>OY804595.1:23461012-23928831 GCA_963680895.1 Fragum sueziense | reverse complement strand
AATTGTTTTATGGAGTTATTTGTTAACGATTTTCGAGAGCCATATTTTTATTTAGGGATATATGATTCGCATGAATAATCAATTTACTTTAAAATAGTATGTGTTCTTATATAAACGATTTAATTAGAAATAAAATAAGTTCAGAAGAGAATGGGACGAGTAATTGCACACTTACCGAAAACTGTTCAATTTAACACCCCTTCAAATTGAAACATCCTTACAAATTTACACGACCAATGCACACATGTCTAGCACACCATCGAATTATATATTTCTAGATATTCCCCCCCCCCCCCGAAATTAATATCTTATAACATGTTCATAGATTAAGAAAAAAACGCATTGTTTTTAACAAAAAATAAGATATCATACTGAAATATAAAGCAGGCAAAATTAGACGAAGTGGAAACGGTATACAAAACCTGGGTAGACAATGTGGCACTGGTTTCAAAATAGACGATTTGGGAGTAGTTGTTGTTGGTTGGTTGGTTGTTGTAGATCAATCGAAAATGAATCTTAGAAAATGTCCATGGTGGTACCCGGTTGACGACTTTGTGGCACATATACAGACATATCTGTGCAGACTGTTTTGTCCGATGCATACAATGTAATTGTTACTCTGAGTGTGATATTAAAGAATAGCAAAGGTACCAGTTCGGGAATTTTGCCAATGAGATTAATAGTTTAAGGGTACTAAAAGAAACGTCTATTGATTCATTCGTATTATTGAATTTAGTATTTGTTTTATACCAATTTGTTGTTTCTTTTTTGTAAGAACCTTTAAGTTTAGCGTTTTAAGTTCTTTGAAAGAAATGACACTAATGGTAATAAGGTTATGGAAATTATCTATTTTCCGTAACACAAGGGCCATTTTTTTTCCACGATCATACATACTAGGAAATAAAAGCTCGAGAGCTAGGTGCTCTGGAAAACATAATCTGAAGAGGCATTACTATCGGAATATTTACTTTTAACTTTACTTTGCAATATGGCTTCAAAAAGAATACAAACGATCACAAACACTTTTAAAATGCTCTAATATTGCGTTAAACAGTGAAATACTCGTTTTGATATCACCACATAGGGTTACAGCTGAATTGTTATCATTTTGTCCTTGTAAGTTGTGCAAATGGTTGATGATGGTCAAACAAACAATCTTTTTGATGTTGGGTTAAAACATTGGCCACAGCTTACGCTATATGTATCTCGAGTTGCTTTATATGCTCCGTAACAGCTAGGTTATAGTGGTATATTTGAAAATGCGATAACTCAGCAGGACTTAAAATGTTGTGGGTAAAATTTTAACCATACATTGTCGAGATGTGACACTTTATTTTAACATAAAAATTGTGCTCATGCAGAAAAGTTCATTTTTCAACATTTTCGTATTTGTAAATGAGTCAATTTTCGTGGAATGGCTGAATGAATGAACCGTGTGCAAGAGAGTGGAACGAAATATGTATGGTGCGAATAGACGATTTCAAGGGAAGTAACTTTCATCGCTCTCAAATTTTGTATTTTTGACTTTTGTTGGGTTTTTTGCCTACTCTTCATACAATTTATAAACATTTTCACAAAAAATGTTTACAACTCTTCCCCCCCCCCCAATCTGAGTACGCTCAATTATTTCCGTTGTTACGAAAACACGCGATATTGCATCTAACGGTACTTTAAAACTGCTTGGACTTACGGACGTCACGGTATATGTCGAAATATAACGATTATACCGGAAGTACATCACACAGATCTTGCGTTAACTCAAATAGTAGGACTCATATCTTAGTATCTTCTTGTGGGTGAAGTTAAAAAAAATGAAGTCAAAGTGTGACATTGAGGTAAATAATCAAACAGCCTTATAGCTGTTTAGTTTCGGTATAAAGCATTACTATAGATGTTAAAGTTTCAGAAATTAATAGAGAACACTCTCTGAAAGTATCCATGTTTCTGCAATTCTTATGATTTGTCATTAATGGCTCTTTATTTAAAAAACACAGTACTTCTTCAGCAGAGCGCCATACAGTTGTTACATACACGTTTGAGATAAAACATTTGTCAAGTTCAACTGAATATATCTTGGTCCATAATTCTAAAAACGTTAATTTCTGCAAATTCCTTAAAAAAATATTTTTTCACCATTTGTTCATACATTTTACCTGAAATTCATTGTTAATACCCATAAAAGTTATCTCACTCATTTGATTTGTCCATATATATTGCAATTAATATATTTTTTTTAAACTTCAATACACTCCGAAAATTTTGAAGCGATACAATGATTAAATCTGGTAAAACATGACCTTCAAAAAGCTGCCCTTTTTCCTGAATGCGTTGCACTTGGGACAAAAATATGTCAATAAGGCTTCTTGTAGCAAATAAGAACATTTTTCACTTAATACTTTGGTACTTATGTGCCATATTTGTGTCAAATAACTAATAAATGAAAGAAATTTTAACTTTGAGCATGAAATATCAAAACAGCACACTTTATTCCCTTAGAAATGAATGCTATAGTTTATGTATGCTTATCGCAATGGTTGTTTTCCAATGGTTTGAAAATGACAGTAAATCGAAGAAACAATTCATAATATTGTATATTTGATATTTTCCCTGGTCCTTAGAAAATCCTAAGACTGGTCATCAACATATCTTTGGTAATAAAATGTTGCACTTGGGACAAAAATCAGATTTTTCCAATTTAAGGCTTCCTGGTAAAAAAACAATCATATTTTTGTTTTATATAAACATGATAATGAGTGAGGGTAACACCATGACAAATGCGAGGTGTTAGATAATGCCAATTTGGTTGACTTTGTTACCATGCAAATTATTCTTTAGAAGCGTTTCTTTGAAGTTTGTGTATTGTTGATTTTATAAAATCTCTTGAAATTGAAATGAAATCGATTTAAAAGCTTTGTTTGTCTAGTTTATTGATAAAAAGGTTTGTAATTCTACAGGCTTGTAAAAAAGGTACTCTCTACTCATCAGTTAACGTTTTAACCGATGCCAATCTCGCCTTATCTGGAGATCAGTAAGGGATTTCATTGTCGAGTCATAAACTGTCAATGCAATGAAAATTAAAAAGTCTGTTACAGTTTCCTACTGGGTTTATAAAGTTCATGTGACACCGTTAACTAATAAAAGTAAATTGTTTGAATTGACGAACAAAAAAAATGATAACAACCGATGATTATAAATGTTTGGATGTGTGTCAGAGTATGTGATTACTATTGGCATAGACCTTCATTTGATAATGCCGAATAACAAACATGACACAGTAATGACGTCAAAATATAGTAAAATAAGACAAATTTGATCACCTGACGACAAAGTTTGAATCAATCGATAAGATTGATAGATTCTGTACTGAAAGTAGTAAAGAGCATAAATATCAATTATGTCCCAAGTGCAACGGTCTAACTGTAGTTGTAATGATCTTCTAAAAAGTAACAACTGTGTTTCTTTGAGATTATCTCATAGTATTAGAAATATCAAACATAATCTACACCATTTAAACATATTCTGCGAGATGAATAGACACTTGTTTCATTCTAAGCAGGCAGATACCTAATATCAACCAAATATTTGTCTTGGTTGGTTCTTTTTTGTTATTTTGTATCCACTTGTTTTCCTTTAAAAGACAATACTAAAGAATTTTGGAATTTGCTATTCTTAATCATAAATAGCTCGACAATTGGTTTTGAAATAATGCGTACTATGTCATTTCGTTGAGGAAAGCTTTAAGGCATTGAACACAGCAATCAAAGTATCGATTTTTTTCGTGACGAAAAAATCTCCCGAAAATTACTTCCCTTGAATACGCATTTATTTATAGCAAATAGTCGACATTAGTGAAAACCGTCTGCATATTGGAATATCATTTATCGATAATCGATTTAAATCAATAATCGATTTATAATAAATTAAAAGGAATTTGATTGGGATGATATACACATACACGTGTCAATGTCCTTTTGTCGGTAGACAATTAATTTTTAATCCCTTTCAAAGCGATAAAATTTAAGGATGTTATAGGCTACTAGAAGGTCACTAACTATGACAACAGAGTTGCGGAGATTTAAAAGCATATTCAGAGATAATTGCATTTTCATGAGTTCTGCTACTATAAATGCGATATTCTGTCGTTCGAAATAAGCACCGTTTCATTCCATATAGTTTCATCTCGCCCGTTACAAAACGATGAAAATTGAGATTGGTCCAAATTCAAAGATGTTGCAGATGACAACTGCACGCGAATGAAATTTATTTTTTTTTGTCTTTCTAGGTAGAATACTTTATGGGAAAGGGAGAAATTATATTCATGATTATTTTCTTTCAATGACAGGAAAGGTATTTTCGCCAATAGTAATGTTACATATATTTACATTCTTCTCTAGATCTAATGGTGTAATTCTCCTTGCTGAAAAAGGGATCCTTATCATGTGATGTATTCAGTTTTCAAAAACAAAAGAAGAGTTGTGACGTATGAATAAGGGATGCCATTATAAATCCCTAATTTTCAAAAGAAATGCGATCTCACTTTTTTTTCAAAAGCGATCAAAACAACCTAACTTAAGTCGTTAGATATTGGTTGATACTACATTTTGGAAGCATGTCGGTAAACTGGTGTGCTGTATGGTAATGTCAATTTAAATCCGATTGCGTAACCTTTTGATAAGAAGAGTCCAACCAGAGCCGTGTGCGATTTAGGCCGGTAGAGCTCTTCCAGAAGAGCGTGGTTCCCGGCTCTGATACACTACGTAGTATTTTTTCTACTACGTAGTGTATCAGATCCGGGAACCAGACTAGCTCTTCTTCTTCCAGAAGACAACTTCTGGCCTAAATCGCACGCGGGTCAGAGATAACAGACGATAATTGTTGACACGTGCATGCAAATATGTCAATCTCGTAATTAGATCTAACCCTTTCCAAAAAAACCTTGGTTTTTAGACGACCATATGATTACTCCATGCAGATGACAATTGCTCGTGAAGGAAATTTATTTTTTGTCTTTCTGGGTAGAAACAGTATGGGAAAGAATTGATTTCCGTGATTATGGAATAAAATTTTGATAATGTCTAATTGAATGATGTAAAGTTGGTAAATTTCATACATTCATTCATTTATTTCGAAAGGCTTTAAACATACGATCAACTGGATTTTCGACGACATCATGTCATTTTATTAACACATCACTGGACGGCAAAATTTGAAAGAATTCAAAGAATATCGAAAGTGTCCGTCCCACAATGACACGTGTTTGAATTGTGTGCATTCGAATATAAGTCGTTTATCGATAATCGAGTGATCGGATATCATAGTTTTTGCTAATCAGTGGGGAAATCGTATCATAGTTTTTGCTAATTAGTGGGGAAATCGTATCAAAATGGTGATTATATGGTAAGTATGTTTAATTTTCAATTTTTCTTTTTTCATCAATATTTTCTGCGTAAGAATGCACAGAAATCACTCTATGAACACCAATATTGACAGAAAAAATCTTAATTTTCTTCTTTTGCACCAGTTTGTTTTCATTACGCACATTCCTTTATTCATTCAACAAATATGCATTTTCACGTATATTATATAAATATCACATGCCTCTCAGGGCAATAGTACATATTGTCTACTCGAGACCGGTAATATTGACCGAGGCTTCAGCCGAGGTCAATATTACTGGTTCGAGGGTAGACGATATGTACTATTGCCCTGAGAGGCATGTGATATTCATTTTATTATACCGAAAAAGAAACAACATAAAAATTTAATCTACAATTTATCTATTATAATAGTAACTTTATAAGTCCTTCCCCGTTAATCAAAAAATGTTAAAATCAGCTGAATGCCTTATCCATTCGTATTTGTGACATGCACGCAAAGGCAGGCCTGTCATCACTTTTGCCTGGTTAATTCCATGATCTCTAGATCTAGATGAGAAAGAGATCAGGCTAAGCAGAGGTAAACTGATTTTGCATTTGGAAAAGAAAACATAAAGTAAGACAGAATAAAAAATCTAGTTTCAGTAAATTAGCTTAGAATGAAGTGTCGATTCTGATCAGCATGTGCAGTTCGCACAGACTGACTAGGGTCCATACTTCTTAACGTTTTCCAGATGGTCCCTTTTTGCGTAACACGCCACATCATTTAAGCGTATTTATGTTAAACTAGCTATGATTCAGCAAATATTGTGCTTTGAAACAATGTGACGTCACGGTGACGTCATAAAAACCCAGAATTTCTATTTTTAGTACGCTCAGCGGGTAATATGAAAAAATATTAACCGGTTAATATTATCTGAGCGGGTAATATGAAAAAATATTAGGTTTGTAATTATTGAATGATAAGGTCACGTGAGGTATAATAAAACACAATAGATCTTAATATCATGTCCCCTTTCGTTCATTCATTTGTGACCCGTCGCGCTAAAAGGGACCTTATCGGGTGTGTGAACAATATCGACCCTAGTCAGTCTGCGCAGTTCGCGCAGCCAGACTAGGGCCGACACTTTCCACTTCTATGTATTTTCTAAATCTGGAATGATTTCTCTATCTTACTATATGTTCATTTTTCGCATACAGTATCTGCTTGATCTGTGTTGAGTCTGAAAAGTTTGTCATAATTTGGATTTTTAGAGTTCGGATAAGGTCCCTTTTAGCGTGACGGGTCACATTTATCAAATGAAATAATACAATTTCATTTTTATCGTGATTGTCCACCGTTTACTCAAGTACGATCACTTCATTACTAGATAGTAGTTGAAAACGGCGTAAACCCCCAATAAGCCAAACTTATATCGCTGAAATTCAGTGTCATACTCTACTTCGAAAATTACGTCACTAGTCACGTGACCGATCAAGTGTCCCGGTCATATGAATATAATATATGACCAAAGGGAGATAATTTTTCACACAAATTTTAATACGGAAAATTAAAATCTCGAATCATTTCTTTTTTCATTCATACTTTGAAAAACGTTTTAACTAAAATTATTCATTGAATGATGTTGTTTTGTAAAAAAGAAGAATCAGACGCCTATAATATTACCCTTTAAAGGGCAGTTTTACAGTTAGTTTCTTCATTTTCTTTACATATCAGCTCAGTTTCTTTGGAAAAATAAAGATTCCTGCAAGGATTTTCTTGTTTCAGATGTTTTTGTCCCAAGTGCAACGTTTCAAGGTTCGTTGTAAAACAGTTACTTAAACATATCAACAGACAGTTAAGCTTAATGTTATTGTTGCGACTGACAGCTACATTGAATAAGCGATAAATAAAAGCAAAAAAGTTTGTTTTGCAAGGCTTGAGACCTGAAAAAAAAACTCCACTGAATATATTTTTCGGCAAAATAAGCTATTAATTTCAAAATATTTTCTCCGTATGGCATAACAATGTTTTTCCAATGCTGTTATTTGATAAATGTATACTTTTGCAATAAGATAAAACCAAAATATGGTACATTAAGTTTGTTTTTAAAGCTTCACAACGCTCCTAATTTGCTTAGAAAAATGCGTTGCACTTGGGACATCACTTTCGGCAATATTTCGGAAAACAGCATGCAAGGAATTGCAAAGAATTGCCTATGAATTATATTTTCTGACTTGCTGATATGAAAAATGAGAAAAAACAACTTGTTATTCAGGTAATGCTTCTTTTGTGGATCTAAAACCTCAAAGCGTTGCACTTGGGACAAGTTCAGGTAGCAGTTTGAAGATGTTATTTTCTGACACATCTTGCTTAAGATTAGCTTATTTGCGATTGAAAATTAATCTTAAGATATACTGCTATGCCTCGAATACCTTTCAAAGTGTATATTGATGACAAATTCTGAAATGTACTTGATCAAATTCGAAATTTGTTATTCGGAAGCATACCTTTTTTGAAGGGGGTATCATCATTATTGCTTAAATTAGAACTAGCAAATAAGGTGCCACATAACCGAATTACATTAGAACCTTGAGTTTAATTGACGACTTTCCAATGGCAGGATCTTTTAGGTACATGAAGCATTACGCTTTTTTAAAAACAACATTTGAAATTGATAAATGTATCAAAATGTCACGCTTTTTACGTTGCACTTGGGACATTTTTGGGCATATTTTTCGCTGTAACTTTGGTTTGGATGGTTCGATTTTCATGAAATTTTTCATGGTGTTTAACATCATTAAAATGCATAGTTTTAATCCAAAAAGAACATTATTCTTCCAAACATATTTATTCAGGCTGTGATTTTAATAAAAACTTCATTTTTTTAACTTCACCCTTGTGGCAAAACGTATATGAATACTAATTTAGCGGAAGTGTGGTAGAATGACTCTCTGGATTATAAAACATCCTCTTCCAAAGCATAGTTCACATATTATTCATACTCGGAATATTCCGACCAATTTGACCATTTGCTTTGACGTACCTTATTGGTCAAAATGATTAACACTTACATGCTGAAAAAAGACGGTTACTCCATTTTGTACGTTATATTCTGGCCTTATTATTTATCACGTGGTTGATTCAACTCAGCTCGAAGAGAGCTAATATGTGCCTATAACATTTTCTATAACTTTGTAGATCCTCGTCCAACAAAAGTAGAACCCTAATTAACTCCCCTGTGTTGTCGTTGACGTTGTATCCAGAATCTTCACGTACTCTGACGTCACCAGCTGTGGTCACGTTTCAAGTGTTTGACGTAAGTTGGCGTTAATTCTTATAGTAAATCTTACTATTTACTTATTCAGAAAAAATAAATGAATCGATAAAATTGATTACGATTTGTCCCCCACATCGTAATGTTCTCGATTATTTCCAAACAAATACACCAAATCCAAATCAGATTACTAGAGACGGATGCAGGCTCTATAAACAATGAATCAATTATCACAGACACATTGCAAACCACATAAAGCAAAGAAACTAATTTGGAGAAAAGACGTAAAGACGTGACTAGGCTTTAAAGTCGGCTTCACTCTACCGGTTCTGACAAATCATATTTGTAATAGTTCTTATTTTCTTGTCGCCCACACCTTTCCACTAGGGTCATGGAGTAGGACAATTTTGCTGCATATTTTATCGTGTATACCTACTTCTTGCAAGAGAAGAACTAAACAAAAACTATACCCATGGATATTGTGTGCTTGCATATTATTAATAGTAAGTTCCATTCTTTATTTTACAGAAAACACTTGAAAACCCAGTTTGCTCTTACTGGAAATACGGCGGAAAGTAAGCTAGTCTTATACTTTAAAATCGGGTCTTTCCCTTTCCGTCAATACAAACCTGCCTTTAGAATACTTTCTTGTCTGTCTTGTCCAAGTTTATTTGTCTCTGTTACTTTATTTTTACATTTGGCCCTCTTTATTAAAAATAGCCCTGCCAATTTGAACGGTATATCGGGAAGCCAGCAGTATATATCTAAATCATATACATACATGTACATGTATTATATATATGTCAATATTATGGTATTTTTGGTATACCCTGTAGACTTGTCATAAGCCTCAATGTTTAAAAACATTTGTCTTTGGGCAATGATTAATTGTTGCATAATTGAGTATTTCTCTTCGAAAATATTTACAAAGTCTAGTACTTGTAAACAAATAATAAATAAAGAAATACAAATGTACACGTGTCTTGAAAATGGTGTTTGATATGCTGCAGTTGATACAAATATGGATCATGGTTTGCTGTTTATATTTCATTATCGGGGATCAACCCTTTCCCATACAAAACCTGCTTTTGACATACCTAATAGAAAAGGCTTGGGAAAACATTGAGACGAAAGGGGAAAAGGCTGATAATCAGCATTTTCTCCTTTTGTCTCAATGTTTTCTGTGCTATAACAATCACAAATTTTAAATTAAGTAGGCCCTAACATTCATTTTGTCGATGCAACAGCTCTCAACTTAGACAAACCTAAAATTATCCTATTTGCGTAAGGCTTAATCTTGTTTCAAGATTTCCATTATTTTGTAACTAATTTTCAGACCAGGCCGCGGTTCCTGGGCAACTGACGGCTGCAATCTAGAAAGCTACAATAAACAGACGGGTGTTGTCGTGTGCAAGTGTGATCATCTAACAAACTTTGCTGTCCTCATGAGCCCATTTTCTGGAGTAAGTAGAATCGCCTAATATGTCAAAATTTTACAAGATAGATGGACATTTCCTACAGACTTCACTTGACGAAGCTTTGAAAAACAACACCGAGAAAAAAAGAAAACGAACGAATTCTTTTACATATTAGCCGGGATCTGGAAAAACGTCCCTTATAGCATTTGAGAACAACATGGTACCAGGCCAGCCTGCGTATACACGCAGTCTGACCAAGAACCATGTTGTTCTCAAATAGCTTCCTCATGGTCTGTAGCAACCATATGAGAGTAACATGGATGATGGCTGCACTGCATCTAGGCACAGTCTTATCTTGAAACTCAATTTTCTAAAATGCTATAAGGGACCTTTTTTCCAGATCCTGACTCATAAATTTTATTTCTACTAACATTTTGTGCGGTAACCATCGTTGATTATTTTCAATTCACAATACACTCTTTTGTTGTCTCCCATCCAGCACTCAACTGTATCCTGTTTATATAAAGATTTCCTGCACTCCGAAACAGTATTTCCGGCTCTACTTGGCCAATGTACCAAAAATAACTGACAACTGACTTTATCTCTGTGCTTCATTCAACACGAGCTATAAACTTGAAGTCGTTATTAAGAAGGCTGTGATTCTTCGGTGATATTAAATCGTAAACATTTCCATAATATACATAAATTTACTCTTAGATATTATAGCTCATAATAAATAACCTGGCAGAGCATCTGCAGCTAATCGCCAAAGATGTTCTGCAATGCCATTTATCGTGAGCTACCGGTATACAGCGGTATGTTTAGAGATGGAAAACTGATGTGTAATATGAAATTCCTCAAACACCCATGGAAGCAAGAACGGATTGAAATATCTTAGGTTTTTTGGCCTCGGACTCATACGTAATTATTAAAAATACCTTTTTTCAGATAAGTACTGCAGATCAGATTGCACTGAGCATTATTTCGGTCATCGGCTGTGTTATTTCGTGCATTGGAATCGTTATTACGGTATCGTTACACGTCGTATTTTACAGGTATGATATGAATGGACTATGTGTGGTCACAGTAGATTTAAAGAAGTCACCATTTACGAGATATCCCTGGATAGAATACAATTACCTATATCGCATATAGAAAATGAATACAAACAATGCTTGCAGTGATTTTTATCTCCTATTTTAAGAGAAGAGAATAAATTAATTATTAAAGGTGGATTTTGGTGCAAATTTTGACAAATCAATTAATCTTAAATTGGTATTTGAAGTAAGAGAACTTTTTAACGTTATCTATTGTGTAGAAATCTTTCCTTAGTTTCTTCGAATTACATCTGATGAAAAGTTTATTTTACGTTGCTAAACTTTTATTGTCTATTCAAAACGTTCCTATAACAAACCTCGACGTCCCGATCAAAATGGGGGGGGGGGGGGGGGGTCATTTTAGACACTTCTGATGTGTTTTCATTTTGTCTACAATTCTGTTGTCTGTGAAGAGAATTCTCCGGGAAGAGATAAAGGATCACCATAAAATCTTCAAAATTTGTCTTTAATCTGTTAACCCATTACCAAACGACAGAATAATAGACAGTTCCAAATTCAAAGATGTTGCAGACGATAATTTCAAGTGAATGGAATCTTACATTTTTTTAGTTTTTGGGTAGAAAACATCGTGGGAAATGAAGAAATTGCTTGTCCCAAGCAATTTCTTCATTTTCTGCAATGTTTTCCAAAGCCATTATCTTATAGGGAGTCAAAAAGAGTCACTGTGTGATAATGGGTTAAGCAAAAATAAAATTCCACATACACATGTGTGTGTGTAGGAGCAAATATGTCACATTACATGATATTACTATTTCAGGGCCGTGCGATCGGACAGAACAACTATCTTACTGAATCTATGTGTTACACTGTTTCTCGCGTACATAATCTTCCTTGTTGGAGTGAATAGGACAGAGAGCAAGGTAAATTACATATATTTATTGTTCGAGCTTTTATTTAAAAATAAAGTTTAAGGAATTTTATTTTTGATGCAAAAGTTCTATTTTGTTACATCTAATGACGTCGGCCATGTTTTGGAGAATCACTTATGATCCTTATCTGTACTTTTATATAAACGTTCCCCCCGTTTCGTGGCTACGTCTAGTATTTATATGTATACATATATGATTTGCGCCCATGTGAACTGACAACAAAAATAGCAAATAGGATTGAACTTTAGCTAGATTCAATATTTCCTTTGTAGTTGTTACTTTTTCTTTTCTTATTTGTTTGTTGAATGCAAATCAAGAGAAATAACGTCGCAAGCTATCGCACATCTGCAGAATTTACGTCCAGAATCTAGAGAGGCTTTGGGTCAATACAATCCGAGACAAATACGTTTTGACGACCACGCAAGATATGGTTTTTAGAAAACAATGTTGCAAAAGTAAAATACACTTATAATCAGTATTTTCTTCTTTTCCTTGAAAGGTTTCTATGTTATACTATGGACAGTTCTATATATAATGTATAACTAATTTTATCGTCTGCAACTCAATTCAGTTTGGACCAGCCTAATAAATTGCCGTTTGGGGAAAAATGATATATCGTCGCTTTACTTCAGAACCTCGTAACTGCAGCTTTGATTAAGCTGCATATACGAGGTTTTTGAAGAAAAGCAACGATACATTTAATTTATTTCAGGCATTATGCACCGCCATATCCATCCTGCTACATTACCTTTATTTGTGTGTATTTTTCATCATGTTGGCAGAGGGCGTAGACTTGGCTTATCGGGCCTTCTCCAGAACAACGAAATATAGGCTCGGGATATATCTTACTATTGGCGCTTATGGTTTGTCTCTTTGACTGGTTTTTTTTTTCTTTTTTTTTTTTTTTGTAAAAATTTCCCTGTCGTTTTTGAAGGTCATCTAGTATAAGGTCAGTCTGCACATCCGTGCAGTCTGACCTTATCCTATATAACCTGCTAATGTTTTTTAGCTGACTTTAATGGTCAGACGATTTTCACAAAGTTGGCTGTAGGTATAGACCTACACAATTTCCATCCTGCTACATTACCTCTATTTATGCGTACTTTTCATCATGTTTGCGGAGGGCGTAGACCTTGCTTATCGTACTTTCCCCAGAACCACGAAATATAGGCTCGGGAAATCTCTTAACTATTGACGCTTGTGGTATGTTCAGGCATCGCAGATTTGGGCAAGAAAAAACTTTCAAATTTAAAGTCTCAATACTAGTGAATCATATCTTATCGAGACAAAATATTTCACAGTCCCAATTGTTCTGGAAACATGTCTTGCCTGCCGTGTAGCTTTTATCGGTATCAAGCTCCAGATCCAAATTTAATACTCGATTATTTACATTATAAAGAGGTAAAAGAAATGGGAAGCATTGTACCATCACATATGAATATACAGTCGACACGCGTTGTGTTGAAGCCACAGGTGTCGTCCTAGACATATCCGAGGCGCGTTCTTTAGAGCGAGATTTCTTGAGATATCTTGAGATTTCTTAAGATATTTTATGATAAAGCGTTCTTTAGAGCAAGATTTTTAAGACGCTCAATGGGAGGCGTCATTACCCTATACTTCGTGCGGAACCCCTCGGTCAACTCTGTACAAACAATATAAAATAGATTTGACCGAGTTGTTCCGAACACTCCATAATTCATAAACCGCGGTGTTCCGAATGCTCCATACTTTATACAAGTGACGTCATGATGACGTCATTTGTATAAATGTGGAACATTCGGAACGGCTCGGTCAAAGTCTCTGTCTTAAAAACGCTTAATCCAAAACGCCTTAAGAAATCTTAAAAAATCTCGCTCTAAAGAACGCGCCTCCGAGTTCGACTCATCCGACCTTTGTTCAGTTTCGATCAAAATGATATCTGGCCTTTTTTCTTGTCCACTGAGTGTGTTCAAAATTGAGATTTAGTATTGCTCATTTCATTTGACATGGCACATGTATACCTTTAAGCAAACTATGTTCATATTAAATGCAAATATATTGTTTACCATACACCAAAGTGACTGAAATCATAGTAGGGGAGATCGGGGCTAGTCCGCCCTCGGGGCATGTTCGGCCGGTGGGTAGAGCCTCTGGACAGAGATAGAGAGCCCGGAACCAGATTGTAATGTCTCTTATGACGAAAGCTGTTCGCAGAAAGTTTTTGGTCGTATTGAATAGAAAAGCATGGAAATTAGAATACAATTCTCATTTTTTGACACTGTCAGTAAATTTTCCACACTTGTGTATTTCATTAATAGTAAGATGCGCCATGATTCAGATTTCTTTTTTGTATAATTATGAAGACAATTTTAAAAGTCCTCTTTCAAATTAAAACTTGATATGACGATTCCATGTCATCTTAAAGAAGATGTAACGTGATGTTTCCATGAGGTCTGTCTGGGGCTAGTCCGACTTTTGGGGTCGGGGCAAGTTCGGCCACGACCAATCTTTCACATGCATAAAAAGAATGATTACGGTTAGAAATGTCATTTCCTGTCACATCTACATATATCAATCGCTAAGACCTAGCTCTAACTAAAGCGTAAAAAATGGAAAAAATCAAAACCACTGGCCGAACTTGCCCCGGCCCCCTGCTTGTTATCCCAAATGTCCCCTTTCTCACGACGTTGGCTGCTAAAACAATACCTTTTATCAATTTATACCTTCATTGGGCAGTCGTTTACAGATTCCTAGAAATTTAAACTGTCTAAAAATCCTTTATAATGAATTATAGCTCTGAGCATACCTAGCCCCAATAATCGGCCGAACTTGCCCCGTACATGGGGCAAGTCCGCCCACTACGATCAAAACTCTAAAACTTGAAATATTCTTTCTTGAAAAGAAATATATTAAAATGATAGACGCAGTTAGAAAGGTTATCACATGTAGAACTTAAATATATAAATTACACCCAAATAGCTCTCATAGAATTCAAAATATGAGCAATCGAAAAAAAGGGGCGAACTAGCCCCGGTCTCCCCTACTCGGATATGAAAAGAGTGTAAATAAAACTGGAATAGCTGTACATAGTATTATGATTAATCACTAAAGCTAAAGCCCATACCTTACGAAATGAAATCAGTAATAGAAAAAGGAAAGAAGTTGCTCGACACGAACACTTTCTCTTCTTCTCCGACTATATTTCGATGAATCTATTTGTTGCAGTATCATTTTGTTAAATATTTGTGGATAAACATTGATGAGAAAGGGACACTAAAGCAGAAATTCGACTTATTCGATGTAGAAATAACGAGCGCTTTCTGTAGACATTCTCATTTTGATCTTGTATTTTACAGTTGCTTCTGCAATTATCGTTCTTATTTCTGCCGGTGCTTCACAGTTGCAGGGATATGGGAATACACGGTCGTGAGTATGGTCTTTGATATTTACTAAAGTAGTCCACCCCTAATGAGGTTCATGCGACATCGGAACTATTCGGGCGACGTTTTAAACATTCGGCGGTGGAACGTTCCACCGCCGAATGTTTACGACGTCACTCGAATAGGTTCGGATACGTAACGAATGTTAACCGCGTCGCATTTATAAAAAAATCCGATGCGAGTAAATCTCAGTGGGAGTGGACTTCCTTAATAAGCTGTTGAAATTATGTCGTTGGGTCTCATTAATGCGTGACGGCAAATTTCATAATTAGACAGCTATCAACGTTGCCCCAACAAAGATTCTTAAGTTTATAACATTTTCTACGGTGTGTTCTATCACGTGAGATTGGACAACATGGAATTCTCTAAATCAAAAACATGAAAAAACAGATAGGACCTAACAGAGTTCAGCAAATTAAACAGATCTACATTTCGAAAAATAGTATACCATCCTGGAACCAGGAAATTGCCTAAAGAGAGAAAAAATCCCTAGTAAGTCTACGTGATCCGCACAGACTGGTCAGGTCGAAATATTACGCTCTTCCCAGATGGTTCCATTTAGCGTGATGGGTCACACATGGATTGTTTCTATTTCCTAGATGCTGGCTGTCAGTTGAATCTGGTTTGATATGGGCCTTCATCGTACCTGCACTAATAGTCATTTTAGTAAGTAGGTTTTTTTTTTTCAAATAGGCCTGTTAAAATTAATCTTTGACATATTTCTTGTATATTTTTTATAAAGTTTCTTTGAAATCGTTGACCTAGTAAAAGGGACCCTAGGGCATTTGTGCTCATAATGGATCGTTTTGTGAGGCATAACCATTAAAAAAAGAAACAAGAAAAGAACAAAAAGAAAAAAAACACGTTTTCACAGCTCGTTTAGAAAATGTTTGGGAATTTAAGTTGAGACAGCTGCTTCAAATGGAGAAGTAGTGTTTAATCAGATCATCAAAATGCTAAATCCAAAATGGACACTTAAAGTTTTGAGTTGTGTGCATGTAACAGTGTTTGGCTTTTTATTTTTTAAAATATTGCTGCTTCGCAACAAAAACCTCGTAACTGCAGCTTAAAACAATCTGCGGTTATGAGTTTTTTGTTGCGATTTAGCGACGGTATCTACGTTTTGTATCTTTTTGCAGGTAAACCTTGTTATAGCCGTGTGTGTTTTGAGGCAGTTGTTTGGGTTATCTGCGGTGCAACAAAAGTCAAACCTGGAAAAGGCAAAGTATGTTTCTCAAAAATTCTACCTTATCTTAAGAGCACGGATTTAAAAAAAATGGGAAGGGAAAAACTATGGAGTGCTTGATTAAGTTGCCGGTGTTGTTAGTCCCCTACCGGTGTTCACACCGGAGGGGACTATAGGTTTGCCCTCCGTCTGTCCGTCCGTCCGTCCGTCCGTCTGTCCGTCCGTCCGTCCGTCCGTCTGTCCGCTCAAATCTGGATCCCGCGATAACTTAATAACTAAGCAAGCGTTTTTGATGAAAGTTGGTATATGACTAAATGGCAATGTGTAGATTATGCACATCATTTTATTTTTGTTTTTCGACTTAAATTGAGGTTGCTATGGTTACAGAAATAGTGAAAATATGGCCAAAAATGGGATCCTGCGATAAGATAATAACTAAGCAAGCTAGTTTGATGAGACTTGGTATATGACTATATGGCAATGTGTAGATTATGCACATCATTTTATTTTTGTTTTTAGACTAAAATTGTTGTTGCTATGGTTACGGAAATAGTAAAAATATGGCAAAAAATATTGGATCCTGCGATAAGTTAATAAGTAAGCAAGCTAATTTGATGAGACTTGGTATATGACTAGATGGCAATGTGCAGATTATGCACATCATTTTATCTTTGTTCTTTGACGAAAAGTGCGGTTGCTATGGTAACGGAAATAGTGAAAATATGGCAAAAAATGGATCCTGCAATAACTTAATAACTAAGCAAGCTAACTTGATGAAACCTGTTTTAAAATGTAAAAAAAAAATATAAGCCATGTTAGTCAGGGTGGTGATGCAGCAGTATTAATCAGCTCCAGTTGGGCATAACATTTCATATGGGTATGTTCAAAAATAATGAAGCAAGTTTTTATTTTTTTGGTGAATTTTAGATTCTAAAATAGGACAAAATCTTTGTTGGCATCGTGAAAGAAAATGGTTCAAGTTTGATAAATTACTAGGGCCGTGATGATAAGTGCAAATATAAATTCACAACAGGGGCTTTGCTTTAAACTTTTAATTAAAATTTGTGAAAAAAATGACAGTATTTGGTACCTTATTGGAACCATATAAATCATCCAATCAGTGTTTTTTTCATTATTTCAAATAAAAATAGGTAATATTCAAAGTTTGCAATGCCAAAAATCATTGCGTAGCTATGAACAAAATTGAAAAATTGAGATTTTTAACTTTTTTACTTATTTTTTTCAAATGTGCACCTCTTAAAGTTTTGCTTATATTTGTCTGGAGTGGAGAAGGATTAAAAAACTCAATGTTTACTAGAATTTATGATATTCCTAAAAGAAAGACCAAGTTTCGTTAGTGTACGTCAAAAGTTGCTTCAGATATTGCTTGTTAAAAATGGTGCATAATATGGAGATATTTCGTACACTTGGGACAATTGGTCAAGAAAAGAACAATGATTCGAAAATTACACATATACAAGCAACTATAACACACAAAATTAGTATTATTTATACTTGGCATTAAAGAGCCATGTTCCCATTTTCAAATTATGGAACTAGCAGTTGTTCTAGGAAATCTTATAATTAATAACAAGAGCCATCATGTTTTATGAAATTTCAAAAATGTATTCATCTTTCACTAAAGCTGCCAACAGCAAATAAGTGTAAATTTGAAAGTATTTACCCATCTTTATCCTTTCTATGCTAAAACAATTAAACATAAAGAAATCTTAAACTATTTTTTCAAGAATAATTAACCTTATTTGTACACTTGGGACATTTATGTATGGAAAGGCAAAAAACTCCTAATTTAAAAATAAATGTATTATCCTTTTGTGACTTAAGAATATCTCTGAAAATAATACTGATATACTCATATATACATGGAATAGTGCTTTTTGATTCACCTTTGAAACATCAGGATGTTTGGATCATATCATAAGAAAATTGGCAAAAACAAAGGCACAGATCATCCATGAAATAATTGCCTGACTGACAAACAAGCACATTTGCTTAAAATTTGCTACTTACTAAATAGCACTAACTGACTGTACTATGCCTGTTTTCTTATTTTTCTGACCCTTCTAAACCTCTTCCCTTGCTGTGCAGCCTGGATTGTATCCAGTGTGGTGGGAAACCCAGACTACAGGTTCGCTCTCAAATATCACATGACCAAGACTTTATTTCAATTTTTTCTCACAATTCCCTGTTTCTTTTGACATCACCTAAAACTCTTTTGTCCCTTAATAAGATATCCAATCAGCATCCATCAATAGAATTGAGTATATTATTTAACAAGAACTTGCATTCAGTTCTAAAAGTTAATCAATACAAAGCCACAATTCTCTGTACGCTTAGCAAAAGGTGTAGTGACCAAATACATGTCTATGTTCACAACTAATGAGCTGCATCTCTGAATTGATTCCTCTGAGCTTGATTTTTTTCCCTGGAAAAGTTCTGATTGTTTGACAATCACAACAATGACTGTCATGGACTTGCAGTCACTATAATGTTTGTCAAATTGATCTTGGAATGCTATGTTAACTTGTTAAGACACCTTTGGAGTGAAGAATGGTACACATATCTTTCATATTTTGCTCTAAAACATAGATTGTTTTCATTACTAGTTAGAACTGCTCATGTCAGACTATAATCTTACAAGTACCACCCACAATCTGCAAAAATAAAATATTGTTATTATTTTATGACTGAAAATTTCATTTTTGCAACTAAATAAATTCCACTTATACTTACATAGGCATGTTTTCTTAATGTGAATAGGGTTCGAAAACATCTACATATTTCATTCTAAACAAAGATTGTGGTTCTATATTACCAAACTGTTATAGCAGCTCTTAAATGTAAAAAGTTCCATAAATAATGATAATATCAATTGTTTTCACAAAAATATGCAATTTTTGGAGCTAAAAAAGAAATTGCATTGACAAGCTTTTGTAATGATGACAAATTCTGATTTTTTTGTCCCAAGTGTACAACAGTTAATGACCTTTATCAGTATCATATAAATGCAAAATAGTTATATAGTCTGTTGTAAAACTGATGTAATTTGAGGAAGAGAATGTTGGTTTCTTTAATGGACGCAATCCTTAGTCAAATGTTGTTAGTTATAGATACTTCTGATTTATTTTACCTATTACCTGAAATATCAGTACAAGATGTTTCAGCAATACAAATTATCAAAAAACCAGAAAATGACAAATTCACTGTTTAATGTGTTATTTTGATCATTTCTGTAAATTTGTTACAAAAATGTGTGTCTGAAGCTAATGTATTAAGAAATTAGAAGCTGTCAATCAAATGTGACAAAATTTCGTACACTTGGGACAACACAAGATAGCATCTTAGATGAAAAGTACAGGCCACTATGGCATCAGGGTTTATTACAACTTATTCTGAGTGACAATATTGTGAATTTAAAAGTGTAAAACTGTAAATAAACCATTCCTTGAAAAAAATATCGGAAATTTAAAGCAAAATGTACACTTGGGACAAATTCAGAGTGCATTAGGTATATAACTTGTATTTATTGACTGTTACAGATTATTACACCAAAACTTGGAAAACCTTGAAGAAGGAACATGTGTCTGCTGAAAAATGCAAGTTGTTCTTGTAAATATTCAATCACATTGTACTACTGCACCTTTATTTGTAAACAATGACAAAATTTATGGCATGAAAATGACAAGCACCTCAATGCTTTGAACTGGTATAACAAGAAAACAAAATGGAGAAAAAGTTTGAAATTCCATTTTTCTGAACCTTAATATATCTGCCTTCTTGATAAACAATGATAATTTAGTGAAGTCCTTCACCTTAAAGTATAGTGAGGGGTTGAAGTTAAGGCTTGATTTAAAATGTCACGCAAAAACCGTACACTTGGGACATTTTTGGGGTGTTTTTTCGGAATATCTTTTTACCTAAGTGAGATATCACAATGAAACTTGGCACTCAAATTTGCCGCAGGAAAACACATCTTTTAGACCTAAAAGCAATTCTATAAAACCTTATGCTAAAGAAATATATGGATGTTTTACTTTTGCTTCATTATTTTTGAACATACCCATATGTTTGACAATTATTTTGATGACTTGTTCATCTTAATCTATTATTGATTACCATATTGAGTCAATGTGAAGCCGGTAGGGGACTTTATGTGTTGCATACAACACCAGATACTTGTTTTTGCTGTTGTTCATCGGATCATTTGATTCATTAACTTTTTGTATGATTGAAATATTGTGGATATAAGACATTCGAGAAACCTTAAGTACAAGCGCGTTTTTTTTTTTTAAATTAAACGGGTCAAGGTCTAGAGAAGGTCGCTTATTAGCACGATATTATGCCTACTTTCTTTGAAGGAAAGCATGTGCATAATCGTGGCATATTCAGGATCTACAAGGATATCTCACAAATAGTACATGCCAATAGTAAGCTATAAGAGACGTGGATCCTGATCGGACTGCGCGTAAGCATTTCGTATTGAATGTCACAAGGAACATTGTTCAGACCGCTGTTTAACATTTTCCCAAACAAAGACCTGCTTTTGACGTCCCTAACAGAAAAGGCTTTGGAAAACATTGAGACAACAGAAGAAATTGCTGAAAATCAACAATGTCTCCTTTTGCCACAATATTTTCTATGCTATATTGTACATAAATACTTTCTTTATCACTGTGAAATTTGTTGTCTGTCACAGCTTTCAAATTAGACCACCCTAAAAAAATGGTGTTTGGGAAAGGGTTAACTTAATTTCACATTTCAGGTCGGGTTTACGAGGTATCCTCGTGATATTACCAGTTACGGGCCTTGCCTGGATTTTCGGTATATTCTCCGTCAGTCAGAGTACAGTCGTGTTTCAGTACTTGTTCGCCTTGTTAAATAGTACTCAGGTGAGAAACTAGGTTCGTCTAAGGTTTATTATCACCTTAGCATTTATATGACCATTTATTACTAGAATAAGAACAAAGTGCCAAAAGTCAACTTTTGTGATTTAATTTTTGTAGAAGATTTATGGCGTTGAATCTTTAAGTGAAAAGAAACGTATACAGATGCAATAAATTCGAATTTTGACGCTATTTTTAATGGGGGGGGGGGGTAGGGGGGGGATGGATGAAGTGAATCAACTGTCACGAAATTGAAGGTATTGAAATTTGGCATGTCTTATCCCCCACCCCTATACAATAAGGGCATTAGAAATCATTGCGAAAATATTTGTAAAATGCAATTTCTTCATTTATCGCAATGTTTTCTACTCCGATATACAAATAAAGTATATTTCATACACCTGAAATTGTCGTTTGTAATATTTGTTTTTCTTTTTTTCTTTTTTACATTGGACTAGTTTAACATCTTGCTCTCTGATTATGGGTTATTTTACATCTTTATTTTCAGGGTCTTCTAATATTCGTGTTTCATTGTGTGCTGAACAAAAAGGTATGCTTATCAACTTTATTTCAAAATGCATCTCATAAAAATTATTGTACTATCACTAGTGGTGAATTCGGCCAAAGCGTGGGACGTTTTTTGGCGATCAATGTATTCCGTCGGTGTTGTTATAAAATATCGTAACTACGGCTTTATCGAAGCCGTAGTTACGAGATTTTATAACAACACCGACAGTTTGTCAATACAAAATGGTAAACCCGGTCTGTTTTTAGAACAAGTTCATTGTCATTAGAAAAAAATCTATAAACTCACATTTGAAAGCAAAATATCTATACCTTGTTGTAGCTAAAATTGTTTTTGTTCACCACCGGTGTTGGTCCAATTACGATTTTATTGGCACATGTTGGACAAATATCTATATAAACAAGGGAAAATGTGTTTTTATTATTGAACAATTCTATCTAGTTAACCGTGACGTAATTTCGGACAAACAAAAAGGAGTATAAACACACCCTATTACGTGCTATCACTCGGGTCGTTGCAAACCTCGTGCAGTATCATAGATAAATGGAGGGTGTACTGGGTAGGTCACACTTTTCCCATTTTATTCTCGTGTTATTACGCGTCTCAGCTATATTTTGTAGTGTACTAGGCTGACCATATATTTGAGTACCTACATGTCAAATATCAGCCCAAAGATTTCTCAATCAACAAAATTATTCAACAATAAAGTCGTAACTTCACATATTTTTATGTAAAATCCACCTTTCCATGCAAATTTTAGAAAAACGCTAAAGTGAATGTTGGAAATTTTATTACAAAATGGAAATCTAGTATATTATCTAACAACTACTCGTTTGCGAAGGCGATCAACTATTCCGTTATATCGCTATTGTCAAGCAAAGTTTGGTGAGGTACAAATTTATACTATCACGAACAGAACATACGGCTTCAATATGCTGTTCGTGACAGCCAAATCGGCATCAATGTTCAATTTTAATCGGTCAGTTTAACTTAATTCAATTCAAACAGTTTTTCAATTTATAGTGTGAGAAAATTGGTTGACTTTTTTAATTAATATATTAATTCTACCGTTCACCTTGTCATTTCCTCATTATATTGACTGAAAGTTGGATTTTACATAAAATATGTGAAGTTACGACTTCGTTGTTGAATAATTTTGTTGTTTGATGAATCTTTTAGTCCGGTAGCCAAACAGCATTTTTAAGTGAACCCGGATTTGCGGTATATAGAAAATGTTTTGACTGATTATGGTAGCCAACACCTTCAGAATTCAAAATCAGGTTGATGCCACCTTGTCACCCTTGGGCAACTCTCAGAATTCAAGATGGCGTCCAAAATGGCGGAATGCCATGGTACATGATAATAGTTGCGTCCAAACCTATGCATTCGTGATAAAAAATAGGTTGTGATATGTTCAGAAATGCTCAGAGAGAATGTCCAAAGAAAATAATGAGTGATATTCGCAATATTTCACTGTAAATCTTCAAAAATCTGGTAAATCTTTAAAATCTTACCCCACCCACCCAATGTTACATAGAAAAAACAAGTTTTTCGCAACACTGTTAACATTTCCCGTATTCCATATGATTAAATACTCTCATTAAACTAATGAATGAAAAACGAGTATTTGGAATGACAAACCTGGCAAAATGGTGTCTCTGACAATTCAAAATGGCGCCCAAGATGGCGGGAAATTTAAGTGTTTTTTATATCAAGTAACATTTTTAACCAAAAAATCCAAAATGTTTTGAAATGTCTTTAATGAAAATGCTAATAACCTGTTTTGGTGTGTTAATGTACAGTGATAAAAGCGTCTAGTAAATATTAGTTGTATTAATTTGTTGTATTTCTACCAGAATCTAGGACTGTCGCAAGACCTTACCCCACCCACTGCATTTAGAATGGAGAAAATCTAGAAATATACACTTTAATTGACTATGTCTTTATGTTTGCAATGAAACTTCTTAAAAGCAAAGTGAATTATAAACTATTATATCCCATTGATTGATTGATTGATAGATTGGGGTTGAACGCTTCTTTAAACATATATGGTCTTATCGCTGAAGGTTAACACCTAATCGTGAATTTCTGTCATTTCTCATACCAGTATATATCACAAAACCCTGACAAAGGCTCCAATTGTTTAACGATTATCAAACAGTTAGTGGGAGCAAGTTTCTCAGAAAGGATATCTGTCGCGACTGGGGATTGAACTCGGGATCTCATGGATCATAATCCGATGTTAATTCAAAATGACGTCCAAGGCTTATTGTGAATTATTCTTTATCATTATAAATATTTTTTTTTCGAATTTTAATTGAAAATTGAATACAATTTATAGTATACATTATACAGAAAAGGAAATTGGGTCCTTTTTGCAGAGCAAAGGGTTTTTCTTCTCTATAAACCTTCTGCAAGTCTAGGCATATTCCAAAGTTCTAACACATATCATCTTACCTAACTTCTACATTTGGCATTCGAAAAAAGTTAAGATATTTGTCCTTCATACAGCGTTTTCTTCCGTGTTTTCAGATTTGACAATGATTATGTTCACCATCTGTGATGGAATGGGGATGGGGCGATTTCCAGGGTCGGGAGGAGGACCCAATTACTAATCTTCCGACAAATTATATTAATTTCAATGAATAACATGGGTTTAAGTTAATGTGGATCATGAAAGTGTACATGATCTCCTCCCCCAATGTTTCATAATCATTTATTTGCGTTTCATTTACACATGAAAATAATTATAATAATACCTCGGTTAAATCCATACTTTAATTGCCATTATTGAAATGATGCTAAATATACATAGAACAGGGTAACAGTGCATGCAACAATGGGATGCAACCGAGATATTGTGGTCCTCAACAACAATCTGGTACCATTGCTTATCTCTGACTCGTCAGCATGTGGCATCAAACATTAACAAACATCATATCTTCTTGCATCACCTACTAATTTCTGTCCCCTAAGCAGTTCAGTATAAAAGATGTTTACATATTGGCTGTTGTCATTTCATGCCTACTTGTGAAAAAGTTTCGAAATGTCTTAGTACATGGCATCATGTGTTGTTTTGGCTTACTGGAATGTGGTTTCGAATGTTTCTTGAGGGAAGAGAAACCCCTAACTTTTAAATCTTTCGCTTGTATATCAATATCATTCTATTTCCCAAATCGGCAGGATGTTAGGTATTACAATAATAGACAGACGTCACAACTAGTATGAAACACAACCATGTGTTGTCTTGGAAAGGATTTAGAAAGAGCGAGAAATGAATATGAAATTGCAATGAAAACTTATCCGATTTTGTAAAAGGCATCTTTGGTATAGTTGCTGAATGATTATTCTGTAAGTTGCGGTTAAATTACAGGGGAATAGCTGCCTATCTGCGAGTACACAGCTGAGTCCACATCATTTTGACCAAAAACACTTTAGTTCAAAAGTGTGGTTTGTAATTTAGCCGAAATTGCTATACGAAAGTAAAGCTATTCATATCTATTTCATCAAATCCCACCAAATTCATTATTTTTCCAATTTCTTCAGGGGGGATACCCCCTGACTCCCTAGATTTTTTGTATCCATATCTATTTTATGCTAGCTTCGCCCCTAAATTAAGATTAGAATCTTTTTCAAATAATGCAAATTTGAGTGGATGGGGCAAAATAAAGACTTAATGATCTTGTCTTTACTCTGTTTGCCAATAGTGATATATAATAAGCTTATAAAAGCACATTAGGTTAACATACACTCAAACGTTTCTAACACAATATTTTGAAATAGGTATTAAAGCAAAAGTCGTCCCTTGTTATTTTGTATGAAATCATATTTTCCCGCCATCTTGGGCACCATTTTGAATAAAAACAGAGTCAATTAAAGTGTATATTTCTAGATTTTCTCCATTCTAAATTCAGTGGGTGGGGTAAGATCTTGAGACAGTCCTAGATTCTGGTAGAAATACCACTAATTAATACAACTAATATAATAGACGCTTTTATCATTTTACAAGAATACATCAAAACAGGTTATAAACATTTAAAAGACATTTCAAACATTTGGGATGTTTTGTTTAAAAATAAAACTTGATATAAAATAACACTTAAATTTCCCGCCATCTTGGTCGCCATTCTGAATTGTCAGAGAAACATTTTGCCAGGTTTGTCATTCCAAATACTCGTTTTTCATTCATTAGTTTAATGAGAGTATTTAATCATATGGAATACGGGAAATGTTAACAGTGTTGCGAATAACTTGATTTTTCGATGTAAAATGGGGTGGGTGGGGTAAGATTTTAAAGATTTACCAGATTTTTGAAGATTTACAATGAAATATTGCGAATATCGCTCATTATTTTCATTGGACATTCTCTCTGAGCATTTTTGAAGATATCACAACCTATTTTTTATCACGAATGCATAGGTTTGAACGGGACTATTCTCTTGTACCATGGCATTCCGCCATCTTGGACGCCATCTTGAATTCTGAGAGTTGCCCAAGGGTGACAAGGTGGCATCAACCTGATTCTGGTTTCTGAAGGTGTTGGCTACCATAATCAGTCAAAACATTTTCTATATACCGCAAATCCAGGCTCACCCCTTTGGCTACCGGACTATTTGGGCTAATATTTAAGCCGTAGTTACATGTACGAGATTTTGTAACAACACCGACTGTTTATCAAAACAAAACGGCAAATTAAGTCTATTTTAACACAAAATGCATTGCTATTTCCAATATAATTTTTGCATGCGTTGGTTTCAATCTCGCTCTCACATTAAATTGTGTAAAAATCTTTGTTGGGATCGTTGATTATGTTGTTCTTTTCATAATTCAATATTAGTTGATTTCATTGAAATCCGAGTGTTCTGATTGGTTGAATTTTTTTCATAACTCCTTGAAAAAAATGACGGGACTATTTTCCTGTAAAATTCCTAACAGTCTAAAAGTGAAACCCTGCATCTAAATCAGATTTTACTTAATGTAACAGCTATAGAAAAATACTAAGATATGAGAATTTAAAACAAAAAACAACAAAACCAAGAACCAACAAAACATGAATGAATCATGCATGGGATACACTTGAACATTTGAACTTGCTGCTGGAACCTGCCCACTGTAGAGCATGCATTACTGACGACCAGCATGCCAGGCCTCTCCAACACCAACTAAGTATCCTATCGTTTTTATTGTCTTTAGATTGTAAATACTGAAACTTTTTAACCATTGACCCGCTTTGCGCTGGAGCATAAATAACCCAGTTTGAGTCCAGGCTCCACTACGGAAGAAGACAATGACATAGAACCTATTTAGAAATGCATTACAGATTAGATCTATCTGCAAAAAAAGATAAACATGAACAATCAGCAGAGAACTATCCTTATCCTGTCATGATTTTCGTCCATTATCCATTGACGGGAGCATGAGATGCGAATGCTGACGACGTTGAAATTGTATCTAGAGACATATTCAAGTCACTCGACACAGACTGTAATTTTGCCTGTCTGGTCAAAGCAACCCAAATACACATGACAGAATACGATAAAGATGCGATCCGATCAATGGTGATTATCCTCCGTGCCTAAAACACCTGCAATTCATTAGTTTCCCCTGTTTGTTTCTGTTTTTTGCTTGTTTGTTTTCTTTTCTCTTTGTCAGATTCCTTACTCATTTGCAGTAATCTCCCTTGTTTAGACTGGTCATTTGAAATGATCATAGACTAGAACATTTTAATTGTATTCATTTCGTTTTAATAAAGAAATACCCCTTTATCATGGTCTCATTTGACGCTTCAAAGCACAATTTTATGAAGTTTATGCTTGATATTGTGCTCGCTTCAAAATTCAAACAAATCGGCGGCCATTTTCTCTAAATACTCAAAGAACGTGTATTCATACGCGATGTAAAGGCTCAGATCAGATGGGAAATAAGAAGGATTTTTTTACCTCACAATTGGGTTGAAAATTGTGTTTTGTTATATCCCAGAATATTAACTTATAAGGAATGAATGCAATTTTATTTTTTTCATGCAGGTATGAAAAATAAAATCTAATCACACTTTTGTATGAACCGCTTCGCGGATTCATACAGTGTGATTAGATTTTATTTTTCATACCTGCATGAAAAAAGTAAAATTGCATTCATTCCTTAAATAAACTATTATACATCTTTCTACAATTTCGGAGAGAAGTACGAGTACACTTGTTAACTGAATTGATCTATTCAAAGTACCCTTGTTGTTCAATTTAAATAAAGTAAGATATTTCGTCTTATTTCATAGAGTAACATTTGAGGGTAACCCATTAGGGGCATCTTCTGCGACCTTGGAAAGGTCAGTTTTTCTATTTTACGCCAACCAATCAAAATGCTCGTTGCAAACGCAGGTCAGTTGTCCCTGGCAACAAAACCAAAATGGCTGTGGTTAATAAACATACGCTAGACGCCGTCTTGATTGTTTTACCTCACTGCTACCCACTCCATACAGATGGGTAGACTGAGGCATTGACATTTAGTATCTTGCGCAAAGACAAACCTCCCCGAGTATAAGTGTCAGGCAATAATTTAATTATTTGTTTATTTACACAGACATGGCCATGTTATTGAAAATAATTCACAGGTTTCGATTTTAGAAAAGCTTTGTTTATAGAAACATTACTGTGCAAGTCAGTGATAGCGCAGTGGAAAGACATGGGAGTTCTGATGGAACCTACCAAGTTCGATTCCGCTACAAAACAGCAAAAAAAAAAGGATTATTATTATTATTGTTGTTGTTGTTGTTGTTGTTGTTGTTGTTTAATGTTCGTAATTTAACCCTTTTACGGACAACAAATATGTAGATTTTTTAAAGACGATATAAGAAACGCGGTTGTGAAGAAATCTGGGGAAACAAAAGTGATCGCTTTTGAAATCGCGGTTTTCCCTCAATGTTCTCTGTGTGAAATGTCAGAATTGTATATTTCTGGAAAGCAAAATGGCACATTAATCACAGATCTATATTATTTGCATATCATTTCTTTTCTTTAAATATTTGTAGATAAATGCAAAATGATACGATTTGTGATTAGATCTACATTTTTTTAAACTGTTTACAATAAGATATATGTCTACATGTAGGGGAGACCGGGGCTAGTTGGTCCAAAAATGCATTTTCCGAGATGTTGATTTTATTATTAATTTGATGTTATCATTTTTGCTTTTGACACTCAGTATAATCATTTTTCTATCTTTTTAAGTAGTTTTTGGGGTCATAGAATGATATATTATTGGCAATATAGCCGTTTTTCGAGACGCGGTCAACTGGACCAACTTGCCCCGATGTCGGGGCAAGTTGGTCCGGACAGCGGGGTAAGTTGGTCCGAATAGATTATATAGAAGAAAATGGGTTGTCAGCCTCAAACAAACATAATTATATTAACTTCCAAAAGCATTTATTAACATAAAACTGTTTCCAAATAGTGTACATCCTTAGTACTACGATAACATACACTCTCAGAAACCAATTTGATAAAATTCTCTGTTTCTGAAGTTGATTAAGACATTCGAGTCACTGTTTAGTGTCTTTATCCTGCATTTGGAAAATATGTAGCCCATAAAGTAACCTACAGGTGGTAACCACGGACATTTTCTACATACCTTACTAACTTTTGTTATCAAAAACGCTCGGTAAGGATGCGTTTTTCGTAAATACTCATTCAAATATTAAATTCCATATTGAATGACTAAACAATGTGCCCGCCTTTCTCTGTGACTTATGTTGATACAAAGGTCTCCACTCAATTACTCGATAAAAGTTGATATCATTCACAAAAAAGTGATACTGAAAATTTGTCACGGCATGCGACAGAAGAAAATTCGATATAAAATCACTTTTTATCAATGATTCCGTTGGACCAACTTGCCCCGTCAAAAATGGACCAACTTGCCCCGACCATACCACACTGTAAATATTCACTCATTACCCGAGTGCCATGGAATAAAGAAATAGAAAGGACATGCTGTTGAATTCCATAGATAATTAGCTTTCTAAAAAATGTATAACATGTGCATGTTACTAGATACAAAGAGACGGCAAAAACAAAAATATGCAGGTGCGAGAAAGTTACTTTTGTAGTGCAAAATCGGAATTTCTTCTCTAATTTTTTAACGCGATCAGAGACAGCTATGTTATTTTCTTCAGTAAATATTTTGTAATCAAGGATTATGTTGTGCCTAATACTGTCGTCAAAATTGTTATCACTTTAGACAAAATGCCCTTGGACCAACTTGCCCCATGGACCAACTAGCCCCGGTCTCCCCTATATTCAAATAGACTATATAGACTATTATATTCTTCGATCACAGTGAAAGATTAAAGAAAAACTTTATTATCTTGGTGCATTGAAAAAGAAAAAGAAATGAAAAACACAAAATTTCTTAGACGACTTTGGGCTGAACCGACACCAAAAATCAAATTGGATTTCAGATATTTGATTGTTACCATTACACCAATCAGACTTCAACACTGGATGTAAAAAGTATTTTAAATTCGAAAAAAAGCGTTTACAATTTTTCCAAAGCGAAACTTTGATTGGTCCGAAGAAAGGTTACAGAGGGTGATTCCTAACGGGTATTCCTCAGATGTTACTGAAAAGTTAATATCTGAATTTATTTAGATTGTCATGCTATTCTGTATTGTGTTTTTCCTATGCGGGAAATGGTTAATTAGCCTTTAACATGAATGTGGTTGATATGTCAACTCTTAGTCATTTTGTTTTTAATTATAGATACAAGACTCGTTTAAGAGTGCCAAATCACGATTTCTGTCACAAGACTCGGACACGGGTTTTACCAGTAAAGCTAACACGGTAAGCTTCTACACTACACCAATATATCGTCGATTTACAACAAAAAACTCGTAACGGAAGCTTGTTATAAACTACAGTTACGAGGTTTTTGTTGAAAAGCGATGATATAAATCTTCACAAGCCAAGGTTGAAATCCACGACGTAACGTCTTGTCTGTATTCACTTGTCCGAACTTCTTGGTAATGCGATAAGAATTTTAGTTAGACGCGATTGTGTCTCATCGCTCCCAATCAAATGTATCAATAGTCTGGCTCTTAAGTGTAAACAATTCATGACAACATACAAGAAATATTTTGCGTCTGCACATCAAAAACTTCAGATCAGAGGTTTAATTCTCATAATTTTACTTCAACAGACCGTATTTTCAATGTTTACTTTCCCCGTGACAACTTAACCCATTACCACACAGCAAAATTTTGGACCATTCCAATTTGAAAGGTGCTGCAGACGACAATTTCAAGTTAATGAAATTTTAAAAATCTTTCAATTTTGGTTTAGAAAACGTTGTGAAAAGTGAAGAAATTGCTTTTCACAGCAATTTCTTCATTTTCCACAATATTTTCCAATGCCTTTCTTTGTGAGATAGTCAAAAGGCGTAATTGTGCAGTAATTGGTTAATAGAAAAAGCATTTTTAAAAATCTTGCTTCGTCCGTTTTAAATTGAATGCAAATGAGACCAAGCGGTAATGGCGTCATGAATAACGGTTGAAAATACGTCAACAGCGTCCAGAACGCGACGTTTGATTGGTTGCTAAAAATCAATGGAAAACTGTTTTATGGCATATCGAGGTGCAAAGAACATCCTAGTAAATCAACCGAATATGAATACAAACCTAGGCGAGTTCAACATTGGCTGGCAAAGATGTTTTAGATATAGTAAATGGTCAAAAGTTGAATTCCTTTCTCTAATTGACGTTTTCTGGTATGTGACGTCAACTCGAGCTGTAATTACGACGCACTCCAAGAGAGACGACAAAGCGCGGTCTGTATCGCAGATTATTCAAACTATCTATGATGGGTTTTACTAGTAAATGGCTATGTATCGATTGTATGTAAAATGCTAGCTTTCGTTTTTATTTTCCATTTGCAATCCATTTCAATTTGGACAAGCTTGCATTTAGAAGGTAGTCCCCCCCCCCCACACACACACCATGAGATTTCCCACGACGTCCGAATTTTTTCGTGCGACATCGTTAACATTCGTTATGTATCCCTATTTATTATATACTTTGATATTGTCCCTATGTATTTGAACGGGAGGAAAGTATGCAATATTATAGGTTATTGCATTAATATGGGAATATATTGTGTCGAACGAGTTCTTTTGGCAGAGTGACCCGAGCTTGCGAGGGTTACTACGCCAAAAGAACGAGTTCGACACAATATATTCCCTTATTAATGCAATAACCTTTTTATTATATACTTTGATATTGTCTTAGACAAGATATCATTGTCCAAATTCATAAAAATAGTTTTTACTCTCTCGGGTAGAAATTACTAAAATGTTTTAAAACGTCTTGCGGTTGAACGTAAATTACGCGGGAAAAGTAACGTCAGCGTATGATTACGTCGACGTCACTAGGGAAGTATAAACAACTTTGAATGGCGGCGGCCATTATTTTCGACTCGGACTGGAAAAGCCGTAAAAGGTAATGCATTTGAGATATTTGTTACATATTTTTGGTACCAATCTTCCTAAAAATGTGTACATTTGCCGTTGTGTATATTTTCATTTGTTAAAATTTGTTAATTTTGCGTATTTGCAATCAGATTTGACTTGCTTCACAAAGTCAATATCCGTGATATTTTGAAAGAAAATTTAATCTTTTTATTCTCCAAATAACTTTTGTTGACCTCTCTTAGCGTTTGTAATGTACAATACGGATTTATAAGTGAATTATCAGGCTTGAAATTTGTGAAGCGGGAGAGATGCCTAGAATTATAGTTCCGTCCTTGGCGACTGCGCGTGTTAAAGTTCCCGTGCAATATCAAAGTATGCAATATCAAAAATTATTGCATAAGATGTGTGTTTTTAGGCCGTTATTGACATTGAATGACGGGACGAAACCGGTCCGATATCGTGAAAACCGGTCTATATTCAGTGCGATATCGGACCGGCTTTGCACTCAAATATCCTCGATTTTACCCTGCAAAATAAACAATTGTCTCTTTTCCCGCAAAATTCTCAACGTCTTACGTTAAATAAGCGACGTTCGCCTTTTGGCGCCAAATAATGACGTAACGTCGTTTTACCGACGTCACGCATAACAAAAAATTCTCGGAAGATTTATCAGAACAAAACAACAATGGCGGACATTTTCTTATCTCACCTCGGTTCATTTTTTGCACATATGAAGGGGTTTGGGGTAAGTTATCATTGGAATTTCATGCTTTTTATGCAATAATAGCGTCAATTCACCTTTTTTCGGTCGTTAGCATTCTCAGAGGCCCACAAAATACGTTATCGACCTCGACCTTCGGTCTCGGTCGATAACGTATTTTTTGGGCCTCTGAGAATGTTAACGACCTCAAAAAGGTGAATTAACCCTATAATATTGCACACTTTCCTCCCGTTCAAATACATAGGGACAATATCAAAGTATATAATAATTTTTGATATTGCATACTTTGATATTGCACGGGAACTTTAACACGCGCAGTCGCCAAGGACGGAACTATAATTCCAGGCATCTCTCCCGCTTCAAAACTTTCAAGCTTGATAAGTCACCTATAAATCCATATTGACCATTACAAAAGCTAAGACAGCTCAAAAATGTTAATTGGAGAATAAAAATCTTAAATTATCTTTCAAAATATCACGGATATTGACTTTGTGAAGCAAGTCAGCTCTAATTGCAAATGCGCGAAAATAACAAATTTTAAGAAAAGGAAATATAAAAAACGGCAAATGTACATATTTTTAGGAAGATTGATACCAAAAATCTGTATCAAATATCTCAAATTCAATACCTTTTGCGACGATTCCAGTCCGAGTCAAAAATTATGGCCGCCGCCATTCAAAGTTATTTATACTTCCCTAGTGACGTCGACGTAATCATACGCTGACGTTACTTTTCCCGCTTAATTTACGTTCAACCGCTAGACGTTTTAAAACGTTTTTACCAATATCTACCCTCGCGGATAAAAACATTTTTTTATGAATTTTGTTTATGATACCTTTTCTAAAACAATATCAAAGTATATAATAAAAGGGTTATTGCATTATTATGGGAATATATTGTGTCGAACTCGTTCTTTTGGCGTAGTAACCCTCGCAAGCTCGGGTTACTCTGCCAAAAGAACTTGTTCGACACAATATATTCCCATATTAATGCAATAACCTATATTGTGCGACGTCGTAAACATTCCGCGGCAGAACGTTCCACGTTTGCTCTGATAAGTTTACCATTCTAAAAGTTCCCTATTGCAGCGGGTTTGAATAATATCAATTCTTTCTTTTGCAGAAGAAAACAGATTCCTCGCAAATGTGAAAACACCAAAAGTCACTTGGAAACATTCGACAACGTCCTGCTACCTTTATCACAGTTCGCCATCTCGACATTATCTACCTCAACCATCTGGGTATATCGACTGTAACAACCCTAAAATATCAAATATTTCCCACACATTGACGCTTTTGGACGCCCCGCAAAATAAAGGCATTGGAAAACATTGTGGAAAATGAAGAAATTGCTTGTGACAAGCAATTTCTTCATTTCCCACAATGTTTTCTACCAAGAAAGACCAAAAAAATGTGAAATTTTGTTCAATGGAAATTGTCGTATGCAACACCTATGAGTTTGGACTAGGCTGAAATTTTGTTGTTTGGTAATGGGTTAAGTTTATCCCCTGTCTTAAATCAACCAAAGCCATGGATTCTACCTGCATTTTTGTACGTGTCCGTCCGTCCGTCCGAAGTGATTTCTCCATAACCCTTGGGCCAAATCAAATGAAACTTACCATGTGAACTCCCTATGACATAATGCCGATGAACTTTTCCCGATTTTTGGATTTGAGGCCTCGTCATGGGAAAAAGGGACTTAAGGTAAAATACAGTTTTTTCTCTAATTTCTCCTAGTCTAATGGTCAGAATTTGATGAAATTTCATATCCGAAGTGATTTCTCCATAACCCTTGGGCCAAATCAAATGAAACTTACCATGTGAACTCCCTATGACATAATGTCGATGAACTTTTCCCGATTTTTGGATTTGAGGCCTCGTCATGGGAAAAAGGGACTTAAGGTAAAATACAGTTTTTTCTCTAATTTCTCCTAGTCTAATGGTCAGAATTTGATGAAATTTCATATTTGAGTAGCAAATCAGATGCCCTTGACAATAAAGTGCTCTCCATGGCATATATTTATTGTGACAATGCCTTATTCGGGGAGCATTGTCCGTCTCCGACGGCCCTTGTCTTAACTCGGTCTGGTTTTAACATCCATATCAAATGCGACTTGCGAACACTTTGATACAAAGGGAGATACTAAAAGCAACTTTATTTTCCTTTTTTCTTAACAAGGAAAGAATATTTCGAAGTAATGGAACGGTAATTCGAGGAAACTTGAAAGTTCATTAATTCAACGAGTTGGTTGAAAGTTAAAAATTGGAAAGTGACTTGTGGATGGCGGACTCAAGGTTACGAAGCAGTGAGTAATCGAGGTTATGAGAGATCTATATTAAAAGAATAGTAACGAAAACGTAAACACATGTTATTTGTGTGGGGACCATAATGCGACGGAAAAAGTTTGTCGTTATTTCGCAGGCCCGTATGAAGCAATTTTATAGGGGTTGGGGGCTAGAGCCCCTGTCTGGGACAATGTCTGAATATTGGGGGAGCTAAATTAGATTTTTCATAAATTTTCAGTGTAAAATAAGGAAAAAATGTTTTTTTTGTCCCACTTTGGGGGACTTAGACCCCTAGCCCAACCCCCCTCCCTGTTCCTCTGTTCCTACGGGCTACTTGCGAACCACTCAATGGAAAGTCGCCACGCATTTACCGGTAGTCTCTACTTACGAGGATGTTGGCGAAAAGAAGATTTTTAAAGCGTTTGTTTAAAAAGTTTTCAAGTAGGTGATGTCATCGGGTAACTCGGTAGAGCTTGACGTCATCGAGGTTGTGCGGTGGGGTTTGATGTCATCTGGGACACACTTTAGCGCGTGTGTCACGTTCGAATGAGTCCTCACGAGGTAAAGAATAAAAACAATACCGTTAGAACCGAAAACGTCAACTTAACGCCGCTTGGTTTAAAACATATAGTTAGGCAGATATGGCATATGATCGTTCACTTTTTCAGGAAAGCACCAAATTTGAAATACATGTAGTATAGACCCATACAAATAATTTCCTAGGTAGATCCCAAAATCTGACCCTCCTGACGGCCGCCATATTGAATTCCAATATGGCCGCCAATTTTGACTTGTTAAGAGCAATATCTCCCGTATTATGGCAGATATTAACTTTTTTTGCGTCCTCACCTATATTTGAAGTACCAGCGGATCAAATGAATCCATTCATATAAGCGTTTGGAATGGCCATCTTGGATTTCAAAGATGGCCGCCACTAATTTCTGTTCTGTTTATATCTTTCGAATTATAACTGATACAAATGATCTTTCAATAGAAATACCAGCTTTGCTACATTCCTCCTATTCACTCAAAATTTTCTACTAAGTAGAAAGTTCTAAAAGTATAGATCTATGCAACATTTAACATTTCATTATTCAAAAAACGCATAATTAAAACTAAGCAATTAAAAATATTACATAGAATATACATTGTTTAAATAGTCTTATACCCTAAGTATACTAAATAAAATATTGACAGTCTGTATTAGTTGTTCTGCTCCATGGCTTCCCTGGTGCGTCGATCCCTCTCCATAGTCAAGATGGCCCTGCGAGTTCTTGCTCTTGGAGTTTCTGTTTCGGTGCTGCTCGACGAATCAGGCTCGTGTTGAACATTGTCACCGCTGGGTTGAACTTGTGCTCCGGAGGTGATATCCCGGCGGCTCCAGCCCTGATCGCACAACATATGTCCCTCCAACCCAGATCCTGATCACGGCACGAAATAACGTTATTTGGCCCTATCTACAGCAATCTGTTATCCCAGGGATTGTCTCGAAGTCAACAACACTGGCTCAGCCACATCCATTTAATTAAGTTATTTATAAATTCCACTTTATAGTTCTCAATGCTTCAAGGTCTCTGTCTATCATTGCTACTGAACAATGCCTATTTATATCCAAATCCAAATTTAAAAAATAAAAGAAGAAGGGAAATTGCATCACTAAATTGAAATCTAAATTGTACTAGAAAATTCCAAAATTCTTACTCTAAGAATTCAATATATTCATAATTAAAATTAAAAACAATAAATAGAGCACAGAGTATACATTACTCTTAATTCTTATATCTGAATAAAAACGGCAAAGAGTCCATGATTGATTTTGTTCCTTGGCTCGACTGTCTCGTTCCAACGTTATTAGGGCCTTCAAAGTTCGTGCTCGTGGCCTATCGTTTTTTTTTTCAGACTAATCCTTAGTGGGTTCACCGTCTTGCCGAAAATGGTACACAGATGTGACGTTTCGTATTTCTGACTTTCGTCTGCTCCATCCTTAGTCACACAATAACTGGGCGCCCCTGTTATCACTTCCCACCGCTAAATGCCCCACAAAACGGCTGAGTACGCCTGATCACATTGTCTGCGATTATGTGCTGTAGGTATTCTTCGTTACTAGTAGCACACATTCCTCTCTTCTTACTACAATATGGAAATGCTGTACTGTAATGATAACAACAACAAAAACAGGTCATTGTAGGTGGCTGGTTTTCTGCTAGTTTCATGCTGTCCGGAATTGATTGGGTCTCATTAGCATTGAATGTTTCTTGAGCCAATTCTAACTATGCTTTTAGAATGTCTGGTCGCATTCCCTGTTGTAAAGGTTTTTAGCTCCACTGGCCGAAGGCCAGCGGGGCTTATGTCATGACCCTGTGTCCGTCGTCCGTCCGTGCGTCCGTCTGTGCGTAACCTTTTTCTTTAAACATCTTCTTCTCCAAAAGTACTGGACCAATTTTAACCAAACTTCAAAGAAATCTTCCTTGCACGAATCTCTTCCAAATTCCTTAAAAAAAATCCGTGCATAACTTAGATTTTAATTAATTTGATTAAATTAAACTTTCGATAAATCCTTTAAAAATCTTCTTCTCCTAAACTACTGGAACAAATTCATTTCAACTTCACAGGAATCTTCCTAGCATGAATCCCTTTTAAATTCCTTAATAAAAATGAATTCCGTGTAAAACTTGAATTTTAATTAAATTAATTGAATTTTAGAAAAAATCTTTGAAAAATCTTCTTCTCCAAAACTACTGGACCAATTTCAACCAAACTTTACAGAATTTTTCCTTGCACGAATCTCTTTCAAATTCCTTTAAAAAAATAATTTCCGTGTAAAACTTAAATTTTTATCAATTTATTTAGATTTTCGAAAAATCTTTAAAAACTCTTTTTTTCCACAACTACTAGACCAATTTCAACCAAACTTCACAGAAACCTTTCTTGCATGAATCTCTCCGAAATTGCTTCAGAAAAGAAAAAGAATTGGTGTAGAACTGACATTTTCATTGAATCCATTAAATAAAATTTTCGAACTTCTTCTCCAAAACGCCTTATTGGATTTCATTGTAATTTAGCGTGAATGTTCAATGTAGCCTACAGATCTCCATTAGATTCTTGGAAAAAAATCTATCGGAAGAAAAACATGGCCGCTGTGGGCTAGGCTTATTTTTTGCTATATGAAACTTAAGAAAATTTTAAAAACATTTCTCCTCCATAACAACCACTTATGTATTTCATTGTTGTATAGGGTAAATCTTCTATGGATAGACATTTATTGTATTCCTTGAAGAATTTCATAGTCTAAATGGCAGTGGAGCGATACAGGGCCATCATGGTCCTCTTGACAGTTGTTGCAGTATCTGATTCTCGCAAACGATGTTTGTTATATTCTGCACGAACTATTATGGTCGCTTATTGTCCGTCGGCGTCCGTCTGTCTGTCTGTCTGTCTGTCTGTCCGTCTGTCTGTCTGTCTGTCTGTCTGTCTGTCTGTCCGTCCGTCCGTCCGTCCATCCGTCTGTTCACATTTTGGTGTTACCACTCTAGCACCCACAAATATTGACCAATCTTAACCAAACTTAGTACAAACATGTATGACGATACGTTCTCGAATGAGTTTGATTTTGAGTCAGATCGGACAAGGAAGTCTGGAGTTATGTGCCCTTGAACGTCAAAAATGGCTAGTTTTGACTTTGTTACCACTCTAGTATCTACAAATATTGACCAATCTTAATCAAACTTGGTCAAAACATGTATGAGCATAAGTTCTGGGATGAGTTCGACTTTAGGTCAGATCGAACCAGGAAGTTCGGAGTTATGTGCCCTTGAACGTCAAAAATTCACTTTGTTACCACTCTAGAATCTAGAATTGACAGATCAAGACAAAACTTTACCACAATGTTGGTAACCATAAGATCTTGTATGAGTTTGATTTTGAGTGTGATCGGAGCAGAAAGTCTGGAGTTATGTGCCCTTGAATTTGACAAAATTGCTGTTTTCGACTTTGTGTACTCTGTAGCATGTACATTTTATTGACCAATCAAGACAAAACTTGGCTACAATGTTAGTGACCATAAGATCCTGGATGGGTTATTTTTTCAGCTTGATTTGACCAGAAAAACAAAGCCGTTTTCGTCTTTGTTTTCTCTCAAACAGCAATAAATATTAACCAACCAAGAAAGACTTGGACATAATGTTGATGAAAGCAGTTTTCAGCTAGATCATAATCTCGCATCTTAAATTATGTGCTCTTGAACTTGACAACATTGTGACTTTCATTCTATCTAGGTTCAGGTGAGCGATAAAGGACCATCATGGTCCTCTTGTTTTTTGTTTGTTTGTTTTTCCCCGTGACGTCGGTGAGCTCTTCCGTGTCCAAGATGAAATTGAATTTGCATAAGTCAACAACTGGCCAATGTTTGTCCAATGTTGGTCGAAAACCAGATATTGGAAATATCCTTCTTCTATTATATCAGAGAATGGTGGTGGGGTGTGTTCCCTTAATCAAAATGCTTTCGCACAATATCCGTCTCCTCATTTTACCATTTTATGAAGAGTGCGAGTTCTGTCGTCAAGTTCCACATTCGCGTTTATGTCATTGTCTCGTGACTAATTATCACATAATCTTCCATTATTATATTCCCTTCTACCTATTTGTAGTGTCCTGTATACTAGACACATCCCGAGGAAATACCAGAATCTCTTTATGAGGTTGCAGAACGACCACGTAAAGGTTCCTAGTCTTTCCTTGTATACAATGAGCTATTTGGTCACCGTTTACTTTTGTTGTTAGTCTTAACTTACTTATATAATGGTTGATTACATTTACCAGAGAATTGATAAATTCTGATTAATTTTCCTGTTTATCCATCTTTTGCAAAGCAGGGATTCGTACTCATTTGTAAGAACTTTTGCGGAATTATGTAGTCTGACAAGCGTGTCTTCATCGTTTTTCCTAGTTATCACGGTGGATAATCACGTGATGCAGTATTTTCAGAAAATCTTCAATAATTTTGTAAATACTGGACCAATTTGAATTCCGTTTGAAGCAGAGAATACGGCCAGACGTCACGTATTAGATAGACGTAGTTGGTTTTTTAAAAGTCAACTGATAAAAAAGTTATTGAAGATAAACCAAAATTTTGGTTCATCTTCAATAACTTTTTTATCTGTTGATTTTTCAAAAATCCAGCACGTCCAGCTTATTCCTGGCGTTTTTCCACATTCTCTGCTTCAAACCGAATTCAAATTGGTCGAGTGTTAAAAAAGATATTGAAAATTATCGGAAATTCTGAGTCACGTGATTATACACCGTGGTTATGGTTCCAAGGTAATGTGGTCCTTCAGCAATCGGTCAGCCCAGGGGCCGTCTCTCGAAGTCAACAGTTATGGTTCCTAGGTAATGTGGTCCTACAGCAATCGGTAAGCCCAAGGAGTTCGTCTCTCGAAGTCAAGGTTCCTAGGTAATGTGGTCCTACAGCAATCGGTAAGCCCAAGGAGTTCGTCTCTCGAAGTCAAGGTTCCAAGGTAATGTGGTCCTACAGCAATCGGTAAGCCCAAGGAGTTCGTCTCTCGAAGTCAAGGTTCCAAGGTAATGTGGTCCTTCAGCAATCGGTCAGCCAAGAGTTGTCTCTCAAAGTCAAGGTTCCAAGGTAATGTGGTCCTTCAGCAATCAGTCAGCTCAATGAGTTCGTCTCTCGAAGTCAAGGTTCCAAGGTAATGTGGTCCTACAGCAATCGGTCAGCCCAAGGAGTTCGTCTCTCGAAGTCAAGGTTCCAAGGTAATGTGGTCCTTCAGCAATTTGTCAGCCCAAGGAGTTCGTCTCTCGAAGTCAAGGTTCCAAGGTAATGTGGTCCTTCAGCAATCGGTCAGCCCAAGGAGTTCGTCTCTCGAAGTCAAGGTTCCAAGGCAATGTTGTTCTTCAGCAATCGGTCAGCCCAAGGAGTTCGTCTCTCAAAGTCAAGGTTCCAAGGTAATGTGGTCCTTCAGCAATCGGTCAGCCCAAGGAGTTCGTCTCTCGAAGTCAAGGTTCCAAGGCAATGTTGTTCTTCAGCAATCGGTCAGCCCAAGGAGTTCGTCTCTCGAAGTCAAGGTTCCAAGGCAATGTTGTTCTTCAGCAATCGGTCAGCCCAAGGAGTTCGTCTCTCGAAGTCAAGGTTGCAAGGTAATGTGGTCCTTCAGCAATCGGTCAGCCCAAGGAGTTCGTCTCTCGAAGTCAAGGTTCCAAGGCAATGTTGTTCTTCAGCAATCGGTCAGCCCAAGGAGTTCGTCTCTCGAAGTCAAGGTTCCAAGGCAATGTTGTTCTTCAGCAATCGGTCAGCCCAAGGAGTTCGTCTCTCGAAATCAAGTTCCAAGGTAATGTGGTCCTACAGCAATCGGTAAGCCCAAGGAGTTCGTCTCTCAAAGTCAAGGTTCCAAGGTAATGTGGTCCTACAGCAATCGGTAAGCCCAAGGAGTTCGTCTCTCGAAGTCAAGGTTCCAAGGTAATGTAGTCCTTCAGCAATCAGTCAGCTCAAGGAGTTCGTCTCTAGAAGTCAAGGTTCCAATGTAATGTGGTCCTTCAGCAATCAGTCAGCTCAATGAGTTCGTCTCTCGAAGTCAAGGTTCCAAGGTAATGTGGTCCTTCAGCAATCGGTCAGCCCAAGGAATTCGTCTCTCGAAGTCAAGGTTCCAAGGTAATGTGGTCTTACAGCAATCGGTAAGCCCAAGGAGTTCGTCTCTCAAAGTCAAGGTTCCAAGGTAATGTGGTCCTTCAGCAATCAGTCAGCTCAATGAGTTCGTCTCTCGAAGTCAAGGTTCCAAGGTAATGTGGTCCTTCAGCAATCGGTCAGCCCAAGAAGTTCGTCTCTCAAAGTCAAGGTTCCAAGGTAATGTGGTCCTTCAGCAATCGGTCAGCCCAAGGAGTTCGTCTCTAGAAGTCAAGGTTCCAAGGTAATGTGGTCCTACAGCAATCGATCAGCCCAAGGAGTTCGTCTCTCCAAGTCAAGGTTCCAAGGTAATGTGGTCCTACAGCAATCGGTCAGCCCAAGGAGTTCGTCTCTCGAAGTCAAGGTTCCAAGGTAATGTGGTCCTACAGCAATCGGTAAGCCCAAGGAGTTCGTCTCTCGAAGTCAAGGTTCCAAGGTAATGTGGTCCTTCAGCAATCGGTAAGCCCAAGGAGTTCGTCTCTCGAAATCAAGTTCCAAGGTAATGTGGTCCTACAGCAATCGGTAAGCCCAAGGAGTTCGTCTCTCGAAGTCAAGGTTCCAAGGTAATGTGGTCCTACAGCAATCGGTAAGCCCAAGGAGTTCGTCTCTCAAAGTCAAGGTTCCAAGGTAATGTGGTCCTTCAGCAATCAGTCAGCTCAATGAGTTCGTCTCTCGAAGTCAAGGTTCCAAGGAAATGTGGTCCTTCAGCAATTTGTCAGCCCAAGGAGTTCGTCTGTCGAAGTCAAGGTTTCAAGGTAATGTGGTCCTTCAGCAATCGGTCAGCCCAAGGAGTTCGTCTCTCGAAGTCAAGGTTCCAAGGCAATGTTGTTCTTCAGCAATCGGTCAGCCCAAGGAGTTCGTCTCTCGAAGTCAAGGTTCCAAGGTAATGTGGTCCTTCAGCAATCGGTCAGCCCAAGGAATTCGTCTCTCGAAATCAAGTTCCAAGGTAATGTGGTCCTTCAGCAATCGGTAAGCCCAAGGAGTTCGTCTCTCGAAGTCAAGGTTCCAAGGTAATGTGGTCCTACAGCAATCGGTAAGCCCAAGGAATTCGTCTCTCGAAGTCAAGGTTCCAAGGTAATGTGGTCCTACAGCAATCGGTAAGCCCAAGGAGTTCGTCTCTCGAAGTCAAGGTTCCAAGGTAATGTGGTCCTACAGCAATCGGTAAGCCCAAGGAGTTGTCTCTCAAAGTCAAGGTTCCAAGGTAATGTGGTCCTTCAGCAATCGATCAGCCCAAGGAGTTCGTCTCTCGAAGTCAACAACGCCAACTAACCACAAAGATTTTATTTAAAGTATAAAAGTTCAAAGTAAATGCGACAAGTTAAAGTCCCAATGCCTTGAGAATTTCTGTCTTTCTTTGATGCGGGTCCCTGTTTATTTACATTATATATCCAACTCTAAGCGGATTTAGTCAACTGCAGAGGCCGGGGATAAGGATGCAATAACTAGGATAGCCTACATTTACTAGGACAAATCAATAGTGACAATATGTATATATCTGCAGACTTTATTGTCAATTGTAAATCAAACGGGGCCCAGGATATCCATCAATAGCATATGGTGTACATGCCTGTAGAACTAATTGTAAATTGTCTATAATACAGGACCCAGAATATCCATCGATAATGGATGATGTACATGTTCACATTGTTTATGAAAATACGCTAAAGAAATGGCATCACAAAATTAAATTTAATACCATTTTGTTACATTCGTTCCATCCATTTTAGAATTTTCTACTAAAAAGTTCTATGCAATTTAACATATAATAAAAAATGCATAATTGAAACTCAATAAAAATATTACTTAATGAAATATTAATAGTCTATAACCAATTATTCTTTTCCCTGGTATCCCTTGCTCGTCTGTTCATTTTTTTTCTACTAAGTAGAAAATTCTAAAAAGTATAGATCTATGTAAAAATTTAATAATTCATTCAAAATATGCATAATTTAAACTAAACAAAACGATTACACATAATATACTTTGTTTTTAGAGTCTTATATCTTTAAATATAGTTAATATACTAAATAAAATATAAACAGTCTGTAACTAATTATTCTGTTCCCTGGCTTCCTTGGCTCGTCTGTCCCTCTCAAGTGTTTGTCTCGGTGCTGCTAGACACTGAATCGGGCTCATTCTGAATGTTTTCACCGTTAGGTTGTTTAATTTGTGCCACGGACGTGACATCTTGTCGGCTCCACCCCTGGTCAAATAACATTAATTTTGAGCACTTCTGGACCCAATTTCAATGGCGAGGTGCCCCACATATCGATTCAACATATCTGGGACGTTTCTTCTAATAACGTTCTCAGAAAGTTCAGATATCAACTGCTGTAAAAGTTATTCATCAGTGACAGCTTCCATCTTTTTGTTTTGAATAGTATAGGAAAGTTAACTGGTAATAAGGCAGTGTGTCAAGTTCAATTTGTTGTTTCCCTTGTCCTTTTTGGATCTTTATAGTATTTACACAGAAACTTTTTCCTGCATTACTGCTTCCTGTCTTGTATAAGTCTTCTTTTTCTTTAATGCCTTTTCTAGGATTAGGAATAGTTTTGCTATCCATTCTCCTACACCATGTCCTTGATCGTCCCAGTAATCCCATAAGAATCCGTACGATTCCCTTTTTGCCAGACCAATGTCTTTGTCGTACGATATTTCATGCCATCCTTATTGTATGATTTTGTTAACTTATGTGCTTTTTTTTTCTTTCATTTTGCATGCACCTACGACCGTAAGCCATATTTCGTAGCCATCTTTCAGTGTTATTACTTTTTAGCGAGCCGGGACTTTATGTCCGGGGAGCTAATGTCACAGCCCTAGTGTCGACGTCGGCGTCGGCGTCAGCGTCACCTTTCATTTGGGACCATGACCTTTGACCTAGTGACCTTGACCTTGGAGTTTGACCTACTTTTAAAAAACTTTAACCTGGCCTATATCTTATGCACTATTGCAGATAGAACCATGATATTTCACATATGGATACCTCATGCCATGACCTTGACCTTCAGACCATGACCTTTGACCTAGTGACCTTGACCTTTGACCTTTGACCTTGAACTCCTTTTTTGTGACAAGCTCTCGTATAGGCGAGCTATGTTGTCCGCTGACAACTCTTGTTTGAGTACATTTCTGTCGTTGGTGTTGTTTGCGATGAGTGTAGCCCAATCTACATGTGCAGCAACATTGACTCGGCTCGAAGGGGGGTAGAAAGCAAACACAGGGGCTTCGGTTATGTCTGTTTAATTACATATTGTCTGTGACAAGCTTACAAAGTTCTCATTCCTCTGTAATTGTATCTTAGCGGCGACTATTTAAAGTCTAAACGGACATATCATAGCCTGATCAGTGCACGAACAAGGATGCAATAACTAGGATATCCTACTTCTACCAGGAAACAGATCAATACGTACACAGTATTGTGAAAAGATTCAACAGAAACGGCATCACAAAAGTATCTTCAATGTCATAGTGTTACATCCGTCCCACCCTTTCAAAATTTTCTACTAGTAGAACATTCCAAAAGTACGTCAATTCTTCATTTCCCACGTTCAGTAGAAAATTCTAAGCTATTATAACAAAATGATTTTTTTGTATTCACTATATTATATGCATGCTTAATTAAAAGTCAAAGGTAAATATTTGACAAACAAAACACATTGTTGCAAAGTCCTAGATCTATATATTGAAATATCAAAGTAAGTTTTAATGTAAAGAGTCGATGATTCGTTTGTTCCCTCGAACGCCTGTCTCGCTCCAATATCGTTTTGTCACTCAAAGTCTGCGCACGCAGTGTCTCTGTTTCGTTAGTTGACATCGAGTCTGGATCTTCCAGGTTAGGTTCCCGTTTGCTCGTGACTAGCACATGTGGTTATGTCTCGTCCGGTTCACCCTTGTTTACCATAAATGAGCATTGAAATCTATGTCCAATTTCTGCAGTCAAATGTCCAATAATTTGATTCAGCACAATGTTGAAAGCTTCGCGTATCTTACGTTTCCACACTTCTAGGGGCAAGAAGATTTCCGTCGCTAGTAGCTTCCATTGCTCCTTTCAGTTTAACTACAATGAACTAAAATGTTGATATAGAATAGTGTGTCAAGTTCAGCATTCATAGTACTTTATTTTAATCGATTGTTTACAATTTCTTTTCCTCCATACAACACTTGAGATTTTCATAACTTCCTTGTCACTATTTGTTGTTGGTTTAAAGACATGTTACAATGCCTCTCCAACTCATGCGACGCGGCATCGGTAGAAGATTGGTCCTCTCTGTCCTCATAGTTTAAAGCTCGACATCCGTCAAACCCGAATGCTGCCGCCCAGATGGCTGTCTCTTTATACACCTTTTACACGGGCAACTTAGCAGAACTTAAGACGTCAGGATTTTGTCTCATAATTTTCATTTTTATAAAGTCTTCAAAAAGCCCGTCTACAAAATAATCTATAAGGTGGCGTTGCAGTTGGTCAGGTCCGTCGAAAGCGTCCTCGGAAATAGCAAGTAAACGTTCAGCATATACTTGCACAGTCTCATTTTACCTTTGCTTGACTCTGCGAAGCAATAATAATGCATATTGCTGGTCTACGACTTCTCCAAATCAAACCGTAGTCTTAATTCTGCTTTGATTTGAGCCCAAGTATGCGTGGGATTTTCATCTAAATATTTTCTAAAGAAATTGCTAACTTGACCAGTGCTAGTCTGATATGCGACAATTTTAATTGCATCCCCAGTCACGCCAATTAAAGTTACATATTTTTCAATACTTTTAAGGTTTACGAACTGAGAATGAAAACACCAATTTCTAGCCATACGAAATGCTTCAAATTACACACACTTGAAAATACACTTCACATAAGTTGATTCGCCGTGCCGGATTTCAAGATTATGCTTGAAGAAGAAAATAATTTACAAATAATATTTTACTCTATATTCATATGCAAGGGATGTAATTTTGAACATTTTTAGCTCCACTGGCGAAGGCCAGCGAGCTATTGTCATGGCGTTGTGTCCGTCGTGCGTCCGTGCGTCCGTCCGTGCGTTAACGTTTTCTTCAAAGATCTTCTCCTCTGAAACCAGTGGATCAATTTTGACCGAACTTGGCAGGAATGTTCCTTGGGTGACCCTTTACTTAAATTGTTCAAAGAATTTTGATTGGTCCATAAACGTGGGCGTGGCAGGGCGGGGCTTATCAGACTTTTAGAAATCACAAAATAATTCTTTAAAAATCAACCATTTGGCCAATTTTGACCAAACTAGTCAGAAATGTTCCTTGGGTGACTCTTTACATATTTTTTGTCTGTGAAATTTTGATTGGTCCATAAATGTTGGTGAGGCAGGGTGGGGCTTATCGGAATTAGAGAAATCCCAAAATAATTCTTTAAAAATCTTCTCCTCTCAAACCAGCAAGCCAATTTTGACCAAACTTTGCAGGAATATTCCTTGGGTGACCCTTTACTTACATTGTTCAAAGAATTTTGATTGGTCCATAAATGTGGGCGTGGCAGGGCGGGGCTTATCACACTTAGAGAAATCACAAAATAATTCTTTAAAAATCAACCTTTTAGCCAATTTTGACCAAATTTGGCAGAGATTTACCTTGGGTGACCCTTTACTTAGACAATTGGTGAAACTTTGATTGGTTCATAAATGACAGCTTGGCAGGGCGGGGCTTATCAGACTTACAGAAATCACAAATTAATTCTTTAAAATCAACCATTCAGCCAATTTTGACCAAACTTAGCAGAAATTACCTTGGATAGCTCTTTGCTTAAATTGTCAGTGAAATTTTGATTGGTCCATAAATGTGAGCGTGGCAGGGTGGGCTTATCAGACCCATTGGAGAAATCTCAAAATAATTCTTTATAAATCAACCAATGGGCCAATGTAGACCAATTTTGGCAGTAATGTTCCTTGGGTGGCCCTTTATTTAAATTGTTTGTGAAATCTTGATTGACCCATTAATGTGGACGTGGCAGGTAGGGCTTAACAGAATGGGAGAAATCACAAAATTATTCTTTAAAAAACAACCATTTATTACAAAGTTGGCAGAAATGTTCATTGGGTAGTCTTTTACTTACATTATTAGTGAAATTTTGATTGTTCTATAAATATGGATGCAATAGGGCAGGGCTTATCCTAATTCGACAAACCATGAAATAGTTTTTACAATTAAACCAATGGGCCAATTCAGTCCAAACTTGGCAGAAATGTTCCTTGGGCAACCATGCTCAAGATTTGGCAGTGCAAGGCTTACAAGAAATCATGAGATAATTTTTTCTCTAGATAGCCAGTGGGCCGATTCATGCCCTCTTGGGCCTCTTGTTGTCAAATATTTCCATAAGTATGCATTAATTCAAAATTCTAAAACGTTCAAAATACTTATGTTTGTATTTGAAATGGAAATGTAACACAGTTTAGGAATTACTGGCACTTTTTAAATTTCCTCTCTGCCTCTGCATTTCATTCTCAGTCGTAAACCTTAAATTGTCTTCTGTCTGACCCTTCAAACGTCTGCACAATATCTTTGACACCTTCGGCCGAAACTGTTGTTGTAAGATTTTTAATGTGACCTTTAACTGATCTACATAAGTCTACAAGTTCTGTCATGCTATAGCAAAGAGTAATTATATAAATTGACTCACGATTTTCAGCTGTAAGGTCTCGCTCTAACCCAGATCCTAGTGTCACGGTACTAAAAGGGCGCCATGTAGCCCATTCTGCATGCAGCAACAGTGACTCGGCTCGAAGGGGTAAAAAGCAAACACAGGGACTTCGGTTACGTCTGTAAGACTAAAGTTAACCCTTTCCCAAACGACAAAATTTTAGGGTGATCCACTTCAAAAACTGCCACAAATGACAAAATGGAAGTTATTTAAGATAAGATTTGTGTAAAATATGGCATAGAAAATATTGAGACAAAAGGAGAAACTGCTGGTTATCAGCAGTTTCTTCTTTTGTTTCAATGTTTTCCCAAGCCTTATCTATTTGGGACGTCAAAACCAGGTCTTGTTTGGGAGAGGGTTAATCCGTCTTTATGTAAACTTTCTCTTCTATCTCATCTATTTTCGGGTCTTTCTCATTTTCTATATCTCCTATTTTGCCATTTTATTTACTGCATTTCTTAACATGTTCGAACTACAATGTAGCCCCCCATTCATCAGCTCCGTCTCGTGTCCTTTGTCCTATTGCTCTATAATTATGTTATGTAGTTACCCGCACATTAGTGGGTTTGCCTTAGCTACTCATATATCTGCTGCCAAGTGATTCATTTGTGTCGTAGTTGGATCAAATGGTACTAATTTAGGGCATGTCTGTCTTTTTCATCAACCATGAGCAATTATGTCTAGTACTGCGCTCAATATGATTAAATGTAACTGTATTTATTTATTTAGTTTGGTAGATCTGATCTTATGATTTTTATACGCCCGAGGGCGTATTATGTTATGACCCCGGTCGTCCGTCTGTCTGTCCGTCCGTCTGAAATTGATCAAAATTGCCACAATGAACCTCCATGCTGTCTAGTTGTGCACACCGCTTACGGAATTCAGATAACTCTTTTCGTTCTTGAATTATCTTGCCCTTGAATTTAAAAAAATACCCATTTTACTGACAAGCCCCTCTCGGGCGTATATGCGTCGCTCTGCAAAGCTCTTGTTTTTCATGTCATCTTCAGTTTTCTTTTTTTGTACTTGGATCATTTGTGTTTGTTTGTCTTCTTAATAGTTCCAATTAATTTAAAACGAAACGGTCTTTTTCGAGTAGCCTACCAAGTGTTTAACGCGTTGCGACGTCAGATTTTGTAGTTTTAAATAGAAATAACCATAAAGTAGTGTTTTTCTGGGATGGTAACGCATGACTAGCTTTGACACCCGTGCTAACGCGTGACCTGGATGACGTCAAACCTCCACCTCGTGACTCGATGCCTTTCCAGTCAAATCTCGTGAATCGCGACCTCGTTATGATTCATTCTAACGTAACACGCGCGCTAACTCATCTTTGCTATATTTTACACACATTCTGTCTTTATAGAATTCAATTGTTTGTAGCATCTTTAAAATTTGGAACATTCTAAATTATTGCTTTTGTGGTACGGGATTTAGCATTGTAGTACGGGACACAATAATTTTCAATTGACCAAACGCCGACTGTCAATCAAAAACATCGATTCGCCAATGGACGATCAGAAAAATGTCATGCCCCAATTGTTCTTCGTTGCACGTGTTATTGTATCGATTTATCTACTGACAATCAAAACAATCGACATGCCAATGGCAAAGAATTTTGTGTTAACTATAGACTAGGTTTAACGTTATGTTTTGATAAACCGTCGGTGTTGTTTTAAAATCTCGTAACTACGGCTTAAATCAAGCCGTAGTTACGAGATTTTATAACAACACATACGAAATACTATTTTGTTTGTCCGAATTTACGTCACGATTAACTGGATAAAATCGTTCCCTATTAACGATCACATCCTCATTGTTTGTCTTAAATTCTATGTTGGGCGGAGCGATCTGTCGATTGGCGTTTGGTCAATTATTGATATATCGCTGCTTTTCAACAAAAATATTACTAGAATCTAATACAAATGTTGATATAATTATGACCGGTTTGAAAAGAATTTGAAGCGGCGTTAATGAGAAAGAGCCAATTATTTTCTTGGTCTGGTGGATCTTTGAAACAAAACCTGATAGAAAGGTTGTTGGCTAACAACCAAAATTTGTGTTGATTTTCAATATCATTAGGTTTTTCAAAAGGTGTTTTTCAAAAGAGCATTCGCATTCAGCAAAACCCTGGGTTTTTCTCACATTTTCTGCTTCAAACCTTTCATTTCAAATCGACCACGTAGATCGTATTTACAAAATTCTTGGGGATTTTCTGCAACTATTGTATCACGTGTTTGCCCGCCACGATTAGCCCTTTCCCAAACGTCAAATTTTAGGATGATCCGCTTCAAAAAACTGCCACAAATGACAAAATAGACGTTATCAAAGAAAGGATTTGTGTAAAATATGGCACAGAAAATATTGAGACAAAAGGAGAAACTGCTGGTTATCAGCAGTTTCTTCTATTGTTTCAATGTTTTCCCAAGCATTTCCTATTAGGGGCGTCAAAACCAGGTCTTGTTTGGGAAAGGGCTAAAGAGAGTTTCGTTTAAGGTAGTCCATCCCTAATGAGATTCGTGCAACGTCGGAATTATTCTGGCGATGTCGAAAACCTTCGGCGGTGGAACTTTCCACCGCCGAAGGTTTCCGACCTCGCCCGAATAGGTTCGTATACAAAACGACGCCGCTCGAAAAAGTCCGATGTTTTATGAATCTCGAAAATTCCACTTTGCGGATATTTTCCCTTAAAATGCCTTCAAAGCAGTTTTGTGAAAGCCATCGTCACGGTGGATAATCACATGACTCAGAATTTCAGAAATCTTCAATATTTTTGTTAATACTTGAACAATTTGAATTCGGTTTGAAACTTTGAAGCAGGGAATGTGGAAAATGCCAGAAATGAGCTGGACCTGGCAGATTTTTGAAAAATCAACTGTTAAAAAGTTATTGAAGATAAACCAAAATTTTGGTTTATCTTCAATAACTTTTTTCTCAGTTGATTTTTCAAAAATACACTACATCCATCTAATGCGTGATGTCTGTTCACCTTCTCTGCTTCAAACAGAATTCAAATCGATCACGTATTAACAAAGTTATTGGAGCTTTTCTGAAATTGTTGTATCACGTGATTATCCATCGTGATCGTCACCACAACCAACGAGGAATAAGAATCAACCCTTCCACGATCAGCAAGAATTGGGACCGTTTCAATACAAAAGATGTGTCAGACTATGAAAACTGGTGTTAATGCAAATGGAATGTTTGTTGTAAATTTGTTATTGCCCAGAAAATATTGAGGCAAAAGAAGTGAATTGTGAATATCAGCATTTCCTACCTTTGTCTGAATATTTTCCCAAATAATTTATATTACTGTCACCTAAACCAGGTATTGATCGGGAAAGAGTTAATTCTAAATTGACAAGACCAATGTAATTGTGGTAGATATAAATTATTTTCATAATGTGAAGGACCACAATGGAAATAAGAAATTTATTTCTCTTTCTTGTGTTATCCTTATTATTGACGAAACTGACATAGTTCATAACACTACATTAAATAATCATCTGATGATCTCGTATATAAAGTAATACGAGGTACAGTCGGAAAGTTCCCGGACTAGTCCTTTTTTTGTAATATTTGACGTCAGAATACGATAAATTTTGGCATGGATGTATGTTGACTCTTATTGAACTTGCCCGCACATTTTGTCAGCAGATATGATCCGTATTTCTACCTGAAACGAACGCTGTATATAGTCTGTGAACGAGGTACGGCGCAGTTTGAAAAATTCAAGTCGCAAAATTTTAGGATCCTACAGAAATCTTAAAAATGTTTAAACATTGGCGCCATAAAATCATGGAAGTTTGCGTAGCATCACATCAACATCATTTCAAGACAATGTTAAACTATCAGCGCGATCTGTTAAAAGTCGCATTTTTTTTCAAGCATTTAAAGTGGAAATGGAAGGATCAACAAACGGCACGTCTTTGACGTCATGTGAACGAACGGAGAAGGGGACTGCAATTATTTTTTTATAAGCGCTGGCATGACTTCTATGTTAATGTAGGATTCTATGAATCCAAAAGAAACATTTTCCCAAACACAAATTAAGGCAAAGACAGCGAAATGTGCCAAGAAAATAATGTTCTCGTTCTCCTGTAGCAACAAAAGAATGCTTCCGCAGCACTCCGTACGCAATGTCAATCTGACAGTGAACAGAACATACGGGCTATCAGAAGATAAGTTACTGTCAACACCCCGTTCAACATTTTATTGTTGTAATGGATACACTTATTTTATTACATTATCTAGGTTAGGAAACTAAAAACAACAACAAATTTTTATCATTAAAACACCTGTCAAAAAGGGTTATGTTTGTAAATACTGGTCATTTCAGTTAGTCAGGAATGATTTGACAAACGGCATTCGCATGAAACGCCCAAAGTGCGAGATTGAAAACTTGTTCATGAGGGCCGTACTACACCGCACAGACGATTCTACTCGTATAACGGAAATTTATTTCTTTGGGTTTGAATAAGCACCATATAGCCCAGATATCGCCGCAATTGATTTCGAAATATTCCGGTGATTAAAGTCTACGGGTCAAGAAGATGGTTCAAGAAGGAAGAAGAAATGACATACGCAGTCCGATATGCTGTCAAGTAAAACCCAAAAGACTGGTACATGTATAAGTTAGTGTTCTACAGTTTGGTTGAGAGGCATGATGAAAATGCGAGTTGCTGCCGACAGAACTTCGAGAAACACTTAATCGCGGTAAGAACGGCGTTTAAACGTCGATAATTGAGCGTTTTTGACTTTGGTGCTCCGTACAGTATATTGTTTAAGTCAATAAGATGTGTAATCTCAATTGTTTTGACTAAACAGTATCGAAATTATAGACGTACCCGAAGAAAAAGGTTTGAATATTATTTTGATATATGTTTATGAGTTATTTGTCTAAAAATATTGCGCTCACAATACAAGTCCGGGAACTTTCCGACTGTACCTCGTATATATGTTATCATTGTTAAACATTGTGCTACGTATATGTGTTGTTATACTTTTTGTCATGTTTTGATTAATGCTGAAATAAATCTATCTATCTCTATCTATAATGTTTGCTAATATGATTATTTTGAAGATTTATAAAGTGAACTATACATGTACATGTGCATGAATGTGGGATAATAAAAAGTAGATATAATATTATTATAATAAACATTGTTCTTATCTATTATATACCTACAACACTGAGTGCATATAGACCGGTAACAATATTATGGCGCATGTTTACATAAACTACCTATGAAAACAAAATTAACAAATTTCAAAGCAATTTTGCATACACTGGTTCGAACATTGCAGGTGTTTCACAGTCCACGGTTTCACACATGCAAGATTCGAACAATAGCATGAAAAATTACATAATTTTGGAGCTCAACATTGTGTTGCTTACTTAGGTATATGTAAACATGTGCTACAATATCGTAAATGGACTATAGATCTATAGGTGTACGTGCACTGTCGACATGTTCTCCTGATACCAATCAACATTAACCCAGCTAAAACGAGTTAAATGTATCAAATACGAGAAATTCCTGTCCCATGGACCTAAGAAGCCATATGTTTGTACACTAACATTGATGAATCGTCTTTAACATAATGTCATAGGGATGGTCAAATAGAAATAATAACAAAACCCCATATATCTGATGAAATATGTGAGAGCAATGTCTCGATAAGTCGGAAAATGGGTAAAAACAGCTGTCCCACCTCGGGGGTGATCCAGTTCATCACTTTTGTACGGCGAGTACATATATAATACATACAGTATACCTAGTATCCCAACCAGCTTTTCCAAATTGTTTTAGTGGTGAAATAAAGAAATTTAAGATAAATGCATCTTTCTGCGAACAATTATGCATATGTCCCATTGTCTGGTGTGAATTACGTTATTATACCCCCGCAAACGAAGTTTGGAGGGGGTATACTGGAATCAGCCTGTCGGTCCAGTGGTTGGATGGTTGGAAGGTTGGATGGTTGGATGGTTGGTTTGTTGGTTTGTTGGTCTGTCTCCAAAACTTTGTCCGGACAACTCCTCCTACACTTGTGGACCGATTTACTTCATACTTGGCACAAGTGTTCATTGTGACCTGTAGATGTGCAAGACGAAAATATGCTTGTCCGGACAACTCCTCCTACAGTTACTGTCCGATTTGCTTCATACTTGGCAAATGTGTGCATTAGGATGTGTAGATGTGCAGGACGCAAATTTCACGAAAATCCGACAGTTACTTTCTGAGTTATGGCCCCTGATTTGACCCAAAAATGCTTGTCCGTACAACTCCTCCTACAGTTACTGTCCGATTTGCTTCATACTTGGCAAAGGTGTGCATTAGGATGTGTAGATGTGCAAGACACAAATTTCACGAAAATCCGACATTTACGTTCTGAGTTATGGCCCCTGATTTGACCAAAAAATGCTTGTCCGGACAACTCCTCCTACACTTGTGGACCGATTTAGCTCATACTTGGCACAATTGTTTTTTATGACATGTAGATGTGCAAGACGCAAATTTCACGGAAATCGGACCGATACTTTGTGAGTTATGGCCCTTGATTTTACCCAAAAATGCTTGTCCGGACAACTCCTCCTTCAGTTACTGTCCGATTTGTTTCATACTTGGCACAGGTGTGCATTAGCACCTGTATATATGCAAGATGCAAAATTTGCGGAAATCGGACCGATACTTTCTGAGTTATAACCCCTGATTTGACCAAATTTGAAGAAAATCGGGTTGACAATTTCTGACTTATGGCTCTTGATTCAACAAAAACACTTGTCTGAACAAAGGTGGTGGCGGGGGTATTTTTATCACCTTCAGTGATAAATTTCTAGTTTAGTTTTACACACATCCTGAAACGAAACCATGTTTTGAATACATGATATTTAATATCATTTATAAATAGTCAACAGCATATGCAAACACATTGTATTACTCTTGAAGGTAGCAGTAAATTGTAGTAAGTCACACTTGGCAATGAAGGAAGCTATCCCGCTCAAGGAGCAGTAAATGTTAATGCTCTTTAAAATTTCACACAGTCAATGCTCAAGTTAAATACATAGTTGGCCATGTACCTACACATGTGTAGATTGCATAAACCAAGAAGAAAATTTCTCTTCAGAATTATTACCTGTGGAATTTTATTGTATGTTCAAAATTGTGAATTACGTGTCTGTGAATTACGTTACGTCATTTTACGTTCCATAAAATATTTTATTCATTAAATGTTGCAAAATTAGAAACACTCGGGTCATGTTTTAAAATCTTTATTAAATTCAATTAGTTAATTGATAGTAAAACCGAAATATGTCAATGACAAAAATCTAAGACCGAAACTATAGTGGGACATTTTTCGATCGTAATTGTGCAACTCAACTCGTTTTAGCTGAACCTACAATTGACCAAACGCCGGCTGTCAATTAAAAAACATCGATAAGCCAATGGGCGATCAGAAAAATGCCACACTCCAATTTTTGTCTTAATTTCTTCGTTGCACGTGATATTGTATCGATCTATCGACTGACAATGAAAACAATCGACATGCCAAATAACGATCACATCCCTATTGTTTGTCTTAGATTCTATGTTGGACATCTAGCGATCCGTCGAATGGCGTTTGGTCAATTTTAGACAACTTCACATTAAAGCCTCTATACGCGACAACATGGTATAAAGCTTAAATAGTAATGTGAGTCTTAATAGAGAAATATTGAGGGAAAGAGATAAATATTTGAATTTTCAATAATTCCTTCTTTTGTTCAAGTTTTTTTTTACTACTGAAAAATGTCCAAACTATGTGGCGCCTGGAAAAAATGACCAAATGAACCCTCTCCCATACAAGATCTGCTTTTTCAGCTCTGGTAGTAAACGTCTGAGAAAGCATTGTTGCAAAAGAGGAAAATGCTAATAGTAATTCTTTCTTTGTCAACATTCATTTTGTCATCTGCAACAGATTTCAATTTTGGTCACCCTAAAATGTTGCCGTTTCGGGGGAAATACTTAACAAAGGGTCAACTAAAACACACCGACTAACAGAGTGTTTTTTTCCGCGTATATTGTCGCTTTTCAACGAAAACCTCGAAACTGCAGCTTGTTTTGAGTTGCAGAACTAATTACGAGGTTTTTGTTAGAGAACAGTGATGTATCAAATCCATAACCACGTACCACACCCTTTCCGAAGCAAGACATCGTTTGATGTCCCTGAGGAAGGCAATCACAAAAAATGAAAGGAAAAATTAAAGAAAATGACAAATTTGGGATATTTTTCTCCCTTTTCGTCAATATTTTTGTGTCGTCTGCTATAGCTTTTAGATTCAGTCTATAATTTTGGTGTATTAGGAAGGGTTAATGTACTTCGAAATCGTAATTCTGGAACAGTTTAAATGCAATGCGATAGCACGAATTGTTTAACCCTTTCTCAAACAAGACTTGATAAATTTGACGTCCCCAGCGGCAACTACGTTGGAAAGCATTGAGACAGGAGAAGGAAATGTAATGCTGATAACCACCATTTTCTCCTTTTGTCCCAATAACTTCTGTGCACAGATCCTCTCTGTATCAACATCCATTTTGTCATTTTCAGCAACTTAATCACCCTAATCGTTGCCGTTAGGAAATGGTACAAATCCAACGCCTAGATCTAGTTTAGAATCTCAAAACTTTCCACTAATGCTATGTTCCCACTGTCGTGCGTTACATTACGAACGCCACGAATGACCAGTCGTAACTTATCGTTGAATTTCATTGCACTTTTTGCGTTCAATACGTTTCGATGAGAATTATTGAGGTCTTAAGCGACCTGCTGCGATTTTATACGATTATTCCAATCCACGGAAGGCGACATGATACGATCTTATCGACGTTCATATACGATTATGCAAGATTTGATAAGGTCCGATACGTCCATCAAAATCAGGCCTGTCGACATGAGACGATAAAACACGTGTAGATACGTTCCGATGAGTTCCTTCTGACCCTATGCGCTCACTTGAGACCAGCTACGCTTGTTGCAGTGCGATCCAAAAGAGTGTGTCGCGATTAGCTCTATGATTGGAATCTGAAGGGGTATAATATGGCCTGACAAATGCAAAATTTGTCATTTTAAGCATTAGCTTACAACAGATAGGCCATAGTATTAAGTAATATGACAGAAAGAACAGAAAATGGTGTAGCATTTTCTGTGCTTTTATAAGTTTATATTGGCACACATGAAGATGAGGAACAAAGACAACTACAACACCTACGAGAAGTGCTGCAAACAGACAGTGTTGGGTGCGGCTATGGCTTACAGAAGAAAGGATGCTGCTTTATGGACATTATTCCAGACTCTTAGACATCCATTAAAATTTGAAGATCCAGCGGCGTTCCATAATTATACGCATCTTACACGAGACATTTTCCAAGAAGTATATCAGTCGGTTGCTTCACACATCGAAAGGAAAGCCATCTGTTCCAGGAAACCCATCACACCTGGTCTTAAATTGTCGATGTCGCTGATGTATCTTGCCACTGGAGATAACTACATATCTCTTGCATGTGCATTCAGGTGTGGTGTATTAAGTATATCGAAGATGGAACCGGAAGTGTGTCATGCTATTGTGATGGCATACGAAGACGAGGTATTCAATTTTCATATATCCCCTCAAGCATTGCTAACATTAGCTAGTTAGTTCGAGGTGAGATGGAACATTCAACCCACAATATGAGCTGTAGATTGAAACACGGAGTTATCAAGAAGCCGCCATTATATGGAAGCCTTTACTACAATTTTAAGGGGTTCTTTTCGATTCCACTTCTGGCTCTAGTCGATGCAGATTACAAATTTGTATGGGACGAGCTTGGAGTAAAAAGGATGCATGTCGGACGGAGATTCGGAGCTATTTAATCGACTTGAACATAGGACTTCCCCAACCATGCCCAATGACAGCAAACCTGGCGGATCATCAGTGTGTACCATTTGTCATCTCAGGGAATAACGCTTTTGCTATATGGCATTACCTTGTGAAGCAACAGTATGAATAATTTGTCTAGAGAGGAAATGATATTCAAATACTAAGTACAGAATATCAAGGGGTCGTCGAGTGATTGAAAACTCGTTTGGGATCTCAGCTAACAAATTAAGGTGTTTCATTTCGACTCTAGAGCAGAATCCTGACACTGTCAAGGATGTAGCAGAGAAAGCAGTGGTTTTACACAACATATTCAAGATACGGTACCCAGGGGTAGTAGCGCAAAGGCACACCGCAAGTATATTAGCCGTAACATTATTCAAGGAGCATAGAGGGACCAAGTAGACCGGTTAGATATAGAACAACCTTTTGCACCTTGCAACTAAGCTACCTAAGGTGCGAAGAACCAAGTTGAGCTTCTAAGTGCGTTTTCCATTTTACTCAATAAGGCAATGGAATGGCAAGAAATGGTGATTGGGCTACAAGATCAAGAAGTTAGAGATGATATCTGATGATTGTGTTGAAGTTAAAAACTGAAAGTTTGAATATAAATTTCAACGAGACGTAGCCATATTTTCGATTTGCCATGTCCCGATCAGCGCGATTGTGAAGTACGATTAGATACGGTCTGATGTGAAGTGTTACGATTTGTTAGGTTCTGATGCGATAAATACGACTGAAAATTAATCGTGTTAATCGTAGAAATTTTTTTGGCAGCCAAAAAAATTTCTACGATTAAGGCGATTGACACGATCGACTTGAAGAACTGAGAAGATCTGATACGAGAGCCACGATTAAGATCACGATTTCAATCGTGGCACCAATCGTGATAGTGGGAACATAGCATAAAGCAGATAATCTATTATTGATCACTTGATCGCGGAACTAGAGGCTACTGCTTACTAGATAGACCCTATATTAACCCTTTCCCAAATGACAAAATTTTAGGGGTTTCAAATTCAGAAGCTGAATTAATTTGTTATCTTACCCCACCCACACGTTTTTATGTTTACATGGGACCTGCACAGGTTTACAACTTGACAACATTGTGCATCGTATTCAGCACATTTCAATCTTTAAAATGGTATACAACAACCTTGTTACCTGGGGGGGAGGGCAGTGGCGGATCCAGGATTTCTGTCAGGGGGGTTCGAAAACACGAATGGGGGTCGTTTTCTGTTATTACACAATTTTGACCTACCCCTAATTTCTGCATAAAAATGAAATGATTGGGCTACAGAGGGGTTCAAACGAACCCCCGATCCCCTCTGGATTCGCCGCTGTGGGTGCAGCGAACTCCTAAAATATCTCCCTTGGCCTTGTTTGATTTCATCGGACGGACTATCACTGTATAGCCTTCTTGAGTATGGACGACAACGACGTTAAGACTATTCGTATTTTACTATGCCCATGTTTGTTATCCGAAAAGTTGCGATTTAGCCAGCACAAAATCTATAAGCATGTATGACAAGAAAATGAATTTTAAGCCGAAAAGTAAAGGTATTTTCAAAGGCCCTAAGGCTAAAATGAAGAGGAAAAAGATGTTTGGTAAAAAAGAATCGAAAACGACACAGTTGGACCGAGAAATCAAAAGTGTGACGGAAAAATACGACCAGGTTTGTAACGAAAATAGGTTTTCAGCTATTGTTATTTTACAAACAGCTAGATATTCTTCAATTTGATTCATGTACGTGGATGATTATGTGAGAGTTTGACACTGATGATACCACTGCAGTTCTTTGACCAGTTTTGATGATATTCTATAGCCTACAAATGTTTGTCATTTTGATTGTAGCAGGTTGGTGAAATTTCCCGATGGGGCAATATTGAATAGGGAAATTGAAAGAAATGAGCAAAAAGTCAAATTGCAGTGAAATGTTTCTGTGTCGAGTAACCAAAGTTTTTGGGCTTATATTGGTTAGACCTTCCGTAACACATTCCAGGGCTAGCGCTGGCTCAAAAAAAGTTTGAGCCACAGCTTGAGCCACTTTGAAAAATCTTGAGCCACATTCTATTCTATTCTATATCTTAACCGCCATTAATGGCGAACCCTAGAAATCTCTAGGTACAACATATTAAACCCTACACCACATACACAGTCTTACATACAAGCCCAGATTTTGACTGGAGACATTATGACCCTGCAGTTCATAAAAGATAATCAATTGGCTATAAAAATCACAGCATGTACTTCTTTTTTGGCAATATGATAATTAGAGTAAGCCTGCTTATAACAGTATGGGGTCACCACCATATGGTACACATGTATAGATAGTATAACTCTCACCCAGTGTTATGCAAATTGATAATGCTATCTGGTTAATGTCACCTTTTAAAACATTTAAACAGTTGCTATATTAGAAAATTCTTGTACATGTATTGTGTTTTAGTTGACAGATGTATGGATGTATGGAAATATAATACAGCATTTTATAAATATATCTAAAGTATCTTATCTTTTATCTTTTTAATTTATATAGTAATTATTGTAATTCACAAACACATCTTGTTTGACGTAGGATTATACCATTCCAAAATCACGCCCTTGCAACTTACAGCAATTTTTCACCTATAGAAACACAATTTTACTTATTTTTCCTAATTTTGCTCTAACATATTGTGGGTACTCCCGACCTATAGCCCTCCCCATAAAGTAGCAAACAGGACACTAGGCCTCCCCTTTTAATGCCCCGCATCTAAAGATCGAGGGCATATTGTGTTACCCGTATCCGTCCGTCTGTCTGTCCGCAAAACTTAATATTTGCCGTTTCGGGGCCATTCATTTTTCATAAACACATCTTTTTTATTCTTTACTTGATATTTATTTATTTACAGAAAATAAAATTAATAAAATTTTAGAAAAAATAATGAAATAAAGTTTGCTGAGACGTGTATCCTTGTACCTTATCCTTATAGTATTTAAAATTGAATGGAAATATTTGTGGATATGACACAATGTTGATAATCACTATTTTTCTGTTTCTCATTAAAAGCCTTCTCTTCTAACTCATCATAATCATTGCTTAAATGAGAATGGGCTACAAGACACACACAAAAAAATGAGAATTTTGCACCACAGGAACGAGTTAGGAAATGGAAAGAAATTGTCGATAATCAGTATTTCTCTTATTCTCTAATAATTTTAAAACAATTTCTATTCAAGTGCTTCAAAACTTGCTTGTTAGAGAAAGTAGGAGACAACGAACTAAATTTTAAGCCTTTCCATAACGACAACGTTTTAGGGTTCTCTAATTTTATATCAACTACAGACGACAAAATGGCAGTTATTTCAGATAAGATTTGTGTACAATATAGCACTGAAAATATTGAGACAAAAGGAACCAGCATTTTCTCATTTTGCCTCAATGTTTTCCAATTTGTTTTTGAAAAAGGCCTGGTTTTGACATCTCTGATAGAAAAGTCTTGTAAAATCAAGGGAGCAAAAGAATGAAATACTGATTATAAATATTTTCTCCTAATAGCCTCAATATTTCCCTTGCTCTGTCATAAAAGTACACAATATTCATCTTCGATAAAAACCATTTGTGGCCTACAACATCTTTCAAATTTGATCATCCTAAAATTTTGTTATATGAGAAAGGGTCAATACATATATGCAGGCCCGTAGGAACAGGGGAGCCCCCCCCCCCCCCCCCCCCCAAAGTTGGCCAAAAATATCGAATTTTCTTAACTTCACACTGAAAATTTAGGGAAGATCCAATTTAGCCCCCCCCCCCCCCCTCAAATATTCAGATACTGGCTTCAGTCACCCCAATATCAAATTGCTTCCTACGAGCTTGATATGTTCAAGACCTACTCGGTATAGAAAGAGTATGTAAAAGGCTTTTTTAAACAGAAACAGCTGCGAGACAAGGGGAAAATAAATTCTGGCATCTGAATGTTTTCCAAATTATTCTAATTCTGTCAAACAATCACTGCTTATTTGGGTTCGAGGGAAAAGGATGATTATTGAATTTTGTCACTTTGGATTCAAAAGTGTTGACCTTTAACCCTTTCCCAAACGACAAACTTTTAGGGTGATCCACTTCAAAAACTGCCACAAATGACAAAATGTGTGTTATCAAAGGTAGGATTTGTGTAAAATATGACATAGAAAACATAGAGACAAAAGGAGAAATTGCTGGTTATCTTCTTTTGTTTCAATGTTTTCCTGAGCCTTTTCTAAAAGGGACGTCAAAACCAGGTCTTGTTTGGTAAAGGGTTAAAAGATGTAATCCTTGTCCAAAATCAATGACTTACTAGCATTATACTAATTTTATTAGTTGTATGTTATTACGTAAACATTTTTAGAAAAGAAGATAGAGGTAGTTACCAAGATAGATTTCCCTTTTTTTCTGTCATTAATCAATAAACGCCATTTCGATAAAATGACATTGAATGTTTGCAAATTGAAAAAAAAGTCTTCCTTGAAAATATGTTTTTGTGTTCTGCTATATAATGAGAGGACCATTGTCAGGGAAGGCTATATATTGGCTGTAGTCCTACACTCGTATCAGCCTTGATGGAGTGGTCCGACAACACAAAATCTACATTTAAGTGCAAAAATAAGGGAAAAAACACCATATGCCCCGGGTTTGCATTATATATAGTTTTTTTAACCATTTCCAATCAACAAAAATTTAGGGCGGTCTAATTTGAAGAGTTGTAGACGTATGACAAAATAATTGACTTTAAAAGTAGACAATTTGTACCTTTTTGGGCAAATCTATGAGGGAAAAGGATAAATTGGTGATTACCAGCAATTTCTCTTTTACCCTCAATATTTTCAAAATGCTTTCTTTCGGGTATTGTAATTGAACACATGCATACATCATCTTACTTTCCTCCTTATCCTGAGTCCATGCTGTCTGCATTAGTGACCACAGTGGTAGACACAGTATCTACCTTTCCCTGCTGTGATAATTAACTCCTACCAATTATACCAGGATCCTCAAATTGAGGTTGGCTTTTGGGGTTGTATGTAAGACTGTACATATAAGACCCTACACTGATATAAATCCTATCACATTGGTGCCATTTGAGCCAATGAATTGTGCCGGGAGGGGGGGATTACATCACCTAATACTTTCTTAGGACGACACTAAAACACTATAAAACAGTTTTGCCAGAAGAAATTATTCTAAAATGAACATAATTTTCTTTGGTACTTTGTTTTGGGAACATATTTAGTGCATCAGTCCATTCTTGAGCTTTAACCCTTTCCCAAACAGGAAACAATGGTAATTTCATAGTTGATAAAATAGTAATAGGCCATAGAAAATATTGAGGCAAAAGGAGAAAATACTGATTATCAGTATTGTATTATTTGGCTTCAATGTTTTCCATTCAGGAAGTCAAAACCAGGTATTGGGAAAGGGTAAATACAGAAATCGTGATTCATTGCACTATAGAACTTAGTTCATCTATCTAGTTTCCATTTTTTAACTGTCTGTACTATGACTTCACAGAAATTAATTTAGCTTAACATTTCCTTGGATGAGTGTGACTCATAAAATAATCGCTCCATAGCCATTTTGAATTTCTGAGTCTCCATCTAGACCCCAGATAATGCAGCGAAGTCAATCACTTTCAGTGACTTTGTTTGCAAATTTTATTATCATGGCAATGGAGTATGAAAAGTGAACAAGCAAAATTCCAGCAAAGTTTGAGCAAACTTAGTTACCTTTGTTTATAAGAAAATATCCCGAAATATATCCGATATTGTTGATCTAAATCTAGTCAACAACTTTCTTTTTTACAAATTTTCATCATCTAGACTAGATTACCATAATTTGTATCAATTAATAAAGTAATTTCTTTTCAAATGATGACCCAGTAAAAGTCTTTCATCCAACATAAATAAGGGTTAAATATAACTGTCGAGTGTTGTAAACTATTGTTTTACTGGACTGGGTTAACAAGTTTACATAATCGAGTGTGTACTGGGTAGATTTATGCAGTGGTTGAACGGTCACGAGTATTGATTTTTTGTGTATCTTGTCTAGACACTTGCATTTTACACTCTGGCGAGAACTGGACTTGGTAATCCCGAAGTTTGACAGGTAAACAATTAGAGCCACACTTCAAACCCTTGGAGCCACCCTTTGAGCCACTTTCATTTTTTTTTGAGCCACATTTTCAAGTGGCGATCGCCAGCGCGAGCCCTGCATTCCCCAAAAAAGTTAGCTCTAGACATTCAGCGGATGTTTTCTACCATCGACTATCAATGGTACATGGGCATGCATAGTGGGTGAATTGAACGTCGGATTGAATGTATTACAACTCTAGCCTCTAGGTGACTGTGTGGAGGAATAACGTCATTATTCAGGGCTTTTCTTCCTTCTATAATAGGGGCCGAAATTCGGTGGCTTCCCAATTGGAAAAGGGCTCCTTTTTTCCCAATTTCAGAGTAAGAATTTCCAATTTTCAAAACCAAAATTCCTAAAATTTGGAAAATAGATAATGTTCATTTATCAACTGACAATTCAAGTCACAAAGAAGGCGCAGTGTGTCTTCTATAATTCAGTTATTCTGTTTGAAAAGTGTTGTTTAAGAAAATATATTCTCATTTCTATATTTATTTCCATTTATTATTTTCTTCCCAATTTGACCAAAATCGCGCTAAAATTTCCCAAAATGACTGACCAGGGCCCCTTCCCAATTTTTGGAAGAAAAGCCCTGTTATTAAAACGTTGACAACTTGCGACGTTGTGACGTTCGATGCCTTCCTGCCCTGCCCTTGCGTTATAATACAAAACTAGTTTTATTGCAACTTTTTTGTTTAAGGTCTGAATTTGATGATATTTAGTCGATTGACCATTGATAAATTACGTTTTATGCTGTTAAAATCAGGCATGTGACGAGTACTGACTTTTAAAATACTCAAAAAATACTTGAGTATTTCAGATTTGGTACTTGTACTTATGAGTACTGAGTACTAAACTGGTTACTGTACTTGAGTAGTACTCGAGTAGTACTTAAGTATTCTTGAGTATATATGAGTACAGGGGATTTTTTTTACTAAGAAATTGGGGCCGAATATCTGTCCCTTCCCCTCTGGGAATTTTTCCCCTAAATTGTAATTTTCCCCTCATAAATCAATGTTTTAACCTTTAAAATGCCCAAGGGAGTATTTATGTTTACAACCAAAGATCTTTAGTTTAATATGAAAATAGGCAAAGCCTAAATACGATCGAAAGCAAGCAGCTTTTCATAGTAGATCTGTTTACCGTAATAAATTGATACGGAAGCAGTTTAGAAGTTGAAATAAAGATGTACATAACCGTTTTACAAATACATGTTGACTTTTATGGTTTGATGAAATTTAGCAAGATTCTGAGTCTCTGACCAAGAGTCCAAAAAATGATTTCCTTCCACTCTGATTAACTTAGTTTAATACTGAGCCACACATTAATTTGTCACACTATTTAATCATATTACCAGAAAGGTGATTCAAGTTGTATCCATCTAACAAAGTATTAGACTAAGTTATAAGTCTCAAGTTACTAATTGTATCAAATTGGTATCTTGTATGTTTAAACTTTAGTTGTAGTCGGATACATATGGGTCAGTCTAGTATTTGACTCCCAGCACCTAATACTCCAGTCGTTTAATAACCCCTTTCCAAAACAATACCTGTTTTTGACGCCCCTAATAGAAATTGCTCGGGAAAACATTTAGACAAAAGAAGAAAATGCTGATCATCAGCATTGCTCATTTTGCCTTAATATTTTCTGTGCTATAATGTTTGCAAATCCCATCTTTATCAACACCTATTTTGTCTTTTGCAGAAGCGTTAACACAGGACATTCCCAATTTTTGCCGTTTGGGTAAGGGTGAAGTAAAGGAGTATTAGGTAATGGGAGTCATATTATAGACCCCTGTGGTAGGATACAGGTATTTGCATAATTTGGTGTTAATTATATCTATACATATGGTTCAGTAGGCTAGCTCAGTGGTTAGAGTACTGGACCTAAGGCCCAAAGTTCAAATACTGGTTGAGCTGCGATATTTTTCAATTCCTGTCATTACATTATAAATCTGCTATATCTTAAATTTCAAAGCAGGAACCTTCCGGACCGTTGCTAAATAGAAATATGTGGCATTTATCTACAGGGTTCTCCGCAAAATAATGTGAGGATGTTGTCTATACAGTAGAATTCCAGAGTGCTTTGAGAACAGAGTTGTAGTCCTTCAAATGAGTTCTTAACTTAAAATTTGATTGACTTAGATGGATTCATATTGAAGTTATAAAGCCAGTACCGTTAATACTTGAGTCACAAGATATTGATGTGGAAGTATTTGTTTGCTTTGCGGCAGTTCTTAACAGTGAACCCTTTCCAAACAAGACCTGGTTTTGACGTCCCTAATAGAAATGGATTGGGAAAACATTGACATAAAAGAAGAAACTGCTGGTAACCAGCAGTTACTCCTTTTTCCTCAATATTTTCTGTGCTATATTATACACAAATCTTATCCTTTACAACATCTATTTTGTCATTTTCAGCAGCTTTCATGTAGGAAAAGTCCAAATTTTGGCCACATAGGGTTAACCTCTTGATTTTTCTTGTAGATTGATCCAGCTGACTGTAAAACTTTCAGTGACTTTCCATTATCAGATGCAACTTTACAAGGTAATTACTGTCATATTCACTTAACCCGCTCCCAAACGACAAAATTCTAGGGTGATCCACTTCAAAAACTGCAACAAATGACAAAAGGGAAGTTATTAAAGATATAATTTGTAAAAAATGTGGCATAGAAAATATTGAGACAAAAGGAGAAACTGCTGATTATCAGCAGTTTCTTCTTTTGTCTCAATGTTTTCCCAAGCCTTTTCTATTAGGGATGTCAAAACCAGGTCTTGTTTGGGAAAGGGTTAAGCAGGGTTACAGATAAGGGGGGCGGGGAATTGGGGGTTAGGGGGTGAAAACATTTTCACTGGTTTCAATTACAAACCCTATGTTGTGGGTACTCATTTGAATCGTCTTGATGAGATCATTCCAATGAGTTCCCACAACATAGGGTTTGATGAACAATTAAGGGGGAATGCTCAAATTTTTCGGAACACTCGGTCATTACTGTAGTAAATTAAATGTTTCGTACTAATATGTTTCGCTACCATAATTTCAATAATATAACACATCATTACAATTTACCATTTTCGATGGTTAAAGTGTATTTATTATGCGAAACTAATTTCCTCGACATGGAAATCGATTATTCAGAGCAAGACAGTCGTAAGTGTGTATGCAATTACCACAGTTTTGCGTCATTTTATTCACGTGTAGCTGATAAAAATTGCTGTAATTCACTAATAAGTGTGCTGACCTATACATTTTCTTTTTGAATTATTACCAGGACGTGTTGCTTAATACAATGAGGGAGTTTTATCAAATTCTATTATGTAGAACTTGAAATATTCCCAAAAATATGCAAATTTTGACATAAAACACTCCAACTTCGTTGATCTAACCCAACACGTGAGCATGCTTTTTTATACATTTATGTGTTTATGATAGCACATATTTTGGGTTTTCTGTTCTTATTAAATGTAAGACGTTACTTTAAATCCGTTTTCGGGACAAAACGATGAATATACAGCATTTTATTAGCATTTTAGTGACCTTGGACATGTGCAAGAAATTGTGCATTTTTTCGATGTAGGGGTATGTGATACGAATGCCTATAAAATTCAAACAAGATCGCTGACCATACATTTTTATTTTATTTTTCAATTGGTAATAACATGTAATTTCAACATACAAAATATAAATAAATTCTATTATTGGGGAAAAAATTAGGAGACTGGAGCATTTTGCCTTAAGAAAAAATTCATTTTGAAAAGCCTTCACTCCTTATCTGCAGCTCTGATATTGAATTATACATGTACATGAAAAAAATGTGATTGGTAAGTCCTTACCAAGCCTGGATATCTCATTTTGTAACATTACAGTCCGTCAATCCAGGGGCCCATATTATCAACGATCTTACAACAATGTTGATAATAGGGGCCTAGGCTTGTGGGTTCAAAACCTGACTCGGCCAATATCCATTCTGACTTTTGATATGAGTTAAGTCCATCATCTCTCACGGATTGGTAAATTGTTTTTAGCTCACCTGAGCACGAAGTGCTCAAGGTGAGCTATTGTGGTCGCTTTTCGTCCGTCGGCGTCCGTCTGTCTGTCCGTCTGTCCACATTTTGGTGTTACCACGCTAGCAGCCACAAATATTGACCAATCTTAACCAAACTTGGTCAAAACATGTATGACCATAAGTTCTCGGATGAGTTTGATTTTGAGTCAGATCGGACTAGGAAGGTTGGAGTTACGTGCCCTTGAACGTCAAAAATGGCTAGTTTTGACTTTGTTACCGCTCTAGCATCTACAAATATTGACCAATCTTAACCAAACTTGGTCAAAATATGTATGACTATAAGTTCTGGGATGAGTTCGATTTTGAGTCAGATAGAACCAGGAAGTCTTGAGTTATCTGCCCTTGAACGTCAAAAATGGCTAGTTTTGACCTTTCTTACCACTCTAGCATCTACAAATATTGACCGACCAAGACAAAACTTTGCAACAATGTTGCAAACTGTAAGTTCTCAGATGAGTTCGATTTTGAGTCAGATCGGTTCAGGAAGTCTGGAGTTATTTGCCCTTCAACATCAAAAATGGCTAGTTTTGACTTTGTTACCACTCTGGCATCTACAAATATTGACCGATAGGGGTGACTATTGGGTCCAAAATCACTATCGCGATAGTATTGCGATAGTTAAAAGTACTATTGCGATAGTATTGCGATAGTCAAAAAACTATTGCGATACTATCACGATAGTTATTTCATTATAATGTTAATGATTCTAGCAGAGAGTTTACACTTGGCCTACATCATTAAGAATATGTTTACAGCTTGTAGATCCATACAATTTCGAAGGAAAACGTTTAGTTATACATGTATTTAAGCTGACTTCTAAACTATTACTTTGAAGTTTTGTTTCTTGTGACCAAAATAAAGCACACCACATAATCACATCTATGACCTACTTTCGATGTCTGCACTATTCAACTTTAGCTGGTTTCTTCTTTGTATACAATCACTGCTTACTGTTAAGCATTTTAAAAGAACATTACATGTATACAGCTTCACATGTAAACTGACACGATTTAAAAACGCAAAACACTTTTTTATCAATCATTCCTTTCCTCTTGCCTTGATCGGCACCATTTTTGGAGACATGTATGAGATAATATATACGTTTCACGCCCCAGCGATTTTTTCGTGTTTTCTGTAAACAATTCGGACATCTGAACCGCCCATCACTAAATGCTCTTGTGCCTCGTGCATTCAGACCACGTGTTAAATCACTAAGATTTTTTGTGTACAAATTGCCACTTTGATTTACTTATTGAAAACATACGAGAAAAACGAAAGAAAATTGTGTACAAAATGCTGAGGCTTACTTTGCGAAAAAGGAACCGAGTTTTTTGGCTTTTGGTTTGCGGTGTTTCGCAAATGAAGGTGGCTAGACGCTTTAATGTATGCGAATCGACGGTTCCAAGGTTTATGAGACGTGTAAACGACACGGAAAGATTTACAGACCACCCACGTCCCGGTCAGCTGCGTGTAACAACTGTACGTCAACATAATTGTATACGTCAACGTCACTAACGCAACAGATTTGCGACGGCTCAGTCTACAGCAAATTCTATGGTTAGTAATCACGGGCGGCCTATACATCGCGACATGGTGATAAATCGCCTGTGAAAACACGGGGTTCGCTGTCGTCGATGCTCAATACCAGGCTCTTGACTCAACGTGCATTTTGGCATAATCTGACGTCCATTCAGGCATTATTCGTGGCTTTAAAGGCCATTTTCTGTCCTGTTATGTTAAGAATTGTAAAATTTACAATTTTACATGGCTATACGTCGGTTTTGTAAGATGTAGGAGATGCCATTTGTAAAAGTACTGTTTTGCGTTTTTAAATCGTGTCAGTTTAGTTGGATTTCCTATGTGGTCCCGATTTAGTTAATAATAGTGATTTCGAAACCGAAAGTTATCGGTCATATTGCTGATTTTATTTTGTTATTTTCAAAATAATTAGGCCCCCCGCGCATGCCCAGATGTAACTATTGCGCACTCGGAGAAATTTGCATAAATGGGCGGGACTTGTTCTCACCTGTCGTCTTTAGACCTACAGATTTTCGGGTGAATTAACCAGAGAGGAAAACCTACGATTGTGCTGAAAACGATCGGATGCGCTTCAAATTCATTTATTTTATGAAAGTTTAACCCATTTTCTACAAAAACAGATACATTTTACATGTGTTCCTGCATGTGATATGTCTTCATTGGTCATTTTTCTGACCCGACTAAGACATATTTCAAAATAGACGCCTCCACGCACCTGCCATATGATAGGGAAGTCCTAATCCGAGTCTTCTCTGATGTAAATACGCTCTTTGATATTTTGATTTTTCGCTATTTACATCAGAGAGCGTTGCTCTTTGAAAACAGCGGAAAGTTCGGTAACGTTACAAGTAACTTGAAGCTTTGTTTTAACGATAGCGTTTAAGATCGGACGGTGATCGATGCGCAACAATTTGTTGCGAACTTCTTGATTTTTTCAAAGAGCAATGCTCTCTGGTGTAAATAGCGAAAAATCAAAATATTTAGAGAAGACTCGGATTAGGGAAGTCCCTGTCCGAGTAATTGATCAGTTAACTTCATTAGGAGTATCCCTCTAGGACTAAATTTACTCATGTTCTTTGAAACGCTTTTTAATCGCGTATTTGCTGAAAATCAAGCGTTTGCTGAACTCTCCTTTCGTTGATATTTGCCTTCTACTTTCGTTTTGAAGAAAACTATCGTCAACAATCGATAGTTTAAAACACTATCGCGATAGTTATCGACTTTTAAAAGTTCTATCGACCTATCGCTATCGGAAGGTAAAATATCGCGATACATCGATAAGTCGACCTATCGTTACACCCCTATTGACCGATCAAAAAAAAACTTTGCAACAATGTTGGTAACTATAAGTTCTCAGATGAGTTCGATTTTTTGTCAGATCAGACATGGAAGTCTGGAGTTATGTGCCCTTGAACCTCAAAAATGGTTAGTTTTGACTTTGTTACCACTCTAGCATCCACAAATATTGACCGATCAAGACAAAACTTTGCGACAATGTTGGTAACCATAAGATCTTGGATGACTTCAATTTTCAGTGTGATTGAAGTAGGAAGTCTGGAGTTATGTGCCCTTGAATTTGACAAAATTGCTGTTTTCGACTTTGTTTACACCGTAGCATCTACATTTATTGACTAATCAAGACAAAACAATGTTGGTGGTCATAAGATCCTAGATGAGTGAAAATTTCAGCTTGATTTGACTAGAAAAACCAGAGTTATTGGCCCTTGAATTTCACAAAATTACAGTTTTCAACTTTATTTTCACTCTAACAATATACAGAGTGTCCAAAAAAAAAAACGGAACCCATTTTCAAAAGTGAATTGCTCATGCCTCAAGTAATATTTCTCCACCAAATTTAGATATGCAAAAGAAACGACAGTTTTCTATCAGCACAAAGAATTTGGTTGAGAAATGTCGATTAGTTTTGTAAATATTTGCATTCAAATGAAAGGACCTGGAAAACCATTTTAACACGAAATCGATCTCTCCAATATGAAACGCACGTACAGTCATTGCATGAGTTGACGCTTCACAATTGGCTGAAAATTAAAAATCATTACAAAAGTAATTATAAAACATTTTATTCACAATAGTGCATTTTTATTTCATTTTTTCTGCTTATAAATAAACTGGTTAAGTAGAGCTGCGGTGTAACCGAAATAAATACAAACACAATATCAAAGTGTATCACAGATTCTCTTATACGAGTGCCTATTACAACTTAACTAAGAGTAACATTATCAATTTTACAAAGAAATGAAATAAAACAAACTTTCAACGTCGATTTAAAACTTTATGTTTAAAGAAATAAACAAAGTAAATGTTTGTAAAATTACATTTTGGAAAAATCGGTACGTACATTTTCAACGGTAAAGACCGTTAACTACGCTTTTACTAACAAACAAGACGCAAAAATCGATATCATGTTAAAACGTTTTTTAGTGCCATTATTAAATTGCATATAACTTTTTAACCAATAAATATTTTGAAGTGAAATTTGGAACACATGTGCAATAATGATGTATCTTTGGTGTTGCAAATTCAAAAGTTAGATAATTTGCTTTCTCTTTAAAATATTTGACTTTGAAATAGGGTTCTGTTTTTTTTTGGGGACACTCTGTATTGACCAATCAAAACAAATTGGACATAATGTTGATGAGAATATTTTTTATCAGAACAGAGTTATGTCCCCTTGACTGTGACAAAATTGTTGGTTTCTTCCACTTTGTTTTTACTGTAACAGTCACAAATATTGATCATTAAAGATTATGAAAGCAGTTTTCAGCTGGATCATAATCTCACATCTTAAATCATGTGCTCTTGAACTTGACAACATTGTGACTTTCTTTCTATCTAGGTTCAGGTGAGCGATTAAGGACCATCATGGTCCTCTTGTTTATTCATTTAAGTGGAATGAACAACTTGAGGCTAGTAAAATTTGATCATTATAATTTATATTCATGGTTTAATAAATATTAAGATAAATCAGTATATTTCCATTAAAGCGTTTAGAACACTTTATCTTAAGGTTTACGAACTGAGAATGAAATGCAGAGCCAGAGACAAAATTTGAAAAGTGTCAGTAATTCCTAAACTGTGTAACATTTCCATTCCAAATGCAAACATAAGCATTTTGTATGGTTTAGAATTTTGAATTAATGCATACTGGAAATATTTGACAAAAATGTTCTAAATTACCTCCCTTGCATATGAATATAGAGTAAAATAATATTTGTATATTTTTTTCTTCTTGAAGCATAATCTAAAACCAATTTCTAGCCATACGAAATGCATAACATTACACACACTTGTAAATACACTTCACATAAGTTGATTCACTGTGCCGGCCCGATTTCAAGATAATCTTGAAATCCGGCACAGTGAATCAACTTATGTGAAGTGTATTTACAAGTGTATGTAATTTGTTGCATTTCGTATGGCTAGAAAGTAGAAAGTGGTGTTTTCATTCTCAGTTTGTAAACCTTAAACCATTTCCCAAACAATGACCCATTTCACATTCCCTGGTAGAAAGACCTTAGAAAAACAGTGAGATGGAGAAAAAAGATGCTGATATATCAATTTCTTCATTTCCAGCAATGTTTTCTCTGCTATTATTTACAGCCTTTTATTTTTAGCTCCACTGGCCTTTCAGCCTTTCAGGCCAGCGGGCTATTGTCATAGCGGTGTGTCCGTCGTGCGTCCGTCCGTCCGTGCGTCCGTAAACTTTTTCTTTAAAAATCTTCTCCTCAGAAACTACTGGATGGATTTCAACCAAACTTCACAGGAATGATCCTTGGGTGACCCTCTCTCAGATTCCTACAAAGAGTTTGGATTGAACCAGGATAACTGAGTTATCTGCCCTTGAACGTAAAAAAAAGCTGGTTTTGACTTTATTTTTACTCTGAAATCTACAAATCATTAACCAATCCAGACAAAACTTGGACAGAATATGTATAAGCATGATATCCTGCCTGGGCTTAATTTTCAGCTTGATCGGAATTTTACATCATGAGTTATGTGCCCTTGAATTTGACAAAATTTCCATTTTCGACTTTGTTTTCACTCTAACAACCATATTGTTAAGCAATCAAGATGATATTTGGACAGAATTTTGTTGACAACAAGATCTTGCTTATGTGTAATTTTCAGGATGATTGCATTGCTCCAATCTGAGTTATGTGCCCTAGAAATTGACAAAATTTCAGTTTTGAACACTTTTTTCACTTTTGTGGCCACATATATAGATTAATACTGACAAAATTTGGACAGACCATAAGATCTTGCTCGAGTTAAATATTCAGCTTGATTATTGTGGTGTTCAAGAGATAAATTATCAAGTCAAAATCATATTTTTAGATCAGAATGTCTTTATTTTCATGACCACTATGTGACATGCACAATTGCAACTTCTTGAACTAATTATCATAAAGAAAAACAACTCTTACTGAACTTTAAATTGCTCATATCAAAAATTAATTCCCTTAGTCTACCACAATTATTAACTCACATATTGAATTATGTGTCCTTGAATTTGGCATAATGACAGATTTCAACTTTATCATCACTCTAAAAATCCCCAAAATATTAGTCAATCATTTACCTTCTTTTCGCTTTGACCACATAATTGCTTCTCTTTACTTTGTTTCTGCTCTAAGAATCACAAGAATTTAAAAAATATATCAGTTTAAGCATTTAGATAAATTTGTCAAATTTTTTATAGTAAACCACAAGAAATTCAGGCCTGTGGAGCGACTCAAGACCTTCAGGTCTTTCTTGTTTTCAGTTCATGATAATACACATGGTAAAGAACTAGAAATATTTGTCAGACATTCAGTGACTGAATGTCTGACAAATATTTCTTGTTCTTTGCCATGTCTATGTCAGTCTGACATTGCAGGATAATTTCTTAGACTGAATAAAATATTGTAAGATAGAGCTATCATTCTCTTTTTTAAGACCAAATTTAAGCAAGACCTGGTTTTGACGTCCCTAATAGTAAAGACTTGAGAAAACATTGAGCCAAAAAAGAAACTGCTGATAACCAGCAGTTTCTCCTTTTGCCTCAATATTTTCTGTGGAATATTTTACGCAAATCTTAATGTTTTCAACATCTATTTTGTCATTTAAAGAGGCTTTCCAATTGGACCATCTAAAATTTTGACGTTTGGGAAAGGGTTAATGTCAGACAGAGGGACTTACTGAAGTATAAAAGAAAAAGACTGTTCAAGGAAATTTCATCAGACTTGTCTGACAGTCTTCGCCATGATTATGCCCCCTTTCGAAGAAAATGGGGGTATATTGTTTTGCAAGTGTCGGTCGGAAGGTCGGTCGGTCGGTCGGTCCGTATGTCGGTCGGTCTGTCCGTAGACCAAACCTTGTCCGGAGCATAACTCGAAAAGTATTAAAGGTAGAGTCATGAAACTTCATAGGTGGATAGATCTCATTATGGAGAGGTGCAGTGCACAAGAACCGTAACTCTGCCGATCACATTTTTTGAGTTATTGCCCTTTGTTGATTTTATAACTTGATTCTTGTCCGGAGCATAACTCAAAAAGTATGTAAGGTATAATCATGAAACTTTACAGGTGGATAGATCTCATTATGGAAAGGTGCAGTGCACAAGAACCGTAACTCTGCTGATCAAATTTTTTGAGTTATTGCCCTTTGTTGATTTTATAACTTGATTCTTGTCCGGAGCATAACTCAAAAACTATGTTAGGTAGAATCATGAAACTTTACAGGTGGATAGATCTCATTATGGAGAGGTGCAGTGCACAAGAACCGTAACTCTGCTGATCATATTTTTTGGGTCATTGCCCTTTGTTGATTTTCAAACTTGATTATTGTCCGGTGCATAACTCAAAAAGTATGTAAGGTAGAATCATGAAACTTTACAGGTGGATAGATCTCATTATGGAGAGGTGCAGTGCACAAGAACCGTAACTCTGCCGATCAACATTTGTGAGTTATTGCCCTTTGTTGATTTATAACTTGATTCTTGTCCGGAGCACAACTCAAAAAATATGTAAGGTAGAATCATGAAACTTTACAGGTGAATAGATTTCATTATGGAGAGGTGCAGTGCTCAAGAACCGTAACTCTGCCAATCAAATTCTTGGAGTTATTGCCCTTTGTTGATTTTTACACTTAATTCTTAACCTTGCCTATATCTCGTGTCCTTTTACACATACAGCCTTGATATCTCACACATAGATACCTTCTATCAACATCGTTCACATTTAACCATGACCTTGGACCTTGACCTTGGAGTTTGACCTACTTTAAAAAAAATTAAACCCGGCATATATCTCATAACCTTTTACAAATACAGCCTTGATATTTCACACATGGACACATCTTACCAAGACCTTTCACAATTGACCATGACCTTGGACTTTGTGACCTTGACCTTGGAGTTTGACCTACTTTAAAAAAAACTTTAACCTGGCCGATATATCATGTCCATTTACACATACAGCCTTGATATTTGACACATGGAAACCTCCGACTTAGACCTATCACATACGACTATGACCTTGGACCATGTGGCCTTGACCATGGAGTTTGACCTACTTTAAAAAAAAAATAAACTGGGCCTATATCTTATGTGCTATTACACATACAGCCTTGGTATTTCACACATGGACACATCTTACCAAGACCTTTCACATTTGACCATGACCTTGGACCTTGTGACCTTGACCTTGGACTTTGACCTACTTTAAAAAGAACTTTAACTAGCCGATATATCATGTCATTTTACACATACAGCCTTGATATTTGACACATGGACACCTACGACCAAGACCTTTCACATTTGACCATGACCTTGTGACCTTGACCTTGGTGTTTGACCTACTTTTATAATACATTAACCTGGCCTATATTTCATGTCATTTTACATATACAGCCTTGATATTTCACACATGGTCACTTCCAACCAAGATATTTCACTTTGACCATGACCTTGGACCTTGACCTTGGAGTTTGACCTACTTTTAGAAATATCTAACCTAGCCTTTATCTTTTGTCCTATTACACCTACAGCCTTGATATTTCACACATAGACACCTCCTACCAAGACCTTTCACATTTGACCATGACCTTGAATATTGCAACCTTGACCTTGGAGTTTGACCTACTTTTAAAAAGACTGAAACCAGGCATATATATATATTGTCCTTACACATACAGCCTTGATATTTCACACATGGACACCTCCAACCAAGACCTTTCACATTTGACCATGACCTTGACCTTGGCATTTGGCCTACTTTTAAAAACTTAAACCTGGCCTATGTTCCATTTTACTTTTACATATACAGCTTTAATATTTCACACATAGACACCTCCTACCAAGACCTTTCATATTTGACCATGACCTTGAACCTTGTTAACTTGACCTTGGACTTTGACCTACATCAAATGTAGGCCCTTGAGGGGGCATATATGTTTTACAAACATCTCTTGTTGTAATAAATTTTGTGCTTGGAACAGCTTTCAAAAAATGAATATGGTCTGGTATGAAAATAAAATAAGTTGAAAAGGTGTTTAAAAAAATCTTTTGTTTGTTTACAGGATTGAAGACGAGTAAGTTTGAGACACCAACAGATATTCAGCGTGAATCTCTCCTACTTGCTCTTCAAGGTCATGATGTTCTCGGAGCAGCCAAAACTGGGTCAGGAAAAACTCTAGCATTTCTCATACCAGTAGGTATTCTTGGTGTACTCAATTTAGATTCTTGAATCTTACTAAGCTTTTCCCATATGGAAGGAATTCATATTGCTCACCTACAAAATATACTACACTGGATCTAGTTACTCTCTATGTCTGCACGTTTTTAAGCCCTCTTTAGTTGATGTCCATCATGGCGTTGAATAGTACAACATTGAAGTTGAAGAGGGGTGTATATTTGTTTCACCATGTCTGTCTATCCGTCTGTTGGTAGACTTCTTCTTTTCTGTGCTCTTACTAAAAAGAACAATTGACCTAGTAGGACCATGAAACTTTATGCAATTTACTCATGACCCTAGGAGTTGCCATAATGTTTGGGGGTTAGATACGTCAAAGGTCAAAGTCATAATAAGACTTTGTTTAAAATCTGTTTCTGTGGTCTCACTAAAAAAAATACTTGACCTAGGACCATGATACTTTACTAAATAGTTGCTCTTGACCCAAGGTTGCCTAAAAATGTTGGTGATAAAAGGGGGGGGGGAGGTATATTTGTCTGCTTTGTTCTAGTTCTAGTTTAGAATAGTTAAAAAAAAAAAGATCTGTAAAAGGGTTAATTATATTTCACAATTTTTTCTTACAGGTAATAGAGTGTTTATTCAGAAACAAATGGTCTAGGATGGATGGCCTTGGAGCCCTGATCATTTCTCCTACAAGAGAGCTAGCCTATCAGACGTTTGAAGTACTCAAGATGGTGGGAAAGTTTCATAACTTCTCAGCTGGCCTTGTTATAGGGGGAAAGGTAGGTAGAGTGTTAACCCTCTCCCAAAAACAGCAGGGACCTGTAGTCACCTGTATTACAAATGATTTAACGATTATTGTTTGCGTAATTATTTGTAACAACAAACATGATTGGCCTAATCTACTTTTTTTGTGCAATCAAATGTTTTGTTATACAGTTGACACAAAAATATGGTTGTTAGATCGTTGATAATAGCTAGAGGATTAAGTATTGCAGCATTGTTGATATATTATATTGCAACAGTTTTGTATTAACACTTTCTCAAAGAATATTTGGGTTTTGATGTCCCTATCAGAGAAATCTTTAGAAAATGTGAAAATGCTTCAACAAAACACAGAGAAAAGATGCCATCTGAGAACAGTGACATGTGTTAAAATAAAGTAAAATGTCATCTTTTAGCCACTGAGAGAAGAAGTTGGAAGAATCAACCAGACTAATATAGTGATCTGTACACCAGGACGACTGCTACAGCATATGGATGAAACAGCTTACTTCACTGCTGATTCACTACAAATGCTAGGTATGAACCATTTGAAGCCATTTCTGTCAATTTACCCATCCCAATATAATGATGTTTTACATTGCCCCACAAGATAAAGGCTTTAGATAAGCAATTTCTTCATTTCACCAGGGTTGGCGCTGCCCATCGCCATTGTCGCCAAATGCGACAAAAAATTAAAAGTGGCGCAAGAATTTTTCATTTGGCGAAAATGCCTGGCGCCAACAAATATCGAGTGGCCCCCAAAAAATATCAAGCGCCGTCGCATTTAAATTCTGTCATTGCCAATATAATCAACCGCATGTATAATGCTGGTTACACTCGAAAATGACATAACTACAGCTTATTCAAGTTAATTCAAGCTGTAGTTACAGCTTTATTGAATGTAACTATCCGACGATAATTATCTCGGCACGCGACATGACAAATAGCACCTTGTACATAACTGCTAATTTACCTTTTAATCGCCATTGATAGTCCATACACATATGACGCGACATAGACAAGGCGATGGAAAAATCGATAATTACACAATTTAGGTAATATGCGGGTACCAGTCTTGTGTGCAATAGAGCGTTACACAAGTCTGCATAATTATGGGCGTGTACTTTCGATTTTGGTTTAATTTGATTGACGGGTCGAGTTATCGGAATATCCCCTACTTAATCCTTTACTTTACGACATATTTCACGCGAAATGGAGTTGCTTGAAGCCAGTCTCGTAGCAAATAATTGTTCAGATTGTCGTAGTTATAGCGGTTGCTGAACTTCGATGCTTCAGGTAATTTAATCGCGTAAAATTTGTGAAATAAACTAGGATTTTTGTTTTATGATTTTTATCGTGAGAAAACATGTCACAGCGAATTTCAAAGAATTCAACAAAAGTTAGTTATGATTCCTGCCTAATACGAAATTTAAACAGGACCCAGATGATCGTCTTTTCTCCTCCCCAAACATGTCATTCTATTGACAACATAGGAATTTTCCGGCAATCATGGATGTGTGTGCGGGAGGGGGGGGGGGGGGGGGGGGGGGGGGGAGAAAGAACTGATGAAAAAATCAAATGCGCACCAGACTTCAACAATAAAAAAAAAAAAAAAAAAAAAAAAAAAAAAAAACAAAGGAACATTCTATGTGTAAATAGATCTATGTAATACAAGAACAGGTTTTTATAAACAATAGGAACATTTAGTCATCTTGTTCAGGACAGGGTTAATAAAGTATGGCCCCTACTTTTATAAATCTGGCCCCAACGTTTTGAATTTGGCGCAAACTTTTTTCATTTGGCGAAAGTGATGGCCCCAACTTTTTGAGAGCCAGAGTGAACCCTGATTTCACACAATGTTTTCTACACAGGAAGACCAAAAAATAAAAATGTCAGATATAGGTAAGTCTAAGACATTTCCTTCTGGTTATGGGTTAATCCTTTAAAAATTCAAACTCTGCTAGATCTATGATTCAACTTCAAAATACGACTTGAAAAACCAAAATGTGAAAATTAAATTTCTTTAATAATTTGAACAAACTCTTAAGAAGAACTACAGTTATGTAGCATGTATTGCAATCTCTTTGACTATAGTATTATAACTGTATTTTGAATTTCAGTCTTGGATGAAGCGGATAGAATATTAGATATGGGATTTCAGCAATCAATGAACGCCATTATAGAAAACTTGCCACCGGAGAGACAAACTTTGTTGTTTTCTGCTACACAAACAAAGTAAGTACTTGTATGATAATCCTGATCAACAGGTTAAAGGGGGTGAAGGCATTCTAACTTTTTTGTTTCGTTTACAAACCCTATATTGTGACTACTCATTTGAATCGTCTCGAAGAAACAATTGCAATGAGTACCCACAACATAGGGTTTGATGTACAATAAAAGAAAATTGCATTTTGAAAAGCAGTCAACCCTTCCTATATGAAGCTATGATAATCTTCACTCTTGAATAGTTGTTCGAGTGTACTTTTATGCTCAAAATTGACAGATTGATTTCATCAAGTTTCTAATACTGATTAACAGTAAGGATCATTATATAGAAAACAAGTTAGTTGAAAGGGACTGAGATTATATACAGTCAAACCTCGATCTCTCGGGCACGGGCCTCTTCGAACACTGCAGAAAATTCGAAATAGAATCTCGGTCCCGACACAATTTGTTCTTTATTCCTTATCTTCAAGTGCGGATAACTCGCACACCTCAGGATTGAACTTTCGAACACATTTTCCGGTCCCGTGCGTTGGTTTACTACATAATTCACCACATAAAGTCAAACAAAGGGTTTTCCAATAAATCTACCTGGCTTCTATTGTTTGTTTTCACACATATCGCTGGATAATCTCTTTTTGACAGCTTCTTGTTTATCAATTAAACCGGAGCGTAAGTATCACTTGTCATGAAAAATACACATCTTTAATTACCATTTATTGGTTTTAATTGTATCCTGAATGGGTCTTAATTGCGAGCTTTAATTGATTGGGTCTTCGTTCTGACTTTAATATTCGTAAACGTCATAACTACAGCTTAGCCGAGCTGCACTTACAGCATTCACAAACGCAGGCAGCTAGATCGTATATAACCAAACTTTCGAAGGAGTTTTGTAGAAAATCTGCTTTTATTTTATCATGTATGAACAGTATTTTGAAAGATTAATAAGATAGAAATTTATTCTTTCTTATTAAAGATGTCATTAGTTACACGAATAAAGATATCTTCTCATGAAAACAATTTTTGTTCGTCATGCGAATATTCCATATGCGTTTCAGTGTGCCAAAAGTCGGATATAATCTATTTTCGGACGGAACGCATTTCCCCTTCTATACGACGTCGTCATGCCGAATTTTGGATGAGTCGAACTTCCGATATCTCGAACAAATTAAGGGGTCCCGTTGGTGTTCGAGAAACTGAAGTTTGACTGTAGTCGAAAATGCAAACGAGTAAAAATATACATGTACACAAAAGATATTTCATGACTTAAGTCAAACGGTTAGGATATACAGATAAATTCTGTCTAACAAGAATTGACATCAAGTTATTGTCCAGCAAGATTAACCCAGGACCACTGCATATGTAATTACCCCACTTTGGCAATGTTTTGTAAAGAGGCTCAACTAACAGACAGTGCACGAAAATAAAGTTGTCCATGGTTAATTTGGGTGGACAATAATTTAGGCATTGTAATTCAAGTCTGTGTTTTACCAAACAGCCTTTTCCATTTCTATTAATTGTTATGAAAAGCTCTTATCAGAGAGAAAGCTAAAAGTTTAATATATTCATGCACTATGATTCCATTCTTTTTGGACTGAGAAAAAAGCAACTTACATTTTGCTAATATGCATGCTCAAATTCCTTCAATGTTGTTGTGAATTTAGCGATTATCAGAAATATTGTTTTGCCATTGAATCCCTATTAACCCTTTCCCAAACAACAAAATTTTAGAGTAATCCACTTCAAAAACTGTCACAAATGACAAAATGGATGTTATTAAAGATAGGATTTGTGTAAAATATGACACAGAAAATATTGAGACAAAAGGAGAAACTGCTGATTATCAGCAGTTTATTCTTTTGTTTCAATGTTTCCCAAGCCTTTTCTATTAGGGACGTCAAAACCAGGTCTTGTTTGGGAAAGGGTTAATTGATTATTTTTCTCCCCAGATCAGTGAAGGACCTGGCCAGACTTAGTTTAACAGAGCCAATGTTTGTGTCTGTACATGAGAATGCAGAAAAAAGTACACCCAATAGACTTGAACAGGTGAGATTTGTTTACTTGTTTTTAAACAGCAAAATCTTTTGAGGTTTTGTTTACAATAAACCTCAAAGTATGGATAAACTTTGGATGTTTTCCTTCCAAAATTGTGTCCACTACAAAACAACATCAATTTAGTCTTTTCGTTCCTAATGTCATTTTACAATAGTTAGAAATAAATCAGGAATCAATTGGTTTTTTTTGTGCACCATCGGGATTCAAGAGTTGACCAAACGCCGACTGTCAATCAAAAACATCGATCAGCCAATGGATGATCAGAAAAAATGTCATGCCCCAATTGTTCTTCGTAGCACGTGTTATTGTATCGATTTATCGACTGACAATCAAAACAATCGACATGCCAATAGGAAAGAATTTTATGCTAACAATAGACTAGGTTTACCGTTATGTTTTGATGAATCGTCGTTGTTGTTATAAAATCTCGTAACTACAGCTTAAATCAAGCCATAGTTATGAGATTTTATAACAACTCCCACGAAATACTACTTTGTTTGTCTGAATTAACTGCAAGGTTAATTGGATAAAATCGCTCCCTGTTAACGATCACATCCCCATTGTTTGTCTTAAATTCTATGTTGGGCGGAGCGATCTGTTGATTGGCGTCTGGTCAATTGTTGGTGGTGTATGGTTTAATTTTTGTCTGTCTGTCATTCTCTCTTTCTATACATCATTACTTGAAAATTTCATTATTTTTCTGTAACTTCTCCGTTTCAGTTTCAAAGCTAATATTTGGTATGTAGGTGTATCACTAAATTGTGGATCTTAATCTTTTGTTGCCAAGAGCAAGGCAACTACTGCAATCTGGCTTGTCGAAAACATTTGAAAGATGTGTTAAACCCATTCAATCAATCCACCAGATTAAAAGTAAATTGCCATGCTAATACCTAAAAATTGATGTTTTGGAGGCAGTTGCATTCCACTTACACAAATATATTTTGTTTCCCTGCAGAATTATGTAGTATGTGAGCTACAAGACAAGATCAACCTACTCTGGTCATTCCTGAAGAACCACTTGAAGGCTAAAATACTTGTGTTTCTGTCTAGTTGTAAACAGGTGAGTAATAATAATAATAAAGACTTTATTTAACAAGGCTACGCAGTTGGGATAATACCCAGTCTTCCCTGTGGGCCTCTACAAATATTTACAAAGACAAAGCGTGTATTGTGTATTGATACATATTGCTCTACATGAAGACGCAATCACTGACATTGTTAAGTCATTGTTCACTAACGAAAAAAATGTCCTAACTACACCTGAATTAAAGTGATAGTTACATAAATTTTGATTGGCAAGCAACTACATTGTTATAAAATTGTGCTTTGCATTAGACGGTGACTGTTTAACTTCTCAAGTCTGCTGAACAACAACAACCTCTTCATTCAGGGTTAAAGTTTTGTGGATTTTAATTCTGGGGTGCGGTTCAGGACTGAAGAAAAAAGTGTAACAGAAGCCAGGAACATGTTACATCCTGGAATTCCCTAGATGTGTTTACATGGGGATCTTTCTCAGTTGTGGCGAGTGGCTGTGTATAACCAGTTATAATTACTGCTGTCTCAAGCAGATGGATCATTATCCATGTTAGTCTCAAATTCCATTAGGACCTTTTTGCCATATTGTCACATTTCAACAAAAGCCTTGTAACTGCAGCTTGATTTAAGCTGCAGTTACGAGGTTTTTGTTGAAAAGTGACGATATCCTGTCTCATATTTTTCAGGTACGATATATCACAGAAGCCATGAACATGTTACGTCCTGGTATTCCCCTGATGTGTTTACATGGCGATCTTCCACAGTTACGACGAGTGGCTGTGTATAACCAGTTTCTGTGGAAGCAACATGCTTGTTTGTTTGCTACTGATATTGCTGCTAGAGGTTTAGGTGAGTTTAAGGGATAGCAGAGCAACAGATAAGAGTGGGTGATTGCTTTTCGATTTCGTCGTTGTTAATGCAAGACCTTGTATCTTGTTTTTGGAAAATTTCAAAGTAGAAAGAAAAAAGGGTAATAACTTTTCCCAAACTGAAATGTTTTACTTAAAATTTGGACATAATGTACACATATTTTGTCATTGATACTGACAAGAAAAAAATATCTCAAAACTTGCTAGAATTGTCTTAACTGGACACATAAGATTTTACTTTGAAAATTGCAAAAATTGACATACAAGGTTTTATATTTACACCGGCAAAATGCAATATTTCATTTATTGTTCATCAAACTCTTTGCTGTAAGTTCTCATTGGAATCAGCTCACTGTGATAGTTCTAATGAGTACCCACATCAGAGAGTTTGGATTTGAAATAACAAATTTTGAATGCCTGTAGATCTACCTCCTGTTATCTGTAGGTATGTAATCAATTACAATACATGTATTGAATTCAGAGACAAGGGTTCTTCTGTAAAGGACACAAAATCAGTGTTTGTGTGGTATGTGATGATGGATTACTAGATGTTTATATTTAAAATTTCCCACCATCAACATAAAATTCTGGTAATGATAAATTGACTTTTGATGAAGTAGCAGTTTGGGTTTATAATGGGTCTGATTATCATGGGTGATAAGTCTAGACCTATTAGATTCAATAATAGGGTGATTTATTTTTATGCCCCCTTTCGAAGAAAATGGGGGTATATTGTTTTGCAAGTGTCGGTCGGTCGGTCGGTCGGTCGGTCGGAAGGTCGGTCGGTCGGTCGGTCGGTCGGTCGGTCGGTCGGTCGGTCGGTCTGTCCGTAGACCAAACCTTGTCCGGAGCATAACTCGAAAAGTATTAAAGGTAGAGTCATGAAACTTCATAGGTGGATAGATCTCATTATGGAGAGGTGCAGTGCACAAGAACTGTAACTCTGCCGATCAAATTTTTTGAGTTATTGCCCTTTATTGATTTTATAACTTGATTCTTGTCCGGAGCATAACTCAAAAACTATGTTAGGTAGAATCATGAAACTTTACAGGTGGATAGATCTCATTATGGAGAGGTGCAGTGCACAAGAACCGTAACTCTGCTGATCATATTTTTTGGGTTATTGCCCTTTGTTGATTTTCAAACTTGATTATTGTCCGGTGCATAACTCAAAAAGTATGTAAGGTAGAATCATGAAACTTTACAGGTGGATAGATCTCATTATGGAGAGGTGCAGTGCACAAGAACCGTAACTCTGCCGATCAACTTTTGTGAGTTATTGCCCTTTGTTGATTTTATAACTTGATTCTTGTCCAGAGCACAACTCAAAAAATATGTAAGGTAGAATCATGAAACTTTACAGGTGAATATATTTCATTATGGAGAGGTGCAGTGCACAAGAACCGTAACTATGCCAATCAAATTCTTGGAGTTATTGCCCTTTGTTGATTTTTACACTTAATTCTTAACCTTGCCTATATCTCGTGTCCTTTTACACATACAGCCTCGATATCTCACACATAGATACCTCCTATCAACATCGCTCACATTTAACCATGACCTTGGACCTTGTGACCTTGACCTTGGAGTTTGACCTACTTTAAAAAAAATTAAACCCGGCATATATCTCATGACCTTTTACAAATACAGCCTTGATATTTCACACATGGACACATCTTACCAAGACCTTTCACAATTGACCATGACCTTGGACTTTGTGACCTTGACCTTGGAGTTTGACCTACTTTTAAAAAAACTTTAACCTGGCCGATATATCATGTCCATTTACACATACAGCCTTGATATTTGACACATGGAAACCTCCGACTTAGACCTATCACATACGACTATGACCTTGGACCATGTGGCCTTGACCTTGGAGTTTGACCTACTTTAAAAAAAATAAACTGGGCCTATATCTTATGTACTATTACACATACAGCCTTGGTATTTCACACATGGACACATCTTACCAAGACCTTTCACATTTGACCATGACCTTGGACCTTGTGACCTTGACCTTGGACTTTGACCTACTTTAAAAAGAACTTTAACATAGCCGATATATCATGTCCTTTTACACATACAGCCTTGATATTTGACACATGGACACCTACGACCAAGACCTTTCACATTTGACCATGACCTTGGACCTTGTGACCTTGACCTTGGTGTTTGACCTACTTTTATAATACATTAACCTGGCCTATATTTCATGTCATTTTACATATACAGCCTTGATATTTCACACATGGTCACTTCCAACCAAGATATTTCACTTTGACCATGACCTTGGACCTTGACCTTGGAGTTTGACCTACTTTTAGAAATATCTAACCTAGCCTTTATCTTATGTCCTATTACACCTACAGCCTTGATATTTCACACATAGACACCTCCTACCAAGACCTTTCACATTTGACCATGAACTTGAATATTGCAACCTTGACCTTGGAGTTTGACCTACTTTTAAAAAGACTGAAACCAGGCATATATATCATGTCCTTTTACACCTACAGCCTTGATATTTCACACATGGACACCTCCAACCAAGACCTTTCACATTTGACCATGACCTTGACCTTGGCATTTGGCCTACTTTTAAAAACTTTAACCTGGCCTATGTTTCATTTTACTTTTACATATACAGCTTTAATATTTCACACATAGACACCTCCTACCAAGACCTTTCATATTTGACCATGACCTTGGACCTTGTTAACTTGACCTTGGACTTTGACCTACATCAAATGTAGGCCCTTGAGGGGGCATATATGTTTTACAAACATCTCTTGTTACATGTAGATTTCCCGTCCATCAACTGGGTGCTTCAGTTAGACTGTCCTAAAGATGCCAATACATACATCCATCGTGCTGGTCAGACAGCAAGGTTCGAGAAATAGACAATACTTCATTTGTTGTAAACATGTAGATTCCCCATCCATTAACTGGGTTCTACAGTAAGACTGCCCTGAAGATTCCAACAAAATCAATGTAACTAAAGCTAAAAGTTGAGTATATAATATAGCACAGAAAACATTGAGACAAAAGGAGAAAATCCTGGAGATCAGCATTTTCTTCTGTTGCCTCAATGTTTTCCCAAGCCTATTATGTAAGGGAAGTCAAAACCATGTCTTGTTTTGGAAAGGGTTGAAGATAATATTTTGTTTATGTGTAGACTTCCCGTCCATCAACTGGGTGCTCCAGTTAGATTGTCCTGAAGATGCCAATACATACATCCATCGTGCTGGTCGGACAGCCAGGTACGAGAAAGACGGAGAGGCTTTGTTAGTCGTGTTACCTTCAGAAGAGGAAGAAATGGTGAAACAGTTACAGGATAAAAAGATACCTATTGAAAAAATCAGGTATGTCACTTTCATTGTTTAGTGCGACATTTATTTCTTTCGCAGTGTAAAAATGCAAGTCTTAACAGTGTCACAATGCAGAATTTCAAATAAAAGAGGTGATTACATCCTCATTTTGTTAATTGATTTGCCCGGAATGATGATTTTTGCAGCTTAATTCCAGAAAATGGCAAATAAGTAAAACTATGTTATCCGCAAGGTCTTTGAATTTTGACCAGTCTAAAAAAATTCTGTCTAATACATAATTGTCTTCGAGACACTTGGTCAATTTCGTATATACCAATTTGAATTGTCTTAAAAAGGATTTGGGTGAGTATCCACAACAAAGGATATAACAATGCATATATTTGTTTTCAAAAACAAAATTTGTATATAAATGTTTTCATATCTATTTTGAAATTACCTTTAGTCTTCATGTTCTGGAAAACAGTTTGAACTGTAAAATTGTTGGAATGTTTGTTTTGTGCATATTTTCTCTTGCTTATCGCGGTACCACTACATATAACTAATGCTCTATATACAGTGAAATACTTTGAACATAAACAAACTTTTTCTAATTTGAAACAATTTAACAAATTGAAGAGAAGAGGCAGTAAGTTTTACCTCACTGCTACCCACTTCAAACAACTGAGGCTGACTAGTGTCTTGCCCAAAGACACACCTTCCCAGAACTCGTAACTACCAGAGGCGCGTTCTTTAGAGCAAGAGTTTTTAAGATTTCTTAAGGAGTTTTGGATAAAGAGTTTTTAAGACCGAGACTTTGACCGAGCTCTGCCGAATGCTCCATATTTATACGAATGACGTCATCATTACGTCATTTGTATAAAGTATGGAGCATTCGGAAACCGCGGTTTATGAATTATGGAGTGTTCGGAACAACTCGGTCAAATCTCTTTTATATTGTTTGTACAGAGTTGACCGAGGGGTTCCGCAAGAAGTACAGGGTAATGGCGCCTCCCATTGAACGTCTTGCTCTAAAGAAAGCTTTGTCCTAAAATATCTTAAGAAATCTCAAGATATCTCAAGAAATCTCACTCTAAAGAACGCACCTCAGGACACAAGTTGAGTACGCCATCCACTGCACCACTGAGGCACCATTGAGGCTGTGTTTTTGAAACTTTTGTGAATTTATTTTCTTCTATTTATTTTCAGAGTAAATGACAGAAGATTTGTTAGTATACAGCATAAACTAGAGGCTAACTGTGCTTCAGATGTGAATCTGAAAGAAATGGCTCAGAGGGTAAGAAGATTTTGTTGAATTTGTTTTGATAGATATTTTAGAGAAAGCAATTTTTAGCGAGCCGGGACTTTATGTCCGGGGAGCTAATGTCACAGCCCTAGTGTTGGCGTCGCGTCGCGTCCCGTCCCGTCCCGTCCCGTCTTCACTTGAAAAACTTTAACCTGGTCTATATCTCAGGCACTATTAGAGATACAGCCTTGATATTTCATACATAGATACATCTAGACAAGACCTTTCATTTGGGACTTTGACCTTGTGACCTTGACCTTGGAGTTTGACCTACTTTTAAAAAACTTTAACCTGGCCTATATCTCAGGCACTATTAGAGATACAGCCTTAATATTTCATACATAGATACATCTCGACAAGACCTTTCATTTGGGACCATGACCTTTGACCTTTTGACCTTGACCTTGGAGTTTTACCTACTTTGGGAAAACTTTAACCTGGCCTATATCTCGGGCACTATTAGAGATACAGCCTTGATATTTCATACATAGATACATCTTGACAAGACCTTTCATTTGGGACCATGACCTTTGACCTTGTGACCTTGACCTTGGAGTTTGACCTACTTTTTAAAAAATTGCTGTTTTTGTGACAAGCTCTCGTATAGGTGTCCGCGGACAACTCTTGTTAAACCTCGCATAATATTTAAATTTGTTCAAATCAAACTCACTGTCATTTCAGGTTATGTAATAGAAATTCAAGTGTCAAACATTATAAGTTTTCAAAGATGAAATTTCAGATAATCACCATTTTATCCTTTGTAGAATAATCGTCTCTTTTCTTGCCAGAAAGCTCTTATATTGGAATAAACAATAATAAATATTCTAGTATGGCAACGAAATATGTATTTTATGGTGCAGAGAAAGTTCAAATGTCATGGCTAGGCCTTTCAGTAGGAAATTTTATCTAACCCTTTCCCAAACAAGATCTGGCTTTGATTTCTTTGATAGAAAAGGATTTAAAAAATGTTGAGTCAGGAGATGAAAATGCTAATGACAAGCATTTTCTCTTTTTGCCTCCACATTTTCCATAATAAATCATACACAAATCCCAGGCTTGTCATCATCCATTTGTCATTTGCAGGAGCTTTTGAATAATAACAGTCCAATTTTTGTTGTTTCTGAAAGACTTGATATTGATACTGTTTAATTTTTCCAGGCATTTGGAGCTTATCTCAAGTCAGTGTTTCTAATGAGTAACAAGAAAGTGTTTAATGTACATTCTCTTGATGCTGAGGCATTTGCAAGGTATGTTTTACTGTATACTTTTTATACTTCCATTTTACACAGGTCTTGATAAAACATCTTTAGCATGCAATCTGATCAAGATCCATGCTGTTTTCTTATGGCTACTTTGTAACTAGTAGTTACAGTTAAAGAGCAGTATTTTATCCAGATCCTGGTTCAGTGTAACCTACTTTACTTTCTTGGACTGACTAAAACAAATGTTGATGCATTGAAACCCTATTTGACATAAAATTTAATGTTATTGACCATAGTTGTTTATATTTTCTTTAATTCATCTTTTACTTTTGGGCTTTGAAATTTGATTTATTACCTAGGGAGATAACATACATAGGAATCAGCTAGTCAGTCCATTGAGTTGGATTCAAACCTCAATGTAGACAAGGCACTTTAGAAGGTATGGTCACTTCCAGTGATAGCTTTACTAGTTACAAAAAGTCTTCTTGCTATTCAATATTAGTTTAACCCATTTCCACATATTGGCGTTTGGACGCCTTACAAGATAGAGGCTTTGGAAAATGCTATGGAAAATGAAGAAGCTGTGTGTGACAAGCAATTTCTACATTTCCCACAATGATTCCTACCCAGAAAAACAAAAACTGCAAAATTTCATCATCTGCAAACTGATGTCTGCAACTTGTAATGACCTTTGGATTTAGACCAGTTTAAAACTTTGCTTTTGGTAAAGGGTTAAAGGTAAAGACACATTTCTCTTGTTGAAGCGTATCTGTTAGAAATGTTCTAACCCTTTGATTTGTGGTTTACAGATCTCTTGGTTTAGCCATTACACCAAAATTAAGGTTCTTGAAGAAAGATCAGCAAAGATTAGAAGAGAAAGAAAAACTGTTAGCTGCAAAACAAAAACAGAAACTAGACAAAAGTGTCAAATCTGAACCAGAATCTGAGGATTCGTCAGAAAGTGAAAATGAATCAGACTCAGAAAATTCAGATAGTGATAAATCAGACTCGAATAAATCAGACTCAAATCAGTCAGACTCGGGGTCTGATGACTTAGATCAGAAGAGATTACAGAAGTTGAAGAAAAGTGTTAAAGTTGAGAGTTTTAAATTTGACAATGAAGATTCTGAAGGCGAGGATGATGATGATGATGATGATGACTTGTTTAAAGTTCATAGAAATGTGGATATCAAAGATTTGGAGAATGAGGAATCGATTAAAGTTGAAAATGGAGAAGAAAATCAGGTAAAATTAGCTCTTTTCAAAATAATCAATAGTAGAGATATTTCTTTAAAAGAAAGCTTTTCGAAATATAGAGACAAAAGGAGAAAATACTGATGGTCAGCATTTTCTCCTTTTGTCTCAATATTTCCATGTTGGGTTGAAAACTCTTGTTATTTAAGACAGTGAACAATCAGACTCAAATCAGTCAGACTCTGGGTCTGAGGACTCAGATGAGGAGAGATTACAAAGATAAAAAAAAAGTGTTAAAGTTGAGAGTTTTAAATTTGACAATGGAGATTCTGATGGTGAGGAAGATGATGATGATGATGACTTGTTTAAAGTTCATAGAAATGTGGATATCAAAGATTTGAAGACCGAGGAAACTGATAAAGATGAAAATGGAGAAGAAAATCAGGTAATCTGTAAAACCCATTCCCACTCAGTGATGCCTTTTGACGCCCACAAGATAAAAGCTTTGGAAAACATTGTGGAAAATGAAGAAATTGCTTGTGACACAAAAAGACAAAAAAAAATAAATTTCATTTACTTGACATTGTTATCTGCAAAATCTTTGAATTTGGACCAGTCTAAAATTTTTCCATATCATATTCATATGGTAATAGGTTAAAAGCAGACATATAGATGCATTCTCGAGTCTTTTACTATTGTAGCTTCTATATATACTATGATGAAAAAAAAAACACTTGGTGAATGACATTGCTTGGTTATCAGTGATCAAAGTCGGTTAGGTTAACCCATTCCCTAACAATGACACTTTTTGACACCCCTCGAGATAAAGGCTTTGGAAAGCTGCCTTTGCATTGTGCAAAATGAAGAAATTACTTGTGACAAGCAATTTCTTCATTTCTCAAAATGTTTTTTATGCAGAAAGACCAAACAATCTATTATTCCATTCTTCTGGAATTTAGCTCAATCTAAAAATTTTCTGACTGATAATTGGTTAATGCCTGGGCAATGCTGTAACAGTTTGTCTGCATGAAATCTCACTTTTCCTTTCTGCCTCGTACCAGATGGTAATCATGCTCAGATGAGGAAATCCCAACCAAAGGATTCTTTTTCGTTCTAGTATAATTGATACTGGAGCTGCAGATAAGAGGGAGTGGAGGCTTTTCAAAACTCATTGGAATCGTCTTATTGAGACGATTCAAATGAGTACCCACAACATAGGGTTTGGAATTAAAATAAAGTAAGAATTTCTTCAACCCCTCTTATCTGTAGCTCTGTGATATTACATCATATGAAGACAAGTCATCATTTCTTGGTTTTAGGCAAAATTAGAAGACCTGTTGAAGAACTCAAGAAAGTTACAGAGAGTAAGAACAAAGAAGCAGCTGGCAGAATTATTGAGGAAGAAGAATATCAGTATAAACACAAAGATCAAGTTTAAAGATGATGCAGAGGTAACTATCGTTTTAACCCTTTCCCAAACAAGACTTTTTTAGACATTTCTGTTTCAAGGGGCTTTGGAAGATAATGAGACTAAAGTAGAAATTGCTGATCATGCTGCCAAAGACAAACTGGTAGCATGTCAGACTCTATAGGTCTTTAGTGGTGTCTAATATCCTTACCAATTTTTATGCCTCTGTATCAAAAGATTAGGGCATATTGTTTTACCTTTGTCTGTCTGTCTGTCTATAAGTCCATCCATCAATCCGATACTTAACGTGAAAACTTAGCATTAGCCATTTCAGGGACAGTGGTGTCTCACCATTACATTTTGATTTTTCCGCTATTCTACCAATTGATAGTTCAAAGCTTAGACAGAATATTGCAGTACAGAAAGAAATGATCAGAATGTTTGGTGCTGTCTTGGATTATTTTTGTGTGAAGATTCAAGTGAATAAAGTGATGTTTGTTGTTTGATTGCCAGGGAAAAGATTCAGAATCCCATGATGGTAGTCAGGGTACTGGAGGGGGTATAGAAATACAGTCTGCCAAAATATTAGGGTGGTCCAAATTCAAAGGTGTTGCAGACGACAACAACAAAAAAAAAACAGTTGATGAAATTCGAAAATTGTTTCAAATTTGGGTCAGAAAACATTGTGGAAAAAAAAATATCTTGTCCATGTTTTCCCAAGCCTTTATGATGTTTGCTGTCAAAAGGCTACATAATGTTGGAAAGATTTAACCCATTACCAGACGACAAAATTTTAGGGTGATCCAATTTGAAAGCTGCTGCAGACGACTGAATTTATTATAATAAAGACATGATTTGTGTAAAATATGGCACAGAAAATATTGAGACAAAAGGAGAAACTGCTGGTTATCAGTAGTTTCTTCTTTTGTCTCAATGTTTTCCTATGCCATTTCTTTTAGGGACGTCAAAACCAGGTCTTGTTTGGGAAAGGGTTAAGTGAATAAAGTGATGTTTGTGTTTTGATTGCCAGGGAAAAGATTTAGAATCCGATGAGGGTACAGGAGGTGGTATAGATATACAGACTGCCAAAAATATTACTACCGGTATTAGGATGGTCCAAATTGAAAGGTGTTGCAGACGACAATTCTAAGTTGATTAAATTTGAAAATTATTTCAACTTTAAGTCAGACAACAATGCGGAAAATGAAAAAATTGCTTGTCCCCAAGCAATTTCTTCATTTCCCATAATGTTTCCAAAGCCTTTATGTTGTTGGGTGTAAAAAAAAGTGTCATTACGTGGTACAGATTTAAGGGATATTTGTTGTTTGATTGCCAGGGAGAAGATTCCAAATCCGATGAGGGAACAGAAGGGGGTATAGATATACAGACTGCCAAAATATTAATATTAGGGTGGTCCAAATTGATAGGTGTTGCAGACAATAACAAAACAAAACAAAAAAAACAACAGTTGATAAAATTTGAAAATTATTTCAACTTTGGATCAGAAAACATTGTGGAAAATGAAGAAATTGCTTCATTTCCCATAATGTTTCCAAAGCCTTTATGTTGTTGGGTGTAAAAAAGTGTCTTTACGTGGTACAGATTTAAGGGATATTTGTTGTTTGATTGCCAGGGAGAAGATTCCAAATCCGATGAGGGAACAGAAGGGGGTATAGATATACAGACTGCCAAAAATATTAATATTGGGGTGGTCCAAATTGATAGGTGTTGCAGACAACAACAAAACAAAACAAAAAAAAAGAACAGTTGATGAAATTTGAAAATTATTATGCCCCCTTTCGAAGAAAATGGGGGTATATTGTTTTGCAAGTGTCGGTCGGTCGGTCGGAAGGTCGGTCGGTCGGAAGGTCGGTCGGTCGGAAGGTCGGTCGGTCGGTCGGTCCTTATGTCGGTCGGTCTGTCCGTAGACCAAACCTTGTCCGGAGCATAACTCGAAAAGTATTAAAGGTAGAGTCATGAAACTTCATAGGTGGATAGATCTCATTATGGAGAGGTGCAGTGCACAAGAACCGTAACTCTGTCGATCAAATTTTTAGCTCACCTGAGCACAAGCTCAAGTGAGCTATTGTGATCACCTTTTGTCCGGCGTCCGTCCGTCGTCCGTCGTCCGTCAACAATTTCTTTAAATGACATCTCCTCCTAAAGTACATGGCCAATTTCAACCAAACTTGGCAGGAATGTTCCTTAGGTGACCCCCTTTCAGAATTGCTAAAAGAATTGAAATCCATGTAAAACTCTGGTTGCCATGGCAACAGAAAAGGAGAAATTTGACTGAATCTCAATACTATCTTTGAACGACATCTCCTCCTAAACTACTCGGCCAATTTCAATCAAACTTGGCAGGAATGTTCCTTAGGTGACCCCCTTTCAGAATTGCTAAAAGAATTGAAATCCATAAAAAACTCTGGTTGCCATGGCAACAGAAAAGGAGAAATTTGACTGAATCTCAATACTATCTTTGAACGACATCTCCTCCGAAACTACTCCGCCAATTTCGACTAAACTTGACAGGAATGTTCATTAGGTGACCCCCTTTCAGAATTGCTAAAAGAATTGAAATCCATATAAAACTCTGGTTGCCATGGCAACAGAAAAGGAGAAATTTGACTGAATCTCAATACTATCTTTGAACAACATCTCCTCTTAAACTACCAAGCCAATTTCAACCAAACTTGGCAGGACAGTTCCTTAGATGACCCCCTTTCAGAATTGCTAAAAGAATTGAAAACCATATAAAACTCTGGTTGCCATGGCAACAGAAAAGGAGAAATTTGACTGAATCTCAATACTATCTTTGAACGACATCTCCTCCTAAACTACCAAGCCAATTTCAACCAAACTTGGCAGAAATGTTCCTTAGATGACCCCCTTTCAGAATTGCTAAAAGAATTGAAATCCATAAAAAACTCTGGTTGCCATGGCAACAGAAAAGGAGAAATTTGACTGAATCTCAATACTATCTTTGAACGACATCTCCTCCTAAACTACCAGGCCAATTTCAAATAAACTTGGTAAAAATATTCCTTAGGAGGTCCTTTTTAAGAATTGCTAAAAGAATTGAAATTGACTGAAAACTCTGGTTGCCATGGCACCAGAAAAGGAGAAATTTGACTAGTTCTCAATAATTTCAACATCTCCTCCTAAACAACTTGGCCAATTTCAACCAAACTTGGCAGAAATATTTCTGAGGAGGTTCATTTTAAAAATTGCTAAAAGAATTGAAATCTTTTAAAAGCTCTGGTGGCCATGGCAACAGAAAAGGAGATTTTCCACCAAATCTCAATGACATCGTTGAATGATATCTCCTCCTAAACTATCAGGCTAATATCCACCAAACTAGGCAGAAATATTCCTTAGGAGGTCACATTTCAAAAATTGCTAACAGAATTGCAATTAATAATAAAAAAAAACCCCAACATATGATATTGCACTAAGGTAGTTTTCTGGGTTTTCTATGGTTTGAAATCGCATAGCGGCGTAAATATGATCTTTGAACCTTTATTGCATTACCTGTAAGAAATCTGATCTGTTATAAAACCCCATCTCAGGTGAGCGACCTAGGGCCAACGGCCCTCTTGTTTGAGTTATTGCCCTTTGTTGATTTTATAACTTGATTCTTGTCCGGAGCATAACTCAAAAAGTATGTAAGGTACAATCATGAAACTTTACAGGTGGATAGATCTCATTATGGAGAGGTGCAGTGCACAAGAACCGTAACTCTGCTGATCAAATTTTTTGAGTTATTGCCCTTTGTTGATTTTATAACTTGATTCTTGTCCGGAGCATAACTCAAAAACTATGTTAGGTAGAATCATGAAACTTTACAGGTGGATAGATCTCATTATGGAGAGGTGCAGTGCACAAGAACCGTAACTCTGCTGATCATATTTTTTGGGTTATTGCCCTTTGTTGATTTTCAAACTTGATTATTGTCCGGTGCATAACTCAAAAAGTATATAAGGTAGAATCATGAAACTTTACAGGTGGATAGATCTCATTATGGAGAGGTGCAGTGCACAAGAACCGTAACTCTGCCGATCAAATTTTGTGAGTTATTGCCCTTTGTTGATTTTAAAACTTGATTCTTGTCCGGAGCACAACTCAAAAAATATGTAAGGTAGAATCATGAAACTTTACAGGTGAATAGATTTCATTATGGAGAGGTGCAGTGCACAAGGACTGTAACTCTGCCAACCAAATTCTTGGAGTTATTGCCCTTTGTTGATTTTTACACTTAATTCTTAACCTTGCCTATATCTCGTGTCCTTTTACACATACAGCCTTGATATCTCACACATAGATACCTCCTATCAACATCGTTCACATTTAACCATGACCTTGGACCTTGTGACCTTGACCTTGGAGTTTGACCTACTTTAAAAAAAATTAAACCCGGCATATATCTCATGACCTTTTACAAATACAGCCTTGATATTTCACACATAGACACATCTTACCAAGACCTTTCACAATTGACCATGACCTTGGACTTTGTGACCTTGACCTTGGAGTTTGACCTACTTTTAAAAAACTTTAACCTGGCCGATATATCATGTCCATTTGCACATACAGCCTTGATATTTGACACATGGAAACCTCCGACTTAGACCTATCACATACGACTATGACCTTGAACCATGTGGCCTTGAGCTTGGAGTTTGACCTACTTTTAAAAAAATAAACTGGGCCTATATCTTATGTGCTATTACACATACAGCCTTGGTATTTCACACATGGACACATCTTACCAAGACCTTTCACATTTGACCATGACCTTGGACCTTGTGACCTTGACCTTGGACTTTGACCTACTTTAAAAAGAACTTTAACCTAGCCGATATATCATGTCCTTTTACACATACAGCCTTGATATTTGACACATGGACACCTACGACCAAGACCTTTCACATTTGACCATGACCTTGGACCTTGTGACCTTGACTTTGGTGTTTGACCTACTTTTATAATACATTAACCTGGCCTATATTTCATGTCATTTTACATATACAGCCTTGATATTTCACACATGGTCACTTCCAACCAAGATATTTCACTTTGACCATGACCTTGGACCTTGACGTTGGAGTTTGACCTACTTTTAGAAATATCTAACCTAGCCTTTATCTTATGTCCTATCACACCTACAGCCTTGATATTTCACACATAGACACCTCCTACCAAGACCTTTCACATTTGACCATGACCTTGAATATTGCAACCTTGACATTGGAGTTTGACCTACTTTTAAAAAGACTGAAACCAGGCATATATATCATGTCCTTTTACACCTACAGCCTTGATATTTCACAAATGGACACCTCCAACCAAGACCTTTCACATTTGACCATGACCTTGACCTTGGCATTTGGCCTACTTTTAAAAACTTTAACCTGGCCTATGTTTCATTTTACTTTTACATATACAGCTTTAATATTTCACACATAGACACCTCCTACCAAGACCTTTCATATTTGACCATGACCTTGGACCTTGTTAACTTGACCTTGGACTTTGACCTACATCAAATGTAGGCCCTTGAGGGGGCATACATGTTTTACAAACATCTCTTGTTTCAACTTTGGGTCAGAAAACATTGTGGAAGATGAAGAAATTGCTTGTTACAAGCAATTTCTTCATTTCCCATAATGTTTCCAAAGCCTTTATCTTGTTGGGCATCAAATGAAGTCACTGTGTGGTAATGGGTTAAGTGAAGTTTGTTGTTTGATTGCCAGGGAGAAGATTCCAAATCAGATGAGGGTGCAGGAGGGGGTATAGATATACAGACTGCCAAAAATATTAATATTAGGGTGGTCCAAATTGATAGGTGTTGCAGACGACAACAAAACAAAACAAAAAAAAACAACAGTTGATGAAATTTGAAAATTATTTCAACTTTGGATCAGAAAACATTGTGGAAAATGAAGAAATTGCTTCATTTCCCATAATGTTTCCAAAGCCTTTATGTTGTTGGGTGTAAAAAAGTGTGATTATGTGGTAGAGATTTAACCCTTTCCCAAACGACAAAATTTTAGGGTGATCCACTTAAAAAACTGCCACAAATGACAAAATAGATGTTATTAAAGATAGAATCTGTGTAAAATATGGCATAGAAAATATTGAGACAAAAGGAGAAACTGCTGGTCATCAGCAGTTTCTACTTTTGTCTCAATGTTTTTCCAGGCCAATTCTATTAGGGACGTCAAAACCAGGTCTTGTTTGGGAAATGGTTAAGGGATATTTGTTGTTTGATTACCAGGACGGAGATTCCGAATCCGATGAGGGAACAGGAGGGGGTATAGATATACAGACTGCCAAAATAAAGATGGAGAAAGAAGACTTGGTGGATAAAGAGACATACAGACAGAAAATTAAACAGGATCATAAGGTAATATCTTACTTGATTCTATGAATATAGGATGTATTGCAAAACTGTTTATTTTTGATTAACATTTTAATATTATGTTAAAATGAAATTGTATAACTTGTAAAAAAAACATTGTTCAATTATAGGGGTCGTGGCCATGGCGCAGTTGGTCGCTCATCAGACTTTCACTTGTGAGGTCCATGATTTGATCCCTGATTGCGGCAAATATTCTTTCAGACAAATTTGTCTCCCTCCAATGGTCTGATATTGTTTAACTATGTGGGTGAGCAGCTGGAGGCTAGGTTAGGATGGTGTGGTAGTACTGATATGAGAAATGACAGGAATCTATGGCTAGGTGCTCCAGCCCCTGTGATATGACCAAAGCAGTTGAAACAGCGTTAAACCCCAATAAAAAAATCAAAATGTTCAATTATATCCCTTAAATATGGAAGTTATTAGCACTTGGCTAGTCCTTTCCCATATGGCAAAACAAATGAGGACTATATCCATTTAAAAGTTGCAGCAGACTCCAAAATGGATACATAATGTAATTGACTTTGAAATGTATTCTTACTATAGAACAGACAATATCATGGTTGATAATCACGCGATACAACAATTTCATAAAATCTTCAATAATTTTGTGTATTGATTTGATATTTCTTTTCCAGGAAAAGCGGATGAAATTGAAGGAAGAGAGGAGACAGAAGAGAGAGCAGAGAAGACAAGAGTTGGTATGTTGTGTTTGATAAAATCATACATGACAAGAACTTTCTCCTTTTCCTACATTATTTAATTTCTCTTCTTAGTTTTTAGCACACCTGAGCACGAAGTGCTCAAGGTGAGGTATTGTGATCGGTCTGTTGTCCGGCGTCCGTCTGTCTGTCCGTCCGTCCGTCCACAATCATAAAAAAATCTTCTCCTCCTAAAGTACTGGGCAGAATTGGATGAAATTTCACAGATATGATCCTTGGGTCATCCTTTTTCAAAATACTTCAAAGAATTGGGATCGGGGTCAGAACGGGGTCAAAAAGTAGGTCACTAGGTCAAATCTTATTTTTGCTCTAGGAGTCACAGTATTGGCTCAATCATTGTGAAAATTGACCAGAATCTTTGTCTTGATGATATCTAGGTCATAAAAAAGTCGGTCATGCCAGGTCAAAATGTAGGTCACTAGGTCAAATGATTTCAAATCCTTCTTTTTGCTCTAGAAGTGCTAATCTTTTGCTCAAATCTTGTGAAAAATGCTCAGAATGCTCAGAATATTTTTTTGGTGGATATCTAGGTTTGATTAAAAATTGGGTCATGTGAGGTAAAAAACGAGGTCACTGTGTAAATTTTAAAAAATCCTTCTTTTTGCTCAGAAGTGCCCTTTTTGGCTAAAGTTATTGTAAAAATTGCTCAGAATGTTTTTTTAATGATATAAAGGTCATGTAAAAAGTTTGTCATGTAAGGTCAAAAACTAGGTCACAAGGTCAAATATCAAGAATTCCATTTATTAGTCAAGAAGTGCCAATTTTGGCTAAAATCTTGTTAAAATGGATTAAAATGTTTTTTTCTTTTGGATATTTAGGTCTGTTTAAAAAGTTTGTTGTGTGAGGTCAAAAACTATGTCATAAGGTCAAATGTAATGAATCCCTTCTTTTTGCTCTGGAAATTCCAATTTTGGCTCAATTATTGTGAAAATTGCTCAGGACGTTTATTTTGATGATTTCTGTAGGTCATTGAAAACTTGGTTCATGCGAGGTTAAAAACTGGGTCATTGGGTCAAATCTTGTTTTTGCTGTAAGAATTACAATATTTGCTCAATCATTGTGAAATTTGTTCGGAATGTTTAACTAGATGATACCTTGTTTTGAATTATTTAGCATTGTCTCAGTACCAAAATACTTCAAACTATTGTAATACAAGAAGAATTGGCCCTATGTTGTGGGGTATTAGGTTTCACACAGAGTCAGTTTTCTCAAAGACTGTTTGGCCTAGAGTCGTGAAATTTTGCATGAGTTTACATCTCATGGACCTCTAAAAGCATACTTCAAACCATCACTTTACAATCAAAGAAGCCCTATGTTGTGGATTTGGAATTTTCAAGTGAGGAATTCAGACAAATTTATTTTAACCAGGTATCAGCTTATCAGCAATCATTGCTTAAGTAAATAGTTCGACTGTCTAAAGTCAATGATAGACCGTCCGAAATGCCTTATCTGATAATGGAGCTCTTATCTGATAAAAGATGGAGCTACAGATAATCTTAATGCCTTAACCTTTTCCTATGATGTCCCTATTAAAAAAGGCTTGGGATATTATTGAGTCAAATGAAGAAAAGGCTGATAATTGGCATTTTCTCCTCTTGCCGCATTATATTGTTCATGAATCCTTTCTTATCCACATCGGTTTTGTCTCCTGCAACTCCTTTCAAATTTGAACAGTCTTTTTCTTTTCTGTCTTGGTAAAGGTTAAGCCCTTTCCCAGCCAATGATTAAGCCCTTTCCACATTGTTGCAGAACAGAAAGTCCTTAGTTTTATGCCTTTGAATTGGACAAAATTGCCATTGTCACTCTTGTATTCTTCTAATTGTTAAAAGCTTGATTTCATGGTCTTGCCAGTATTTCAACTATGAATTCAGGTGAGCGATCTAGGGCCATCTTGGCCCTCTTGTAATTCATAACTCAAGTTTTCATTGGCATTCTTTGAATTTGAAAGTATAAATTGAATTTGAACTGGTGTAAGTTTTTGAGCAATGTTTTAACATTTGTAACATATCTGAACGTATTCCGGGGATGTCCTAAACATTGGATGGTGGAAAATTCATGTTTATGCTGCATGTTTATGTTGTTGACTGAATATTTCAATGTTGGGTGAATCTTATTAGGGGTGGACTACCTTAACAGGTTAATTATCAAAAATTTATTTCTTCAAGGGTCTTGATGACAAGGATGAAGAGGAAGTAGAAGTCAAGCTTCCCTCTGATGAGGAGGATGATGAGAGAGAGGCTGATCCCCTGTCTTTTATCCCGGACCCTGATGATGTGTATGATGGGAACGGGAACCAGTCAGATGAGGATGACCCACTCTCATTTATACCCGACCCAGATAAAGTGTATGGCAAGAAGGGGAACCAGTCCGAGGATTCTGATTCCAGTGATTATGACTCAGATGGGTAATTAATTATCTCTATGTTTAGTGACAAATATCTTGTCTGGTCCAAAATCATAAGAAAATTCTTTTAAATATCAATCATTAAGCCAATTTAATAGAAACCTGCTGAACTGTTGCAAGACACAAATTTCATGGCCCAATTCTCCCTGGTTCAGGAATTATCTTCCCTTAGACATAATTTCCTCCTTGCATCCATATACTAGTACTTTTTTGAGTTTTCAAAGCCTTAAATCATGATATTATAAGATATTATTAGAAATAAAAATATTTGTTATGAATCTCCCACAAGTTTAGATACATTAATAGAAAAGATTAGAGTTAGTAATTCTGGAACATTTTGCGGCGCCATACCCAAAGTGTTAAACACATTGACTCTGTGTAAACTTGTATGCATGTGAAACTTGAGTTCAATTTTAACATATTTATAAAGTCTGTCTATAGGGACACTATAAAGATAAGTTTCATCAAAAGATTCTCAATACTCTCAGTATGCCTCAACTTCTTGAATATGTGAGGAACCAAGCTATTTGAACTAATTTGCTTGGTTTTTCAAACTCGGACATCTCACAGCACGTAGGATGCTATACCTCATTAATAGATATCACAAATAGTGACACGATGGCTAAGGCACATACTGTGGTTACACACTCCTGGCCTGTTATGTATCCTAAAGAACGTACTTGGAATGGCCTGAAGAGATGCGTGTATTCACATACCGCACCACCCAAAACGTTGCAACAACTTCATATTGCTGTTATTCAAGAGCAGAACAACATGCTACAAGAGGTTGCATTGCGATACAAGTCCTTTCTTTGCGACGACGGTGTAAGGCTCTAATTCAAGCTTTAGGTGGGCACACCCATAATTAATTTATTTGACCCTTCTCAATTAAAAATAATCAAATTTTATTCTGACTTGTATTTAAAACATTTTTTACCTTTTGAATTTATGGAATTAGATAAATCGACAAAATTGGATTCGCATTACGTAGCCTGTGCTTGTCATTTCAATCCTATCGGCGAACGAAGTATCTCTGTGGAATTAAATGTACTGACTGAGTATATTTCTTGGGGCATTTCAAACACATAGATATCAGTACTTGAATTTGTCATAAACATAATTGCGTGACAAAATGAATCATTTGATTGTTACATTAATATTTTGATTTGCAATTGATTGTTTTGATTATTTTTTACAGTCCAAGCAGAAATAAGAAGAGAAAAACTGTTTCAATGGCAGATTCAGACTCGGATGAATCCAGTGATGACGACAACAATGATGATGATGACAATGACGACAGCGATGATAATGATGATGACGATGATGACGAGGAGGAGGAGGATTCTAGTGGAGATAATGATATAAGTTATAGTCAATCGAAAAAAGGGCAATCCTTGAAAACTGATGAAGAAATAGCGCTCATGTTGCTGAAGGGGAAGAGATGACCTTCACCTTGAACATGAGTGATTGTTTACTAAGTAACCCATTACCAAATGGCAAAATTTTAGACTGACCAAAATTCAAATATGTTGCAGATGACAATTTCAAGTGATTAGAATTGTAAACAAATAAATTGGTAGGGAAATGCAGAAATTGCAATTTCTTCATTTTCCATAATATTTTCCAAAGTGTAAATCTTGTTGGGCGCTAAAAAGTGTCATTGTGCGGGAATGATGGGTTAATATGAAGGCACCATGTTTTTACTCTTTTTCCAAACAACACAATTTTAGACTGCTACAAATCTGAAATATGCCGAAGATGACAAAATGGTTGTTGATGAAAATAGTTGGCTAAGAAAATATTCAGGCAAAATGAGAAAATACTGGTGTATTAGTATTTTCTTATTTCTCTTCTATGTTTTTCCAAGCTTTTCTATTTGGTATGTCAAAACCAGGACTTCCCTGGGGAAACAATAACATGAGTTGCTTTCCGAAATGAAAACCTCTTGCTGTAACTCGTTACAAAAAGTCTGATTTAATTGATTTTGATGTACAATCTTAAGTAAATGTTGATTAGCTGCATCTTCTCCTTCTGCCTTTATCCCAAACACTTTCTCTCGGGGGCATTAAAACCAGGTCTTGTTTGGGAAAGGGTTGAATTTATATACCGGGTAGTCTTATTCTTTTCTATTTGGGAAAGGGTTAGATAGCAGGTTGGTTGGTCTGTGAAGCGTATGCAAGAAGTTTCAATGTAAATTTCTAGTGCAGCTCTGTACATTATTGATCATTAAAGTATCGCTATCTTAATATTAAAGTCAAACGAATTGATTTGGTTTCTTTGCGTATTTCCATACTGTGATAAATACAGGGTGTCCCTAAAAAACGGAACCCTATTTCAAAGTCAAATATTGTAAAGCGTAAGCAAAAAATCTGATTTTTGAATGTTCAGTGCTGAAGATACATTAATTTTGCATATGTGTTCTAAATTTCACACCAAAATATGTATTGGTTCCAAAGTTATATGCAATTTGATAAAGACACTAAAAAACCGTTTTAACACGAAATCGATTTTTTCGCCTTTTTTGTTCGTAAAAGCGCACTGACGGTCATCTGTTGAATTCTTTACCGTTGTACATGTGCGTACCAATTTTCTCAAAATTTGATATAAATAGTGGTCCCACGATATTCTGATTCTCGTCAGACAACAAAAGACCATACTCATTTACTTATTATAGGTTATACTGGTCAAAACAAAATCATATCGATGACAGTCAGTAATTTTATGTAATATTGACGAGATGATTTGCGCATGCGTCTCTATAATAAAATGTATTATTGGTTCAAAGTCTATTTACAAGTATCTGGGACCACTATACAAGTACCGCGTGTGCAATTTAGTCCATATGGTGGCGGTTTGAAATAATTTTAAAGTACTTGTCATTTGAGAGCTGACTGGCAGATTGGTCAGTAATGAAATTAGTGTACATGTATATGATTACATGTATTATGAATCTGTTACACACTTTGATATTTCGTTTGTATTCATTTTTATGCCCCCGATAGGGAGGCATCATAAATTTGACTTGTCCGTCCGTCTGTCTGTCCATCCGTCTGTCCGTCATTCCATCCAAAAACTTTACCATTGGCCATAACTTCCTTATTACTTAACATATTCGCTTCATACTTTACCACAACATTCCTTGGTACATTACCTTTCTGTAGGCACATACTTTGGTGACCTTGACCCCTGGATGACCTTGACCTTGAACATAGATTGGCCATAATTTAAAATCAAAGCGGTGTCGGGGGCATTGTCATCTTACAGTGACAGCTCTTGTTTTTTTTGTTTTGTTTTTAGCTCACCTGAGCACGAAGTGCTCAAGGTGAGCTATTGTGGTCGCTTTTTGTCCGTCGGCGTCTGTCTGTCCGTCCATCTGTCCGTCTGTCCGTCCGTCTGTTCACATTTTGTTGTTACCACTCTAGCACCCACAAATATTGACCAATCTTAACCAAACTTGGTCAAAACATGTATGACCATAAATTCTCGGATGAGTTCGTTTTTGAGTCAGATCGGACCAGGAAGTCTAGAGTTATGCGCCCTTGAATATCAAAAATAGCTAGTTTTGACTTTGTTACCACTCTAGCATCTACAAATATTGACCAATCTTAACCAAACTTGGTCAAAACATGTATGATGATAAGTTCTTGTATGAGTTCGATTTTGGGTCAGATCGGACCAGGAAGTCTGGAGTTATGCGCCCTTGAATATCAAAAATAGCTAGTTTTGACTTTGTTACCACTCTAGCATCTACAAATGTTGACCAATCTTGACCAAACTTGGTCAAAACATGTATGACAATAAGCTTTTTGACAAGTTTGATTTTTGGTCAGATCGGATCAGGAAGTCCGGAGTTATGCGCCCTTGAATATCAAAAATAGCTAGTTTCGACTTCGTTACCACTCTAGCATCTACAAATATTGACCAATCAAGACAAAACTTGGCTAGAATGTTGGTAACCATACAGTAATGAATGAGTTTGATTTTCAGTGTCATCGAAGTAGGAAGTCGTGAGTTATGTGCCCTTGAATTTGACAAATTTGCCATTTTCGACTTTGTTTACACTGTAGCATCTACATTTATTGACCAATCAAGACAAAACTTGGCAACAATGTTGGTAACCATAAGATGCTGAAAAAGTTAAATTTTCAGCTTGATCGGACTAGAAAAACTAGAGTTATTGGCCCTTGAATTTCACAAAATTGCTTTTTTCAACTTTATTTTCACACTAAATAACACAAATATTTACCAATCAAAACACAGCTTGGTCACAATGTTGGTGACCATGAGATCTTATATGATTTCCTTTTTTATAATATATTGATCAGACTAGAAAAGCCATAGTTGTGTGCCCTTGATGGTGACAAAATTGCTGATTTCTTTTTAAATTTCACTCAAACAGCAATAAATATTGACCAATCAAAAAACAACTTGGACATAAGATTGATGAGAATATCTTTATCAGAACACTTCAACAGGGTTATGTGCCCTGGATTATGACAAAATTTATGGGGTTTTTTATCGAATTGGTTTTCACTTTAACAGCCACAAATATTGACCTTTAAGTTTAAAGATTAGAAATGCCATTTTCAGCTGGATCATAATCTTGCATCTCAAGTTTCGTGTTCCTGTCTTAGAGATACCTAGGTCATATAAAAGGTGGGTCTTGTTCTGCATGGAGAAAGTTTCAAACTTCTATCAGGTGAGCGATCCAGGGTCATCTTGTTTTTTGCTACATCGCAGCTCTAGCAGTTTATTTATTAACAGAAAAGATGAAATGAATATGCGGCAATGTAAGTAAAATGTTTCAACATCACTTTTGTATTGTACTGAATATATTAAACAAGATTAGTGTGACTTGCCGATGTATTCAATGAGTGTAGGTGAGCACTGCAAAACGGAAAAATCGATATTGTGTTAAAATGGTTTTTTGGGTGCATTCATTTGATTGCCAATATTTTCAAAAATAACGGACATTTTTCAATCAAATTGTCAGTGCTAATAGAAAACTGTCGTTCTTCTTGCATATCTAAATTTGGTGGAAACACATTACTTGATACATGAGCAATTCACTTTCTAAAATGGGTTCCATTTTTATTGGTACACTCTGTACAACCTTAAACAGCAAAAATTTAGACTGTTCCTATTTGAAAGGAATTGCAGAGGACAAAATAATTGAATAACATTATAAAACGAGAAAATATTGATGGAAAGTAGAAATTTGCCGATCAACATGAATTTCTCTTTTCTCACAATGTTTTGATCAGCAGTTTATATTGAAGACGTCAAAACCAGGTCTAGTTTAGGAAAACCCAATAAATAAAAGAGATCGCGGTTTAGCACCCCTGGTTGACCATGAAACTATCTGAGAAATGTCATCTGTCGCCAATAGGCGGATCGTATACTAGTAACCTAAATGGGACGAACAGCTGGTGGATTTGACTGGATGTTGTGTTTGTGTTGGTGCAAGAAATGTCTGAAACATAATTGAGCCAGGATCTGGAAAAGCGTCCTTTAAGGCTTTTGAGCCCAACATGGTTCCAAATCAGCCTGCGTATACACGCAGTCTGACCAGGAACCATGTTGTTCTCCATCAGCTTCGTCAAGGTTTTTTGCAAACATACGAGAGTTACATGGATCCAGGTCAGGCTGCTACTACGCACAGCCTGATCTTGGAACATGACTTTTTAATGCCATAAGAGACGTTTTTCTAGATCCTGGCTGTAGTTAGATGCACCAGTCTCTGAAATATAACTGTAAAACCTTGTAATTCCGTTCTATAAAATTCAATTGATATATTTGTTGTAAGCCAAAAGAACTATATAGCGTCACCGTTAAAACCAGTACATTCGTTATGTTCAAGGTCTAATACGAAGTCGTATTTTTAACCCTTTCCCAAACGACAAGTATTTGTATGTTAATTTATGTTTAGGAGACTACACGCTACGAGAGATTTGACTTAGCATTGAGAAGCGTCTACAGACCTGAATAGGGATCGAGAAATGTTTTTAACAATTTCTAATTGCATTTAGACATTAAAAAATGGAAGTTTTGAATTTTAAGATTATCAATTTTTTCACTGAGGCTGTATGGTATTTGGAAAAACTCACTCTTATGCAATCACCATCACCAAACAAAAATCGCCGTGAAACGAACGGATATTGAAATATAAAAATTCATATAATAAGGCAGACTTATCATAATTGATCGGTTCTACACGCTAATTTATGTTTCTCGGCGCTTATCCAGGCCCCGGTTTCTCGAAAAAACTTAAGTACTTTCTCATGCTCAAATCTGAACACCGTGCTCAAATCGCACGAAATCCACGTGAACTTCAATCGAATACCCTTCAACGTTGGAGAGTACCCCTTTGAAGTTGGGCATATTCTCATGAGAATATACTTAAGTTTTTTCGAGAAACCGGGGCCAGGTCTCTCGACACTGAATTTGATCTCTCGACGCCGATTTAGATCTCTCGGCAGTTCCCGACGTTTCTCGGCGCTTTTTAGGGAGACCGTAATATAGCAATGGGAATATTGAGGCAAAGGAGAAAATGCTGATTATCAGCATTTTCTTCTTTTGCCTAAATGTTTTTTTCTGAAGAACCTCAAAACCAGGTCTTGTTTGGGAAAGGATTAAGAAAATGATATTGCCCAAAATATAATACTCCCGACCCAATCGATCATCTTTTACTTATAAACTATTTGCCAGTGCAAGCTTATCATGGGGTACATCGTCGGCAACAGCAGCTTTCGTCGAGATTGTCAAATAAACGATCGAAATTGTTTCCAATGACCAAAGTTATTATTTAGTCGTGCTTAAGAACGGCCGTTGCGTGACCCCATGAAATATTTATCGTACTCGGACCAATGCGGATTACAGTCAAAGAGGCAATCACCATTTAATTCCCTCAATCTCGGGTCTTTAACTGTTTTACATTTCCTCGCTTTCCTTTTACACTCTCGGTTACACATAGCCCGACAAGTTGTTCTTCTAAATCAGGGATCGCTGAGTCGACTCGGCTCCCCTGCCTTTGCTATCAGATTTGAAACAAGGCACTTTCACCCAAATAGCAAACTTTCATGTTGGTCTAATTTGGCAGCTGTTGTAGAAACAAGTGGGTAATGACGAAGATATAAGTTGTATACACAATTGCACAGGAAATATTCAGCCAAAAGAAGAAAAGCTGATTTTAACACTTTCTTCTTTTGCGTCGATATTTTCTCATGTCAATTTTAGGGACGTCAGAAACGGGTCTTGTCTTGGAGATGGTTTACTGTGATCCTTCTCCGCTATTGCTGCATTGTTTCACCTTCTTCGGCGTATATATGTCCTGCAAAGAAACATGTATGTTTTTAGAATCAAGCATACTGGCATTTATTGATATGGTGATTATTGGCCAGAAAAAGGTGAAAAACGTTTGTCCACAGCAGCTTTCAAATTGAACGACCTAATTTTTTTTATACGCCGCCGGAGGCGGACGTATATTGGCGTCATCTTCTCCGTCTGTCCGTCCGTCCGTCCGTCCATCCGTCCATCCGTCCATCCGTCCGTCCGTACGTACGTACGTCCACTTTTCTTGTCAACGCAACTCCTCCTAAGTTTCTGGCTGGATCTTCTTGAAACTTGGTCAATGTTATCACCTCAATTGGTAGATGTGCATGAAGGAAGGATTTTATGGTTCGTTGATTTTTGCCTGAGTTATGCCCCTTAAAAACTTAGTCTCTGGGGCTTATTGAAATTGCAGCCTTGTCAACGCAACTCCTCCTAAGTTTCTGGCTGGATCTTCTTGAAACTTGGTCAATGTTATCACCTCAATTGGTAGATGTGCATGAAGGAAGGATTTTATGGTTCGTCGATTTTTGCCTGAGTTACGCCCCTTAAAAACTTAGTCTCTGGGGCTTATTGAAATTGCAGCCTTGTCAACGCAACTCCTCCTAAGTTTCTGGCTGGATCTTCTTGAAACTTGGTCAATGTTATCACCTCAATTGGTAGATGTGCATGAAGGAAGGATTTTATGGTTCGTCGATTTTTGCCTGAGTTACGCCCCTTAAAAACTTAGTCTCTGGGGCTTATTGAAATTGCAGGCTTGTCAACGCAACTCCTCCTAAGTTTCTGGCTGGATCTTCTTGAAACTTGGTCAATGTTATCACCTCAATTGGTAGATGTGCATGAAGGAAGGATTTTATGGTTCGTCGATTTTTGCCTGAGTTACGCCCCTTAAAAACTTAGTCTCTGGGGCTTATTGAAATTGCAGGCTTGTCAACACAACTCCTCCTAAGTTTCTGACTGGATCTTAATGAAACTTGGTCAATGTTATCACCTCAATTGGTAGATGTGCATGTAGGAAGGATTTTATGGTTCGTTGATTTTTGCCTGAGTTATGCCCCTTAAAAACTTAGTCTCTGGGGCTTATTGAAATTGCAGGCTTGTCAACACAACTCCTCCTAAGTTTCTGGCTGGATCTTAATGAAACTTGGTGGATGTTATCACCTCAATTGGTAGATGTGCATGAAGGAAGGATTTCATGGTTCATTGATTTTTGCCAGAATTATGCCCCCTTCAATCTTAGTCTCTGGGGCTTAATGATATTTCAGCCTCGTGAATGCAATTCCTTCCAGGTTTTTCACTGGATATTTATAAAAACCTTTTTGTGAACACAATTTTTTAAAGGTTTTTCAGTGAATATTTATAAATCCTTGTCAATGTCATTTTTTTGTCTCAAGTTTTATAAGTGGCGGCGTATATTGTGACGATGGCACTCTTGTTACTGTTTAGGCCTGCATCGGTACCATCCGAGTCCCAAAGCCTAAATATTCTTGCTAGCAAATATTGAAAGACCAAAATGCTGAAACTAATGCTATACCAAGCCACAGTTACGTCATATTTGCAATCCCAAAAGATGATAAATAAGTAATTGTTAATGAAATAAAATAGCATAAATAAAGCTAGCCAGGCCCTAAATGTTTCCTTAAATACTTTAATTGGAGTCTGATAAAGATTTTATTGTAGCAATAAGACAGTTTAGACATGATACGAGTCGGGACCGAATCGCCTTTCTTGCAATTTTGCCTTTTTCCAGCAATTCCCTGAAATGTTTTCCCAAAACGGCGCCTGGTTTTCACGTTCCAAAAAGAACAAACAAACTTTGAGAAAGAATTGAGACAAAAAAGAACATGCTTTCAGACAGTATTTTCTCCATTTTTATGCCCCCGATAGGGAGGCATCATAAATTTGACTTGTCCGTCCGTCTGTCCGTCCGTCTGTCTGTCCGTCCGTCCGTCCGTCATTCCGTCCAAAAACTTTAACATTGGCCATAACTTCCTTATTACTTAACATATTCGCTTCATACTTTACCACAACATTCCTTGGTACATTACCTTTCTGTAGGCACATACTTTGGTGACCTTGACCCCTGGATGACCTTGACCTTGAACATAGATTGGCCATAATTTAAAATCAAAGCGGTGTCGGGGGCATTGTCATCTTACAGTGACATCTCTTGTTCTGAATATTTTCTTGTGTTATAATTTACACAGATTCTATTTTCATAAGTATCTTTTAACCCTTTCCCAAACGACAAAATTTTCAAATTTTTCATTTCAAAAGCTGCTGCAGACGACAGTCACACATGGACCTTGCTTATGATAGAATTTGTGTACAATATAGCATAGAAAATATTGAGGCAAAAGGAGAAACTGCTGATTATCAGCAGTTTCTTCTTTTGTCTCAATGTTTTCCCAAGTATTTTCTATTAGGTTTGTCAAAACCAGATCTTGTTTGGCAAAGGGTTTAGCGGAATATGCCTAGGCTACGGCTTACATGGAGTGGTGATGACGCCTGTTCTGAAATTGAGAGGTCATAGGTTCGAAACCCGAGTGCAATTGTAAATGAACAGACAATGACGACTTGTAAGCCAACTGCTCAAAATAAGATGATCACAGGTTAGTCTTTATCAAGCGCAAGACATCAATTACAAGAGTTAGGGTAGAGCCCTAGAGTGTATTTGAAATTGAAAGTAGCATACTATAAGCATACCATGACAGTTCCAAAACACTTGTCCATATATATAAGAATTGTAGTCCTTTATTTGTATTCAGACATTTTCCCAGTAACTTTATTTTACATCCCTTACGGAAAAGGCCTTTGAAAACATTGACCGAACAGAAGAAAAGTGATCACGAGCGTTTCTCCAGTAAGTTTTACTAGATCTATATTAATTGTAGATATGCTATTTTCTGTAGCATTTTCAAACATAGCTTTCAAATTGTGTCGTTTTGGAAAGGGTTGGTATACTACTCTCCTTTTTGGGTCGCGAAAACATGAATGCGAGAAAAGTCGTATAGGCAGAAGGGTTAATAATTGAGAAGTAGCCAACAGATTTTGATTAATCCCGATACTTAAGAAAGGTCTTATTCTGTGTACAGACGTTAAAACAATGTGATTACCGATATGGACTGGACCATAAATGATAAATATCATGATTTTGTGGACGGTAGGTGTGAGATATTCTGTTACTATATTAAGCATCGGATGAATTTTGACTGACAGCTATCTGTGAACTGTTCAAATTTGAAAATAGACATTATCTTTTGAATTACCTAAAAGATTAATTCGAACAGATACACTGGCAAATTTAATATTATTATTATTATTATTATTATTATTATTATTATTATTATTATTATTATTATTATTATTATTATTATTATTATTATTATTATTATTATTATTATTATTATTATTATTATTATTATTATTATCATCATCATTATTATCATTATTATTATTATTATTATTATTATTATTATTATTATTATTATTATTATTATTATTATTATTATTATTATTATTATTATTATTATTATTATTATTATTATTATTATTATTATTATTATTATTATTATTTCGGACGTGTTTTATACCGTTTATTCGACATCATTCTCGCTTGTTGCACTTTCTTTCCTGAGCCCTAAATTCGATTTGTAACAGTTGATATTAATATATTTGTTTTTGTCCATGCTCCGTAAAGGACAACGTATAAATCACGATTTTCCGCGAGTAGTAATTAATTTGAACGTTAATGAACTAGAACTGTTACAATGTCAGTTATGCCTTTTGCACATAGACAAAGTACAGTACATGCAGGCTTGGTCTCTAAATATTTTTCAGACGATTCATTTAACTCGATAAAATTTGATAAATGTCCTGAATGAATAATTCTTTAATTCCAACTGCATTTCTTTTTCACATTTTCTACCACATGGAATCGAAAGCCTTACACTATCATGTTAAACCCCGTTTAGATTTAAACAGATTTTGGTTAAAAGAATAATAAATGTCATTTTGATAAAGGATATTTTTATGCAGACTTTGTCTCTTAATACATGACAGGAACCAAAGTTATAATTTCCATATCAATGAATGCCCATTCATTTCAAATACTTCGAACTTTAAACCCATTCCCACACAGTAAAGCTCTATGACGTCCATCAAGATGAAGGCTTTAGAAAATATACTGGAAAATGAAGCTTCTATAGTTCAGTGTTTTCTGACAAGAAAGAACAAAAATGTAAAATACCATGCACTTTAAAATGTAGTCTGCAGCATCTTTGGAATTGGGCCAGTCTAAAATGTTGCTGTCTGCTAATGGGTGACCCTTTTCCCGAACGGCAAACGAGATACAGTTTATCATAAATTAAAAGTCATTTCTTTATTATAGTTTATATAGTCGGGACTGTCGTGCATGCAATAAATTAACAAGGGTCATTATCACGGTGGGGATTGTGCATGATGGGATGGATAACGACTACCGATAATAGGGAACGATTTTATCAAGTAAACCGTGACGTAATTTCGGACAAATAAATAGTATTTCGTTGGTGTTGTTATAAAATCTCGTAACTACGGCTTGAATTAAACCGTAGTTACGCGATGTTATAACAACATCGACGGTTTATCAAAACATAACGGTAAACTAAGTCTAATTTTTGCACAAAATTTGATGCCAACTCGCCTCGCTTCGGGTAAGACATTTTGCAATAACTCTGTTATTTCTGTATCAATTTTCAAGCGGTTTGCTGCATGTACCCCGCCTTATCGAGCTCTTTCATCGGATGTATGACATATTAGATAACTCATGATACTTTTTCCGAAATATTGTCCCAACCGACCAGAAGGCGAAATGGTAACGACTACGGCCAAATCAACCACGCTTCAGGTAAGAATTTGTGCAATAACTTTCTTATTTCTGCGTCAATTTTCATGCGGTTTGTTGCATGTACTCCGTCTTACTGAGCCCTTTTCTCAGATGTATTATATATCTGGAACTTTCCTGTACTTTTCTCAAAAACTGATCCCAACCGACTAGAAAAAGGGCCTGAATTTTTTGACGTTTTTCTGGTCGGTTGGGATCAATTTTTGGACAAAGTACAAAGATTCTACAAACAAGTCATATATCCGAGGAAAGAGCTCACTAATGCAGGGTACATGCAACAAACCGTTTGAAAATTGAAGCAGAAATAAGAAAATTATTGCACAATTTCTTACCTGAAGCGAGGCAAATTTTGTCCGTATACTCCAAATTCGTTATCCATCCCATCATGCACAATCCCCACCGTGATTATTACTGCTTAAGTAGTAGGTATCGAAGCGAAAATATAAAACGCGTCATCTCCAGTGGTATTCGTTGTGAACATTTCAACCCTTTCCCAAACAACAAAATTTTAAGGTGATTCTCTCTAAAAGCTGCCACCAATGACAACATAGAAGTTATCAAAGATAGAATTTGTGTAAAATATTGCATGGAAAATATTGAGACAAAAGGAGAAACCGCTGGTTATCAGCAGTTTCTTCTTTTGTCTCAATGTTTTCCTTAGCCTACTCAATTAGGGACGTCAAAACCAGGTCTTGTTTGGGAAAGGGTTTAGCTAATAATAATTAGTTAAAACGAACTGTTAACTCTTTCAAATTTGAAAATGTTTGGAAAAGGCAAAATCGAAATCAAAATTTAAGAACAGCATTTCAAAGTCTTAATGAAAATACAAATGAACCCCAATATAAAATGAAACATCCACTTTTGATTCTATTAAGGACTAGGCTGCATAGTTAGTCAACTATGTACTGAATACCATCATTAATTAAGGATTTCATTGAAGTTTTCTCTTTATTTTTTAAAGTAGCTTACAGATTTAAAAAATATAATGTTTTTTTTTAATACAACTTGATTAATATTGATTTTTGTTTATTATGTTTTTTTTTTTTTTTTTTTTTTTCAAATAATATAATTGTAGATCTTCTTTGTGGTAGTCCACCCCTAATGAATTAATTTAAATTAAAGCGACCTGGAAAGGATTTTTCGTGCAACGTCGTTAACATTCGTTACGTATCCGAACCTATTTTGGCGACGTCATATTCGGCGGTTGAACGGTTCGACGTCGCCCAAAAAATTCCGATGTAGAGAGAATCTCATTTCTTCAGTCTGTCACCAATTTCCGTGACACGACGTCAATAATAAGTTCGGATTACTGATTCGTTTAGTAATCTGGTCAGATAATCTCTAAATGAAATGTTATACTTTAACGTTTACTCTTTATGGTTAATGCATATGTATATTAATTAGGTCCTTTCACTTATGTTTTAGTCTGTACCCGCAGAACACACTTCCGGAGGCAAAAAATGGGTTTATGGGAAATCAACATTGTATACATGAAAATTGTTACTAAAAATAGTCACAAATCGACATTATCAAAACGAGGCTCCCTAGGTATGTGGAGAAAACAATGACGACGCACGTGCATTCAATATACAGCGATAAATAGCACGCGCATTCAACATTTGGGTATTGTTACAAAAACGCTTTGGGATTGAGAGTATTGTTACTAAAAATAACAAATACTAAACGTTTGAGTGGCGTTTAAAGACTCCAAGGACGACTTCCGGAGGCTGTTGTGTGCGGGAGGGGGGGGGGGGGGGGGGGTCTTAGATAAATTACCTTATTGCGTCCTTTATTCTGTTGATCGGAATAACGTTAACAAAGATCAGCCTTCAAAGTAGCTCATGTATGATGGTCCTGAGTAATGTACTGAAAACCCGATTTATTATACTCACGGAGAAAAGGATGGGTTGCACTAAGGGCTAAAAAAAGTAAATTTTCTTTAAATTCTGTGATTAGATATGGTTGCATAATATTAATATTAACATTATTATTAATATTATAATATTAATTTGTAAACGATCCAAAGATGGCTTATTTATCCGACCCACTTTGTCAGGCATTATCTGAAAAAAAAGCCCCCATCAGATTTTTTACACACACAAACTAAAGACATCATAGTTAGTCTACCTATCAATCCACAGAACTCAAAGAAAATCTAATTTTTTGGGCCCTTACAGCAACTCATTCTTAGGGACTGGTCCAAAAGGAAAGAATTGAAGACGACAATTTAGAATATAAGTGAAAAAAGAAACTCATAAAATACGATGGTAAAATGAGAAAATGCTGTTGGCAGTACTTTGCATGTTTACTTTATCGTTCGATATCGTAAGGGAGGACGTCAGATTGACGTTACGAAGTCTGCCACCAGTCAAACTCTCGTTCAAAAACTCTGATAATGATGCCTTTTTCCAGAACTCGACTGATCTATTTTCCACATATTGACAATTTTTTCAAGCCCCACAAGAAAAAGGTTTTTAAAAACATTGTGGAAAACTAACAAATTGCTTTTTACAAGCAATTTCTTCATTTTCCACAATATTTTCTACCCTAAAGGACCAAGAAATTTAAACTTTCATTCGCTTGAAATTATGTCTGCAACATCTTTGAAATTGGACTGGTCTAAAACTTTACCGTTTAGTATTGGGTTATATATTTCCTGCTTTATATATACCGATTCATATTATAATTATTTCCCCGCAATGTTTCAGTGAGGGTTATGTAACCAGGAGCCATGTCCAGCACGTACATATCGAAGCGCCCTGTCGTACCCCCGGGCCGGTCAGTTGTGCGATCCCTCAACAAGCCACACCCGCGCATCACGCCACAGAGAACCGCGGTCTCCTACGATCCCGCTAACACATCAGGACACGGGCACGACGTATCGGCCGATCAAATAAGTCAATATAACGATATCGTGAAGGAGGATGTCAGCTTGACGTTACGAAGTCTACCACCAGTCAAACTGTCGTTCAAAAACTCCAAAACAAAGTTCATGAAGTCCCCGCGAGATGACGAGAGTTCTAGTCGGATACTGCGACCCCACCTAACACTGAAGACCCACAGCCCGGGGCATCACGTCTTTACAGAGGGCATTAGTCGAAACAGCGAGATTCCACACGCATCATTCGCCTTGCAGAGTCTAAAGGTCCCGTATTCCAACCTTCCTGACAATATTCGCATATACAAAGAGAAGAATCGATTTGCTTTCGGTGTTAAAACTAATCGTGAGGATGTTGTTACTCCATATAAACTGACACCTAAACCGAAATCTGTCCAGGTTGTCAATATACAGTCACATGGACCTCATAATAAACTAAAAGGTATTCAGTTAGATGTAAAGGGAGTAAAACATATTTCGGAGAGTACTAAAAAGGAACCGGATAAAAGTAAAGATATAAAGGAGATAAAGTCAGATATAAAGGAGATAAAGTCAAATGTTATAAGACTTAATCCAATACTTGCTGGAAGTGAAAGTTCGTACGATACGGGGACTGTAAAGGGAGGGAGTCATGATATGTCCGTCGAGCTTCTTGCTCCTGCAAACTCGTTTTTCATGACAGAAAATACCAAGCTGTCTATGAATAAAGAGGACACTAGTCTAAAGCCACCAGTACGTGAGAGACAACTAAGTGTTGTGTCTATCGGAGATGATGTTACCGCTACTCTCACTGAGAATCAAAAACGTAAAACTAGACAACTATATCCAATATATGATCACAAAACTAGGGTCAAAGAAACCTACAAGAAAATGAAATTCAACTCAAATCTGACAGATCTCCAACCAAGTAGACGGCCTAAACCTTTACCGGAGACGTTTACATACAAAATCAGTACTCGTAGTTTTGGATACGGTGGCGAAGATCTAGCCACAAATGTAAAACCTATCAGGAATAATCTGTACGACAGGGAATTATCTACAGACAGGTCCGGTAGAATTTACGATGATATGGCAGACGCCGATAGAAGGATGAGGGAATATTTCGAGCCAAAACTACAGAAATACTATTCTAGATATCCAAGAAGGGGCCAGAACCGACCTCAGTCAGGGGACTCGGACGTCAGCAGTACGGACATGTCGCAGCTACCGGCCAACCCGCCGCCGTCCGAGATCAGTCACATACACTCAGAGGATATGGTCATGACGTATAATGAACATAAACCAGACATGATTACTCTACATGAGGAACGTACACAGACAGCGGAGATGGTCGCTCTGAAGGGCAGAATCGATATACCTAAAAGTGCAGTGAAAGGAAAGGCCGAGAATGAAAGTACAAAAAACAATGATAACAAAATAGACGAAGTTATTCCAAAGTTAGACGTTCAAAATGAGAAAAAAGTAATAAATGATACTGGTTGTGAAACTGCAATGACTGATAGGTCAGAGAATAAAACTATAAATAATGACAATGAAACGATTGCTACAGATACCGATATTCTGATGGACAAAGTGAATGAGAACGCTTATAGAATGCAAGAACCGAGTGATGAACCAAGCGGGTCAGTGACGGACCGATACGCGCCTATAGCCGAGACCAGTAAGGAGAATACTCAGATAAGCATCGGTATAACTTTACCTGCTATAGAGACAGACGATAAACCTGCTATAGACAACCAGACAACAGGTGACATGGAGGGTCTGACGTCCATCCCGTCTATACTGACAGACAGTCAGAAATCAATCACTTCTAGAAAGATACAGAAATCTAACCCAAACAAAACGTTCCTTCCTGTTCCGACCGTATCTCTAGACAAGTTGTCTCACCACCCGTTACTTCCAAACATCAAAGATAGAACAAGTCTGTCTAGAAGCCTACAAAACCTTACAGTTGGTGAACAATTTATTGACGGACACGATCAAGAAATAGAAAGTGACTCCACTGACCCAGATAAACTGTCCTTGCGAATCAACTTCAAGACGTCCATACCAGTTACTCAACTCAGACTATTTTCTAGCTCAACCAGTGCGTCTGTACAGGCTCCTAGTCTCAACATAACGGACGAGTTCGGAGAAGATCGACTTGTTTATGAAAACTATTATATGCAAGATAAGGAGGATGAACACGAATCAAACAAGTCGCTTGAAAAGAAACTCGTCACAAGCTCCAACATTGCGTTTATTTCCCCGCTAAAATTCGAAGCAAGAGCTAAACGGCAGTAGTTCTTACTCATGAGTCACTCAAGAAACTCGTCGCCAATTCAAACTTTGCGTTCATCTCAAATCTCTACTAAAATGCAAATTGCGATAGAGAAATGGCAGTAGTGTTATTTCAGGAATCATACAAGTTGCTTGAACTGGGACAATTTCAAGCATTGTGTTTATTTTTCCGCTAAAGTTTTAAGCGAGATCCAGTGGACAGTAGTATCGGTGCGTGCAACAAACAATGGCATAAAAACAGAAACCACGAGTTTAAATATTGCGTTTAATTCTTCTTTAACCCTTGCCCAAACAGCAATTTTCAGGCTTGCTCAATATCAAAGATCATGCATACAACATGCATACAACAGGTATGGTGTGCGGTCGATTCAATCGGGGTGGGGGTGACTTCATTGCTGCATAGGGTCCCTATTTCGATATTTCAACAGTTACCATAGACGTCGAAAATTAAACTCCGCTCAAAGGCCCTATGACTATGTCATTTTTTCGATTTTCGAGCTGTCGCAAAGTGAAAGGAGTTACATGTGTCATATGTTCAATTGCTCTCTAAGATTCCGATTCAGCGTGACAGAGATACTATTGGTGAAACATGGCGAAAATGTCTTTTGGTATTGTGAGAACATTTTACATATATAGACCAATCATGTCGATAAATGATTTACATGCATTGTTTCAAATTTTCATTTAGTAGAATTTCATTGCTTTGAATGTTTAAGTAAATCAAATGGTTATCTTTGACACGATAACAAAAGTCTGGCTATTCTAAGAGCGATAAACTCTGTTCACAGAGAAAGCAAGACAAACTTGTGGGAATTTGGTAGCTCTACTATATCACATGGGATAATCACAGTAATCGTCACGATTTGAATTCAGTTTGAAGCAGTGCAGGTGGACAGACGTCACGCGTAAGATAGGCGTGGATCAAGATCAACTAAAAATAACTTATTAAAAAGTTATTGAAGATCAACCAAAATTTTGGTCGATCTTCAATAAGAAAAGAAAATGTGTTTTCTATTTTTCAAATATCCACCACATTCAACTTATTCCTAGCATTTTATAACCTTTTCTACTTCAAACTGAATTCACATTGTTCAAGTATTAACAATAATATTGATGATTTTCTGAAATTCTGAGTCACGTGATTAACCACCGTGTATATGTACAAACTTACAGAAAGGACACACATGTATAGCCGATTTCATTTGACATGTCGCTGACGTTTATGTAAAACTTGTTCATATTTTGCAAATGGCATAACATACATCAACAAGAGCTTCGATGAGCGGCGCATATAAGCCCGAGAGGGGCTTGTCAGTAAAATGGGCATTGTTTAAATTCAAGGGCAGATAATTCAAGAACGAAAGGAGTTATCTGAATTCCGTAAGCAGTGTGCACAACTAGACACCATGGAGATTTATTGTGGTAAGTTTGATCAAATTCCGATCAAATCTGTAGGAGGAGTTGCGCTCACAAGAAATTGCTAACGGACGGACAGACAGGCAGACAGACGGACGACCGGGGCCATTACATAATACGACCCTTTGGGTGTATAAAAAGACTTGTATCAAATAGTACACAGATATGAAAGGTGTGCAAGAATTATTTTCACGAAAAGGTCCTGGGTAATTTATGATTATAAAAGCTAAAGTTGTGCCATGCCAAACGAAGTCTGTAATACTTTGCGTGGTAACGGGTAGGCCTATTATCATACAAGTATAATAATGTTCGAGACATAGATTTATTACATACATACCGTTATTGCTCATGAGCCGGGATCTGAAAAATGGACATTACTTTGAGACCAAGATGAGTCCCGATAGCACGGTGTATGATCACGTGACTTAGAATTTCCAATAATCTTCAATAACTTTGTCAATACGTGACCAATTTGAATTCGGTTTGAAGCAAAGAAGGTGGAAAAATGCCATGAATAAACTGGACGTCTTGGATTTTTGAAATATCAACTGATAAAAAAAGTTATTTTAGAAAAATCAACTGATAAAAAAGTTATTGAAGATAAACCAAAATTTTGGTTTATCTTCAATAACTTTTTTATCAGTTGAATTTTCAAAAATCAACCACGTCCATCTAATGTGTGACGTCTGGCCACTTTCTCTGCTTTAAACCGAATTGAAATCGGTCCCATATTAACTAAGTTAATGGAGAATTTCTGAAATTGTTGTATCACGTGATTATACACCGTGGATAGGCGCAGTTTGACCAAGATTGAAATTGTTCTGATATGACTACTTCGCCCCCAAATATCATTATTAATGTCCCCTTTCCAGAAATCAGTCCAATTATTTATTTACATCTCTAGGTATTTCATCTAAAACAATTTAATCCCTGATTAACCCTTTCCCAAACAGGATCTGTGTGTATTGTTACTTTAAGGAAATGCTTGGGAAACATCGAGGAAAAAGAATAAAATGTCGGTTACCAGCATTTTCTCCTTCTCCTCAAGGTTTTCCGAGGTACAATGTACATAAATGATATATTTATTGCATACAGCAGTTTCTAAATTAAAACAGTATCAATTTGTGTCATTTGGGAAAGAGTTTAAAACATGAGAATTGAAGAGTCCCCAATCAAATTTCATCCGTATTAATGTTTGTTAAGGTGTTCACTATATATTATTTATGTCTTCGCGCACACTTCAATATGACAATAAAATATATACGTCTAATCTCTTGTTTCTTGTTTTATAATACCTAAATATCTCTACTTTTCTTCTAAATCATCGTAACTGCAGCTATTGTAAAGCTGAAGTTACGAGGTTTTGTGAAGAAAAGTGACGATGTATTAGTGAGCATGAGTATTTGAGTTACTAGCATGTCCTCCTTTTCCCTCGATGTTTTCTATGCTGTAGCTATATTATAGGCCTAGCATCAAAATCCTCAGCTCTTTGTAAAGTTTAGAATTGTCGTTTGTAAAACTTATTCGAAGTTGATACAATCTAAAATCGCATGCTTTTGGGAATGGATCAAACTAGATCTATCGTCCGCAAGTTCGAAGGAGGCTCCACATCGTGTTTCGGGACCGCGGCCTTACCGCAGTTGGTAGCGCATCTGCCTCTCACTCGAGAGGTCCCGGGTTCGATACCCGACCGCGACAAGTAGCCTATCCTTTCTGGCTAAAGTGCCACCCAGCTATGGATTTGAAATCGTTAACATATGTGGGCGAGCGGCTGGAGGCTCGGTTAGGGTGTTGTGGTAGTAGGCTACTGGTAGGAGATACAACAGGAATCTATGATTAGGTGCTCCAGCCGCCGCAATATGACCGTAGCAGTTGAAAACGGCGTACCCCCCCCCCCCCAATAAACCAACCATATTTGTTTCAATCCATAACCTCAGTTTCATTTAACCCATTACCACACATTGACTCTTTTTGACTCCCCAACAGATAAAGGCTTAGGAAAACATTGTAGAAAATGAAGAAATTGCTTGTGATGACAAGCAATTTCTTCATTTCCTACAATCTTTTCTACCAAAAAAGACCAAAAGATTTTAAATTTCCTTAACTTGAAAGTGTCGTCTGCAACATCATTCAATTTGGACTGCCCTAAAATTTTGTCGTTTGGTAATGGGATAAAGGGAGGTTATTGCTACTAACTTTTTCCCGACTAGGAGTCGGAGTTGTTGTTCATATATGGATTTGCGAGCGACTTGAATGACTGATTTGATTGATTAGTTGATTGATTTAGTAATTGATTGTGCTTTAATGCATCTAATAAAGATAATGTCGCATCGCCTGGAGCACCTTATCGTTGATTCCCGGTAATTCTTTCACCAGTGCTACCACAACATCCACAGTTCTGCTCTCTCATATTACATAGATGATCATGATTCACATCCTTTGATGAGAGACAGAGGACTTGTCAATTGTCAGAATGGACATTGGCCGAGCCGGGGTTCGAACTCACAACCCCTGCATTGTTACGAACTCACAACCCCTACATTGATAGACGCTGGTAGACTCTGACGTTACCGACTGAGCTATCCTGGTTCTGCTGCGAGCAACTTAAATTGGTGCTTTCAAATACAGAATAATCCATGCACTGCTAATTTAAGAACTTTTGATCTGTCGAGAAAAGCGATTGTCTTATGACGAGATAATAAGCACCTGAATTGTGGAACATTTGAGCCAGGATCTGGAAAAGGGTTCCCTAAGGCCTTTGAGCCCAAGGGCGGATCCAGGATTTTTTCCAGGGGGGAGGGGGGGGGGGTCAGAGCCCAAATGACAACTTTTTAGAAGAATTTATATAGTCAAAATTCAATTTTCGGCCAATTCCAGGGGGGAGGGGTCATGACCCCCTGACCCCACCCCTAGATCCGCCCTTGGAACCCCACATGGTTCCAGATCAGCATGCGTATACACGCAGTCTGATCATGAACCATGTTGTAATGTTGTTCTCCAATAGCTTCTTACTGACCTGCAGCAACAATGAGGCAGCATTAACCCATTACCAAACGACAATATTTTGGGCTGTTCCAAATACAAAGATGTTGCAGACGACCATTTCAAGTAAGTAAAATTTAAAATCTTTTTGGCTTTTTGGGTAGAAAACATTGTGGGAAATGAAGAAATTGCTTGTCACAAGCAATTTCTTCGTTTTCCACAATGTTTTCTAAAGCCCTTTTCTCTTGGGGGTCAAAATGAGTTAATGTGTGGTAATGGGTTATGGGTCCCAGTCTGAATGCACTTAGGCACAGACTAATCTGGAAACACCGTGTGAAGTCTTAAGGTTTACAGACCCTGAAAAAATCACCACTTTCTAGCCATATGAAATGCATCAAATTATACACACTTGTAAATACACTTCACATAAGTTGATTCACCGTGTCATATCTCAAGATAATGCTTCAAGAAGAAAACGGTTTGCAAATATTATTTTACTCTAGATCTATATTCATATGCAAGGGATTATGGCGTGTGGAACGTTGCAAAATTCGATAAATATTTTTATGTGATATAATTTTATATTTATATTCTATATTGTTTTATTTATATTCTAAAAATATTTTTATGTGATATAATTTTATATTTATATTCTATAATTTTTATTTATATTCTATAATTTTTATTTATATTGTATATGTTTTATTTATGTTCTTTATTTTTTATTTATGTTGAACTGTCACAAAGCGGACAAATACCCCCCCACTAGCGCCTTGTCACTGAAAAAGTTCTTGACTTAGAGCATGGAAACGGATTTTAAACAAAGTCCGATTGTGACCTTGACCTTTGACCTTGGTGACCCCAAAACAATAGGGCACCTCCTTGGGTCATGGGCAACAACTGTGTAGAGTTTCATGATCCTAGGTCAACCGGTTCTTGACTTAGAGCATGGAAACGGATTTTAAACAAAGTCCGATTGTGACCTTGACCTTTGACCTTGGTGACCCCAAAACAATAGGGCACCTCCTTGGGTCATGGGCAACAACTGTGTAAAGATTCGTCCAATCAAATCGTTTGTTACAAATGTCACTAGTATCCAATGATGCAATTATACCACATAAATTTTTTTTTCGCGCTATTATCGAATATAAATAAAAAATATAGAACATAAATAAAAAATATAGAATATAAATAAAAAATTATATCACATAAATTTTTTTTCGCGTTATCGAATATAGATAAAAATATAGAACATAAATAAAAAATATACAATATAAATTAAAAATTATATCACATAATTTTTTTCGCGTTATCGAACATAAATAAAAACATAGAACATAAATAAAAAATATAGAATATAAATAAAAAATTATATCACATAAAAATAATTTTAGAATATAAATAAAAAATTATAGAATGTAAATATATAATTTTATCACATAAAAATATTTATCGAATTTTGCAACGTTCCACACGCCATAAGGGATGTAATTCTAAACATTTTTGTCAAATATTTCCATATATGCATCAATTCGAAATTCTAAACCGTACAAAATGCGTATGTTTGTATTTCGAATGGAAATGAAACACAATTTAGGAATTATTTGCACTTTTCAAATTTCGCCTCTGGCTTTTTGGTGCTTTTCAGGGTTTGGATACCTTAAAAGCTATAAGGGCCCCTTTTCCAGATCCTTGCTCATTTATATTACATCGCATATGAATCCTAATTTGACTCACTGACCTCAGATATGCTTAACACTTTCCCAAACAAGGCCTGGTTTTGACGTCCCTAAGAGAATCGGCTTGGGAAAACATTGAAACAAAAGAAGAAACTGCTGATAACCAGCAGTTTCTCCTTTTGTCTCAATATTTTCTATGCTACATTTTACACAAATATATTTTTGACAACTTCCATTTTTTTATTTGTGGCAGTTTTTGAAGTGGATCACCCTAAAATTTTGCCGTTTGCGAAAGAGTTATATAGAGACTCTTTCGTAGGCTTTCTGAGTGCTAGAAGTCAAATCAAGGATCTCTAAGACTATGGAGTGTTGAAATTTGCGAACATTTTCTTCTCTGATATTAATAGTTGACTATGAATCATTTGTGACAAGAAGGTTTTTAGGCGGACGTTTTTCAGATTTAATGAAGAAACGTGATTGCTTGAAAAGCGTCGGTGTTGTGGGTGAGCCTTACCAGCTCCACATAGAGTTATGATAATCATTTTAAAAAAATCAAAGGGTATATTGGATATGATTTAGGCCTTATGACTTTTTTTCATAGCTAGATGATTTTTTGTCCAAAATGCTCCTTCAGCATTAGTCAGATAAATATCGTGGGTACAGACATGTACGCGGTTCCGGTAGGCTATTTTTTGCCGACCAGTATTACTTAGGCCTACGCCGATGTCGGTGTTTGAATTGAAGGAATCGTTTCGGACTAGGCCCTATTTTGTGAAGCAGTCGACGATGCACCTCTTCGAAATTTTCCCCGATCAGATCAAAACCCGTCAGTAACTTATCGACAGCCCTTATGTGACACTATATTATTATTAAACTAGTGACATGAAAATAGGCGGTAGCTATTCCGAATTCATTAAATTTGACCGACACATCGTCGATCGTACAAAAACCGCTGTTCAAAAATCGATGACGCCCCCATCCACCCCAGATTAATCGCCGAAACGCTTGAGCGATATGATCAAAAACAGGTCGGTAGGCTATCCCCGTTACTTGCACGTCGGGGCCTTTAATTAACCCGCTCACAAACAAAATAATTGTATTTGGAATACATTGAGACAAAGGAAGAAAATGCTGGCGAACATATTTATTGTCCAATGTTAAAGACTGTCAGCCTGTCCAATACGCGCAATTAGTCACACCACATTTACAGCTTCCATATGGTCCCATTTTGCGTGACGGGTTATATTCATAAAGGTTACATAGGACAAGGAATTAGATCTAATGATTTACTACCCATTCCTAAACAATGACACCCTTTGACGCCCAATCGGATGCAGGTTTTCACAAAACATTAGGGAAACTGAAGAAATTGCTTGTGACAAGTAATATATATATATAGATCTATCTTCATTTTCCACAATGGTTTCACCCCCCCCCCCCCCCCCCCCCCAAGAAAAAAAATAAATTAAAATAAAAATGAATGAATGAATAAATAAATAAGTACATTTTATTCACTTGAAGCTGTCGTCTGCAACATCTATGAATTTGGATGAGTCTACGATTTTGTCGTCTGGTAATGATTTATGGCGCGAATTCTCCTTTTCCCGCGATGTTGGGTACTCAGCGCGCGTACTTTGATAATGAAATGACTCAGGACGCCCTCTCGCGACAAGGTGTAAAATTAGCACACCGACTGACTCACCTCTGGTGTAAACAAAATACCAAACTTTGCGAGCCTTCCCAAATATGTCTGAAACGGAATTTCTGAAAAATTAAGGAAATTAAAAGATTTTCTTGAAGCAATAGACTATACTGAACAATGACGCAGAACAAAGAATTCTTTTTAATTTATAAATTACACTCCAATTTATTCGTATTCTTTATAATTAGGGGCTCCCCACGGGTTACCTGTATTAGTCATGTGCATTAATATTTAAAACGTCATTAATAAAAAAAATCTGTTTAATAATACAGTTCAAAGATTGAAATAAAAGTTATTTTCTTTTAACTCATTAGATGCAATTACTACAACATTTCCATATGTAAATTTGCAGTTATAACACCTGTGTAATGACAACACACCTGTGTGTACAGGTAAACTTACCTGTGTCAGGCCTCGCGGAAGCGTCCTTCTATCATTTGAATAATTGAACACATTTTGGACGCCATTTTGAAACAGCGGAAGAGAACTTTCGGATAGGAAGTGTTAAATAATAAAGTTTATTTTTCAGTAGAATGGTTTGACAGTTTAATTAACCTGAGAAAAACTCTCAAGATGGATTGCTTGAGAAAGGTGTTACTAATATGTGTATACGGGGCGCTTGTTTTGTCCATAGTGGGCGCTGGGCCGTTCTCGTGGATGGCGAAAGACAATTTTGACATAATTATGGACCGAATGACGGCTGTTACCGAGGACAATTGTCGGTCTAAACCCCAGAATTTACTTGAACTGCCACCCGAGTCAGTATCCCAGGTGCCGGTATATAATAAACTACTGAGTAATGTGATCTACTCGAACAGGTCCATGTTGTTACACTTACACAATATGGCCCTCAACAGAGCGTTCTACTACAGTTTTATATACCAGAGAATGAACACTTCTGATGACTTCCAGCATCAGCCAGGGTTAATGTACCTTTACATGTCCACCGCCGCCGACGTGTCCGCCAGTCCCGGATGGATCAACGGCTCCTCCATCTTGTTTGATAACAACTGTACATATCCTAACTGGTACACTACAGTAGACTTCAACTCCACATTGAAGCTGTTTGGACCTCGAGCGTGGAGGGCTGATGATTACAATGAACCCACCAACTGGCTGCGAGAGCCCACAAACAGAACCATCGAGGTTCAAGACTACGCTGCAGGTCGAGTCACAAATTACACAGACGAATCATACAAGTACTGTCCTTATACGCGATATGAATTTGATTCCACTGATGCCAGACAAGAAAAGCCATTGTTCTGGTGGCCTGATGATCGAGGGTACAAAGATTCACTTCGAAAGTTCACATATAATGTCGGCGTGAGATTCTCAAATCAGACGGGTAGATTCACTCGGGACCAATACGAAGCAATTCCGTTTTTCGGACCTCCCCAGCCCGGTCAGTCTGATACCGATATTACACTGCCTGTTATGATGACGAAGCCATACTTCGACTGCGGCAGATCTAACAGATGGATCGTCAGTATGTCGTCTCCGATCGTAGAATATATGCACCGATACTCACCATGGCTTCACCTGAGAAGACCGAGGTATGAACAACAGAGGAAATAAATTAACCTAAGCACACCAAGTTGTAGCCTTTTCCTAAATGAATTTCAAGATTTCATTAGCAAGCAGATACTTTATGTCTGGGGAGCTAATGTCATAGCCCTAGTGTTGTGTCGCGTTGGTGTTGCGTCTCCACTTGAAAAACTAACTAGGGCAGCGTTTTACTAACATATGATTTTTCAAAAACCTTGTAACAACACATCTGATTGAAAGAGAAGTAATAACAGTAATTATTCGGCCAATCAGATGTGTTGTTGTTTTAAAAATGTTCGTAAGTTTGCTAGTAAAACGGGCCCCTGGTCTATATGTTAGCGACTATAAGGGATACAGCCTTGATATTTCACTCAAAGATACCTCCTGCCAAGACTTTCATTTCATTTTGGGACCATGACTGAGTGACCTTGAAGGCTGACCTTTTAAAAAAACTTCAACCTGGCCTATATCTTATGTACTATTATAGATAGAGCCTTGATATTTCACACAGTTATGAATACCTTATGCCATAACCTTGACCTTGAGACCATGACCTTTGACGCAGTGACCTTTGACTCCTTTTTTTTGCGACAAGCTCTCGTATATATAGGCAAGCTACATTGTCTGCGGACAAGTCTTGTTTGAAATTGACATAAGGTCTTCGTTGCGCATCAAACTCTCACTCATGAGGTCTTGAGGTTGATTCCTGGTTGCAGCATTAATATCCTTTCAGAATTAATAGTCACCTACAAATGGTTTGATTATGATAATTGTTAACCTATGTTGGTAAGCAGCTGCAGGCTACGTAGGGATGTTGTGATAGTACTAGTATAATGAGAAAGGACAGGAATCCATGGTTAGGTGCTTCAGCCGTTGTGACATAACCATAGCAAACGAAAGAGATCTTTTAAAAACCCTTATAAATAAATAATTGACATAATCATATGTATATCAATTGCTGTAATAAAGAGTTGAACATTTACTTTCCTCAAAAAGAAATATGATAGATTTTGAGTTGTTTAACCCTATATCACTGAGTTACTTATTATGTTTCAGATTTGTTGCTATATCTGGTATGGACGCAGAGTTTGAAAGGATCGACATCAACCAGTGTCCTATCAGTGAGGGTAATCCTGAACCCAACATGTTTGCTGGCACTCATAGATGTAGACCCACTACCATGGTATGTACTTTATAACTTTTTTAGGATGGTTCAATAGGAAAGCTGTTGCGGGCATCAAATTGAATGTTAATTACAATAGGAATTTTACACAAGATTTATATCTCAGAAAATATTGAGGTAAAAGGAGAAAATGCTGGCGACCAGCATTTTGAACTTTTGTCTCAATGTTTTCCAAAGGCTTTTGCATTAAGAACATCAAAAGGATGTCTTGTTTGGGAAAGGGTTAGAAACTCTTTCGAAAGCAACTAAATTTCAGGATGGTAGTCATGATGATACAGATGAGAAAATTTCTGTTCCGAAAATCTGGATGTTTGAACATTATTATGGAACTCATTTAAGGAAAAGGAGAAAATGCTGATCCTTTTTTGCAATTTGCAATTTTATGCAGTCGAATGACTTCTGCAGATATGGATATGTCAAAAACAGGTACCGGGGTACATGTATTGTTGGTGAAAGGGTTAATTTAAACTTCCAACCCATTTCCAAGAGAACCTGGATTGGCAGCATTGAATAAATGCAACTTCTCTCAAACAGCTTGACAGATTTTGGTAGATGTACAGTACAGATTTATAATATGTAACATGAAATTTGTTGGCTCTCCAATGGCCCAATGACATTCAAGGGAGATAATTTGAGTTAAGACATTTTAATGATTTTTAATGGTAAATGACATGTCTATTTCTCGAAACTTAATTCCTCTCAAATGGTTTGAAGGATTTTGATCTAAAGTTACATGAACAAGCAATGTGACATGGAAATTGGCAGGAAGAATTTTTTTTTGCTCTCAAGTGTCATTCAAGGGAGATGATTTGATATTGACATTAAATTTCCCCCCTTGTACATTCTGGTAAGCACAATTCCACTCAAACAGATTTACAGAATTTATAAAAATGTACATTACTTAGCTATCAACATATTAAACAACTACGCTTTTTGATGCACCTCATAGAAAAGGCTTAACCCTTTCCCAAAGGGCAAAATTTTAGGGCGATTCACTTCAAAAACTACCACAAATGACAAAATGGATGTATTAAAGATAGGATTTGTGCAAAATATGGCATAGAAATTAGAAAATATTGAAACTAAAGGAGAAACTGCTGGTAATAAGCAGTTTCTTCTTTTGTTTCAATGTTTTTCCAAACCTTTCCTTCTAGGGACGTCAAAACCAGGTCTTGTTTGGGAAAGGGTTAAGAAAACATTGAGGCAAAAGAAGAAAATTCTGATAACCAGCATTTTGTCCTTTTGTTTAAATGTTTTCTTTGCTATTTTATGCACAAATTAAGAACATCCCTTTTGTCATTAGCAGCAGCTGAGCTGTCTGAGTTCAACAGTGTAATTTTGTGTGCTCCTATTTGACAGTCTAATTTTGCTTTTTGGGAAAGAGTTAACTGTAAGAATTGGTTAAGTTGTCTCCCTTTGACTAGTTAGCTAGGTACATTTTATTCTTACTCTCTTGACTATCTCATAAAGGCTTTAACCCTTTCCCAAACGGCGAAAAATTAAGGTAGTCCAATTCGAAAGCTGCTGAAAATGACAAAACGGGTGTTGATAAAGATTGGATTTGTGTACAAAGTAACTCAGAAAATATTGAGGCAAAAGGAGTAAAATGTTGATAATAAGTAGTTTCTTCTTTTGCCTCAATGTTTTCCCAAGCCTTTTTAATTAGAGACGTCAAATGTTTGGAAAAGGTTTCCCAAATAGAAAAAAAACCCCAGAATGTTTCAATTTGAAAGTTGTAGAATAGTGGACAATAAAATGGATACTAGATCTAGTTTAGATAGGCTGTTTACAATTTACCACAGACAACATTTGAGGCAAAATGAGAAAATGCTGGTCCATGGATATCCACATTTTCTTTTGCTTCAAGGTTTTCCCACAATTTATCTGAGAAACTATGTCTTGTTTGGGGAAATTTCTTTGCTAACAGGACTTTATTATTGGGACATTGAAATAAGGGATTGGTTTAGAAAGGTTCAAGTCATTTCATCATTATAATGCCTTTTAATGCACCCAAAGATAAAGGATTAAGAAAATATTGTGGAAAATGAAGATTTTTTTTGTGACAAGTATTTTGATTTTTGACCTGTCTAAAATCATGCAGTCTGATAATGGGCTATTGCTTAGTATTTCTCTTAAACATGAAAATTTTAGGAGGGTACAACTCAAAAGTTGCTGCAGGCAATATTCCTCTACAATAATTGATGTTGGTATAAAAGATAGTACAAAATAGAACATAATAATATTGAGGCTGAGAGAGAAATTGTTGTTCTTTAGCATTTTCTTCTTTTGTCTGAGTGTTTTCTTATGTCATTTCTATCATGGAATTGGATTTCAAAAAAGGCCTTGTTTGGGAAAGGGTTAACATGATTTAACATGATATTGAAAATGAGTAAATATGTGACAATCTGTTACCAACTTGCTAATAGTGGTTATCTCCCTTTGTCCAGTATATATTGAGTACCTAAGTCAGAACCTTTTCCCTAATGGCTAATTTTGAAACTGTTGCAAACTGAAATCTACTGTGGATGATTAAATTAATTGGTGTTGATGAAGTTTAGATTTGCAAGATACAGTATAGCTTAGAAAATATTGAGGCAAAAGAAGAAATTTGCTGATTATCAGCATTTCCTTCCATTGTACATGTATTTGCATATTATGCAATGTTTTTCCGTGCATTTTCTGTTTTAAAAAGGATGTCAAAAACTATGTCTTAGTTGAGAAAGAAATAACTTCATCTTGTGAGAAAGGACTAGCTTGTCATCAAAATAAGGATAGTGTATGCCACTAAATGCAAAGCTCAAAACACCCTTCAATTGATGTATAAACAAGTGTAGATAAAGATCAGGCTGTGCACATGTGATGGCTGGGCTTTGTTGTAACATTGTTTTAACAACATGTTACCAAACAACAAAATTTCAGACTTGTCCAAATTCAAAGATGTTGCAGACGGCAATTTCAAATCAATGACTTTTAAACTGTTTTGGTCATTTTGTGTAGAAAACGTGGGAAATGAAGAAATTGCTTGTGACAAGCAATTTATTCATTTTCCACAATGTTTTCCAAAGCCATTATCTTGTCAGGGGTCAAAAAGAGTCACTGTGTCGGGTAATGGGTTAACATGTTAGAAAAGGAATTTGACTTGGGAAACCAGCTTGATAAGGGTAGAATATGTAGCAGTACAGATTGATGGACAAAACATTAAGTCTACAATCTGTTGCTATAATGTTAGAGAAATTATCCTCTGTCTTTTTTACTGTCACAGGAAAAAATGCCCACCCAGATTTGGAAACCAAAACTTTAGAAGCATGTTTTGTAGCTTAAAAGTATTGTAAATGTGTATGAATGGATAGATCTGGAATATTATTGAAAAATCATAGAATACATTTGTAACATCCCTTTCAATCAAACCAAGAATAACTAGTGCGGACTATTGCTTTGATTATTGGGCAACACACGCCTAAATTTCGACTTGCCGGTTACTTTGAAATGGCTTCCCACATCATTTGGCAGAGACTTTTTTTTAAAGACTTATTCAGCTACTATAAATCCTACTAGTTGAAAGGGATTCATTGAAGAGACCATGTAGAAAAAAGCAAGTTATTGCAAGTGCACTTGGAAACGTTAGCCCTCTGCACTGTCTAACTGACCTTTTCCCAATCAGCAAACTTTCAGGCTGCTCCGATTTGTTAGCTGCTGAAAACTACAAAATGGATTTTGATTTAAAAACATAAAATTTCAAATTACTTTGTGTACTACAATAAAGTCTATTTAATAGCACAGAAAATATTGACACAAAAGAAGAAAATGCTGATCATCAGCAATTTCTTCTTCTGTCACAATGTTTTCTTGTATATTTTCTGTCAAAGACTTCAAAGCCCGGACTTGTATCAGAAAGGGTTAATTGGGTATGCCTGGATTCTCATGAAAATCTGTGTTACCATATCCTTCTCAAGAGAGAGCCCCATTAAATATTCAGAAAGGAATAAATGAGCCAGGATCTTGAAAAACGTCCTTTATAGCATTTGAGAACAACATGGTTCCAGATCAGCCTGCGTATACACGCAGTCTGACCAGGAACCATGTTGTTCTCCAATAGCTTCCTCATGGTCTGTAGAAACTGTTTGAGAGTAAAATGGATGCTGGCTCGACTGCATCTAGGCACGGCCTGATCTTGAAACCTGGCTGTCTCAAATGCTATAAGGGAGGTTTTTCCAGATCCTGGTTGATTAATACATTATTGGAAAATACAGGCTGTTGGTGGGTAACAGCTTGGATTGTCCCAGTCTTTATCAAACATCATCTACCTGTATCATGCGATACACTGGCTTGCTTGGAACACAGCTCATAGAGGGAAAGCGAGGTAATTTTTTTTCTTTTGTATTTTTTTATCTCTGCAAGAAAATATGCCGAGCTTATATCATTTGTTGGTCCATTTTGAATCCTGTACGAGAAGTCAAAATGGGTTTTATAAAGATAGGACGTAATCAATGTGCAATGTAACACAGAAAATACTACAACAGTTGGAGAAAAAACATAAAATGGATATGATTATTAGCAGTTCCTCAATTATTCCAATGTTTTCTCAAGCCTATCATAGTCTATTTTGGGTCTCAAAACCATCTCTTTTTTGGAAAAGGTATGATATCAAGGTAATCCAACCCCCAAATGACATTCATGTTTAAACGCATTTTGTATTCTATAATAATTTTTCCTACTTTTCATGCAGGAATTTACTTTCTGTCCTATAGGCCTTGCCCAAAATGCAAAATTATTGGCCGGTAGGGGCCAATTTGATAGCTGCTGCAGACGACAAAATGGTTAATGATAAATATGAATTTTGTGCAAAATCAGCACAGAAAACATTGAGGAAAAAGGAGAAAATGCTGTACATCAGCATTTTCTTCTTTTGCCTCGATATTTCCCAAGCCATATTTATTATGCCATCAAAACGCTGTCTTATTTGAAAAAGGGCTATATAATATAAATAGAAGTAGTTTGAGCAAGAGTACTCTTCATTCACTCTTTGAACAGACATTTTGATGCTGTCTGATGTTTGTCTTCATTGTCCTGTAATACCTTTTCAAAACCCTAGTTGTCACAAAATTTATAGGAGAATAATAGTACATGTACAGCACTTGCTGTTCTTTGATTCAAATTAATTTTGAATAATAATGTTGTCATCTAGAATGAAAAGTGTTAACTTGTTAGCAGATGACAAGTTAAAAATGTTGCAGACAACCCTAAAAGTTAATGAAACGTTTACTACATTTTGTTACTTAGGATATATCTGGGATAGAACACATAGTGGTAAATGAAGAAATTACTTGTTACAGTAACAAGCAATTTAAATTCTTCAATTTCCTCAATGTTTTCCAAAGCCTGTATTTTGTGGGGTGTCAAAAAGCATCATTATTGTGGTAATGGTTTAAATACATGCTTTTATTCAAATTTGATGAAGTCAGTTAACAACTTTTATGTTTACAATCAAAATAGTCTCAAAGCAGTAACTTATTTTGATGTTTACAGAATTTTATCTCTTGACAATATGAAAGTTCTTTTTGAAGAGCAGAAGGGTTTAAAAAAATCCTAGGTTGATGTAAAAGTACAATCACATAAATGGAATACAATAGGCATTGATCTTATCCGGTTAATCATGATGTACTAGTTTCGGACAAACAGAAGTATTTCGTAAGTGTTGTTATAAAATCTTGTAACTACGGCTTGATTGAAGCCGTAGTTACAAGATTTTATAACAACACCAACCTTTAATCAATACATAACAGTAAACCCAGTCTATTTTTAGCACAAAATTGATTGCTATTGGCCTGGGATCTCGAGGAAGGGCCCTGTGCCATTTGGTGTCATATTGTGACCAGTATTGATGTAGATCAGTCTGAGCATTGGCAGTCTGATCAAGGTCCATGTTGCTCACTACCAGTTCATGATTTGTAGCAACTTTAACCCATCACCAAACAACAAAATTTTGGACTTATCCAAATTCAAAGATGCTGCAGACGACAATATGAATTGAATTAAATTTCTCATTCTTTCATCTTTCTGGGTAGAAAAATATATGGGAAATGAAGATTGTTACAAACAATTTCCTCATTTTCCACAATGTTTTTCAAAGCCATTATCTTATAGGGAGTCAAAAAGAGTCATTATGTGGTAATGGGTTAAGAGATAAGCATGGATCATGATGAGACTACCCTTTGGTGGAAATTAATCTGGGACAATATGGTTGTCTCAAAAGAAATAAGGCCCCTTTTTTCCTGACCCTCAATTACTTTCCCCCACAATCTACCCGTGATCGATACCCCATCTAGCTAGTATTAATTATTCAAAATTTATCGAGAGAGAGATTCCCTTTCATTGTGTGCTAGATCCATAGTAATAAAATAACACAATGCCATTTGAATTTATTCAACAATTAAAACCCTTTGACTGATTGATTGTGATATAGAACTATTCTCTATACTGTGCTAAACAATTTCATGGCAATTTGTAACCAATGAGTGACTGAATTTTTCCCATTACCAGACAGCCAAAGTTTAGACTTGTTCAAATACAGATATGCTGCAGATGATAATTTCAAGAGAATGAATTGTGGAAAATGAAGAAATTGCTTGTCTAAATTCAAAGATCTTGTAGACAACAACATCAAGGGAATTGAATTCTACATTTTTTGGACTTTTTGAGTAGAAAACATTGTAGGAAATGAAAAAATTGCTTGTCACAATGTTTTCCAATCTTCATCTTGTCAATTGTCAGGCGTCAAAAGGTGTTACTGTTTGAGAATGGGTTAAAACCCATTGCCATTGACTGATTGATTGTGATTATAAAGAGAACTTCTGATTAATTACTCTTCTTAACTATTTCTTGGCAATTTGTGACAGGTCAGTCACTGTTGCTTATTTTGCCCTTTCTCCTAAGAACAAAATTTTAGGGTCGCCCAAATTTAAAGGTATTGAGAAATCAGTGTTGTACATTACAGCTTTTAAGTCACAATTATAGGAATGACTTGGTTTGTGGTGAACAGCATTAGAAATGTTAAGAAATGTTTAAAATCTGCAGCATTCTTTATAACAATCTTGAGATTTCCCTGGACACGAAGCTGCAGATTCAACTTGAATTATTGATGCTGTAAAGGGGTGGTGTGGCATTCATCCAATATTGGTCATTTAATATTTATGTTACTTCAAAGTTTTCACTATTATTTGTGAATTTTGTTAATGGGACTGGACTCAAAAGATTTTACGACCACTTAACTATGTGTATTGAAGATGAAATTATTGCACTAGATCTAGATGGAATATAATTATTCACTGTGAGACATGTTTTATTCTCATGTCAAGATAATTATGCCCCCTTTCGAAGAAAATGGGGGTATATTGTTTTGCAAGTGTCGGTCGGAAGGTCGGTCGGTCTGTCGGTCGGTCGGTCGGTCCGTATGTCGGTCGGTCTGTCCGTAGACCAAACATTGTCCGGAGCATAACTCAAAAAGTATTAAAGGTAGAATCATGAAACTTCATAGGTGGATAGATCTCATTATGGAGAGGTGCAGTGCACAAGAACCGTAACTCTGCCGATCAAATTTTTTGAGTTATTGCCCTTTGTTGATTTTATAAATTGATTCTTGTCCGGAGCATAACTCAAAAAGTATGTAAGGTACAATCATGAAACTTTACAGGTGGATAGATCTCATTATGGAGAGGTGCAGTGCACAAGAACCGTAACTCTGCTGATCAAATTTTTTGAGTTATTGCCCTTTGTTGATTTTCAAAGTTGATTTTTGTCCGGAGCATAACTCAAAAACTATGTTAGGTAGAATCATGAAACTTTACAGGTGAATAGATCTCATTATGGAGAGGTGCAGTGCTCAAGAACCGTAACTCTGTCGATCAAATTTTTTGAGTTATTGCCCTTTGTTGATTTTCAAACTTGATTATTGTCCGGAGCATAACTCAAAAAGTATGTAAGGCAGAATCATGAAACTTAATAGGTAGATAGATCTCATTATGGAGAGGTGCAGTGCACAAGAACCGTAACTCTGCTGATCAAATTTTTTGAGTTATTGCCCTTTGTTGATTTTCAAACTTGATTATTGTCCGGAGCATAACTCAAAAAGTATGTAAGGTAGAATCATGAAACTTAATAGGTGGATAGATCTCATTATGGAGAGGTGCAGTGCACAAGAACCGTAACTCTGCCGATCAAATTTTCTGAGTTATTGCCCTTTGTTGAGTTTATAACTTGATTCTTGTCCGGAGCACAACTCAAAAAATATGTAAGGTAGAATCATGAAACTTTACAGGTGAATAGATTTTATTATGGAGAGGTGCAGTGTACAAGAACCATAACTCTGCCAATCAAATTCTTGGAGTTATTGCCCTTTGTTGATTTTTACACTTAATTCTTAACCTTGCCTATATCTCATGTCCTTTTACACATACAGCCTTGATATCTCATACATAGATACCTCCTATCAACATCGTTCAGATTTAACCATGACCTTGGACCTTGTGACCTTGACCTTGGAGTTTGATCAATTTTGAAAAAATTAAACCCGGCAAATATCTCATGACCTTTTACAAATACAGCCTTGATATTTCACACATGGACACATCTTACCAAGACCTTTCATAATTGACCATGACCTTGGACTCTGTGACTTTGACCTTGGAGTTTGACCTACTTTTGAAAAACTTTTACCTGACCGATATATCATGTCCTTTTACACATACAGCCTTGATATTTGACACATGGAAACCTCCGACCAAGACCTATCACATACGACTATGACCTTGGACCATGTGGCCTTGACCTTGGAGTTTGACCTACTTTTAAATAAATTAAACTGGGCCTATATCTTATGTGCTATTACACATACAGCCTTGGTATTTCACACATGGACACATCTTACCAAGACCTTTCACATTTGACCATGACCTTTGACCTTGTGACCTTGACATTGGACTTTGACCTACTTTAAAAAAAAACTTTAATCTAGCCGATATATCATGTCCTTTTACACATACAGCCTTTATATTTCACACATGGACACCTACGACCAAGACCTTTCACATTTGACCATGACCTTGGACCTTGTGACCTTGACCTTGGTGTTTAACCTACTTTAATAATACATTAATCTGGCCTATATTTCATGTCATTTTACATTTACAGCCTTGATATTTCACACATGGTAACTTCCAACCAAGATATTTCACTTTTGACCATGACCTTGGACCTTGACCTTGGAGTTTGACCTACTTTAAAAAAAAACTTAAACTAGGCCTATATCTCATGTCCTGTTACCTATACAGTCTCAATATTTTACACATGGACACCCCCTACCAAGACCTTTCACATTTGACCATGACCTTGGCCTGTATGTCATTGACCTTTGATTTTTACATACTTTTAGAAATCTTTAACATAGCCTTTACCTTATGTCCTATTACACCTACAGCCTTGATATTTCACACATAGACACCTCCTACCAAGACCTTTCACATTTGACCATGACTTTGAATATTGCAACCTTGACCTTGGAGTTTGACCTACTTTTAAAAAGACTTAAACCAGGCATATATATCATGTCCTTTTACACCTACAGCCTTGATATTTCACACATGGACACCTCCAACCAAGACCTTTCACATTTGACCACGACCTTGACATTTGGCCTACTTGTAAAAACTTTAACTTGGCCTATGTTTCATTTTACTTTTAAATATACAGCTTTGATATTTCACACATAGACACCTCCTACCAAGACCTATCATATGTGACCATGACCTTGGACCTTGTTAACTTGACCTTGGACTTTGACCTACATCAAATGTAGGCCCTTGAGGGGGCATATATGTTTTACAAACATCTCTTGTTCTTTCAGGACTTCTCAGTTCTTAAGTTTCCTTTTGAAAGATAAGTATAATTGGATTTATATGTATGATTATTGTCCATTTCATGACAAAATTAACATGGCAACTATGCTACCATGATGTATAATAGGTCATTGTTGCAGACTGAAAGGTAGTCAATCTTCTAAGTTTTGGATCAAACAAAAATAAATTGATATTTTTTTTTTCACAAACATTGACGCTTTTTGACGCCCTTTTAAGATAAAGGCTTTTGAAAACATTGTGGAAAATGGAGAAATTGCTTGTGGCAAGCAATTTCTGCATTTCCCACAATGTTTTCTACCCAAAAAGAATAAAAAATCTGAAATAATATTTACTTGAAATTGTCGTCTGCTTCATCTTTGAAATTGGACCACCCTAGAATTTTGTTGTTTGGTAATGGGTTAAGAACAATAGGTTATATTTTGGGCAGTACTTACCAACTTTTCTAAATTAATTGTCTAAATCTAATTACATTACAATCATCTGATTTGATGAGACGCTTGTCTCAGCCATCAGATGGATTGTTATGTAATTTTAAAGGTATCATGATGGGCATTAGACTGGTTGGTGGGAACCATCCTTGGACCCTTTACACCCCAGTTACACATAGGATGAGACTTAAATCGGTCCTTAATCGGTGAATTATTTCTCTCATGTGATCGGTTGTCATCGGTGTCAGAATTTCAGACTTTATGTGTAACAGGGTATCGCCGATAAATGGCTTATTGATCGGTAAAATACAAAGTAGATCGGTTGTCCGTAGGCGACAAATAGCTGGCCAGTAGGAGCTTGGTCGGTGATGATCGCTTATTTGCTTAATTTACCATCGGCTGTCGTCGCTTTTACAACGGTTGTCAATCGGGCAGTCGGTGATTGATCGGTGATTGATCGGTGTTCGACCAGAGGTCTATCGCTTTCCATCGGATACAACCGGTGATCCGTATGTGTTCACCGGTCAAAGATCGGTGATGTCGGCGATTAATAGCTGGCAAATCTTTGTTCAGCAGACTGCCGTCGGTTTTACCATTAAAATGATACATAAGCGATGAAAACCGATAAATTTAGTTCAGTGTATGCTATAATGAATGTTGGAAGGGCAATCCAGCAGTTTGGTCTATTGCTGCAACAGCAAGCTCTCTTAAACCTCGGACATGACTTGGGCCCCCGAGGCGGAAATGGTCGCCGCCACAGGAGACAAAGAAGATGGTGGACGAAGTAATGGCTAACGAAAAAAAAGACTTTAGTTTGGGCAATACAGCACTATCCTAGCCGAACTCAGAGAGTGTGACATCAGTGCGTTCCAAAACTATCTGAGGTAGAATCCCCATAATGCGCCATTTTGAAATCTAAGACACCAGAAGGACATGTAATAATTTTTTAGTTAAAATTTTTATATTCGTTATGTTTGACAGCATGGTAGCTCCTATTCTAACTTTCGGGACTGAAATTTGGGGTACAACCTATAGCGAAGCTACGGAAAAGGCGCAATTAGAATTTTGCAGATATTTTATGGGTATTAATTCTACAAGTAATAGTAGCCTACATTGTAGTATGATTCTTGGCGATTGTGGGCGTCTTCCGATGTATGTTATATATTATATTACATGAAATGTATTAAACTTTGGTGTCATTTACTGCGTATGCCGGACAATAGAAATGCTTTAAATTGTTATAAAATGATTAAGTCATTTGATGAAACAAATGGATATACATGGGCAATCAAAGTAAAAAATATTTTGTTTAGGTATGGCTTTGGATACGTTTGGATCGCACAAGAGATAGGAGACGAATATCAGTTTTTACGTATGTTTAAACAACGAGTGACGGACTGCGCGAGACAAGACTGGCACAACGACATTAACAATTCTACACGATGTGACACCTGCAAGCATTTTAAATCTGTTTTAGAGCCTGAAAAATATTTAATGTTTGACATACCGTTTAAGCACAGAAAAACATTAGCGCGTTTCCGTTGTTCAATCATAAATTAAACATTGAACTGGGAAGAAATTTTGGTTTAGATAGAGAGGATTGAATTAGCACGCATTGTTCCGTATCAAGCGACATTGTTAAAACAGAAGATGAATATCATGCATTCTTTGAGTGTGAACAATTTAAAGACACGAGGCTTAATTATTTATATAGTTGACCAGTATAATGGTCGTGGGGATCGAGCAGCTTTCAACAGCTTATTGGGAAGTACTAATCCTACAACTGTTAAAATTACAGCAATTTATATAATGAAACTGATAGAGAAGATTGGTTGTCGTTAAGGGACAGTTGATTATAATTGTATCTGTTTGTTGTACTGTTGTACAAAATGTTGTATTTTGGGACGGTGGCCTTTTTCTACAATAAAATGTATTGTATTCATAAAGAATGGATACTCGGCTGGAAAATACCTCATCTTTTCCCATCGCTAATAGATATTTGTTAATCGGTTGCTTATCACTGACCGATCGGTGATATCGGTTATAAATAGCTTGTCAATCGCTTATTCGTTTGAAATTTTCACCGATCGAGAATTTTAAACAGTTTAAAAATCTCGATCGGTTAGTTTTCACCGACGAAACTCATCTTTTCCAAATAGTTTGTGGTGAGTGACAAATCGTCTGCCAATCGGAGACGTCGGTTGTATATCGGTTTTGGTCGGTTCAGTCCTTACCTGGATAAAACAAACAACCGATCTATCACCGATTATCATGTGTAACTGCCCCATTCCCCAGAGAAAATATGGATTGAAATTTCACTGATATTTCACTGAGATTTCAGTGAGATTTCAGTGAAATATCAGTGAAAGAAAGGGGCAAAATAACAATGAAATTTCACCAAAATCTCTGTGAAATTTCACCAAAATTTCAAAGAATTAACAGTGAATTTCATCAAAATTTCAGTGAAATTTCAACAAAATTTCACCAAGGTTCTGTTGAAATTGAAATTATGGACTGAAATTTCAGTGAAATTTCTGTGAAAAATAGTGAAATATCAGTAAAATATCAGTGAAATATAGTGAAATAACAGTGAAAGAAAGGGGCAAAATTTCAGTGTATTTCACCAAAATCTCAGTGAATTTCACCAAAATCTCAGTGAATTTTCACCAAAATCTCAGTGAATTTTCACCAAAATTTCAATGAATTAACAGTGAATTTCATCAAAATTTCAGTGAAATTAATTATGTTGAAAAGTATCAATATTGACCTTTTTACACATTTAACATCTTATTTAAGATAACAATGACCTATATCTTTAACAATATTACAGTCTAAGATCGAGAGCTAGTTGTCACAGTCTAGCAAGTTACTATTTGAAATTTGGATTATAAGTCTTTGGTTTACCAGGCACAATTTCTGTCCTACCCTATCTTATATGGATTGGGTTAGATATAGAAATCAAATTTCTTGTAAAAAGAATTGACAGGGTGTCAAGAAAAACAAACAGCAGGTGTGTGGGACAGCAGTCCCCCATCATAAATTAGTCTAAAACAAAGCACAACATTTATTGTGCCCATTATTCCAGAGGTGCGCCCAAAGATTTGTTATGATACTAAAATCTATGTTTACACATGATCATTTCGTAAGCCCTATAAAATTATGTCTAACATGTCCTTAGAATTCAGCTGTGAAGACAAATATGACTATGTCATATACCAAAATCTTTACTAAAGGTAGTTTGAATAATGCCATTAAAGTCACTTATATCTATACCACGAAAACCAATGACAACTGTAATAATATATGCAATCAGGATAAAATTAGATGGATTACACAAAAGAACACTTCAAAGATAAACTAAAGATGTAATTCTTTGTTTATACTTACACTGGCTTTTGTTTAAACATCAATAATGCCTGAAATACTTTGAACAATTCAAATTCTCTGCCACATGGTTGAAATCACCAAAGCGCTCCAAATCTACTTCCAACTATGTGCCCGAGATGTTGCGATTGTAAAAAGGATTTTACTGAAATTTCGTTGAAATTTCGCTGAAATTTCACTGAAATACAAGTCTCAAACAAGAAAAAAAAATTCACTGAAATATCAGAATTTTAATTTCTTTAGCCCTATAAAATTATGTCTAACATGTCCATAGAATTCAGCTTTGAAGACAGATATGACTATGTCATTTAACACAATCTTTGCAAAAGGCAGTTTGAATAATGCCATTAAAGTCACTTATATCTAAACCACGAAAACCAATGACAACTGTAATAATATATGCAATCAGGATGAAATTAAATGGATTACACAAAGAACACTTCAAAGATAAACTAAAGATGTAATTCTTTGTTTATACTTACACTGGTTTTTGCTTAAACATCAATAATGCCTGAAAATACTTTGAACAATTCAAATTCTCTGCCACATGGTTGAAATCACCAAAGTGCTCCAAATCTACTTCCAACTATGTGCCCGAGATGTTGCGATTGTAAAAGGATTTTACTGAAATTTCGTTGAAATTTCACTGAAATTTCATTGAAATTTTGTTGAAATTTTGCTGAAATTCTAGTCTAAAACAAGAAGAAAAATTCACTGAAATATCAGAATTTTTCGTCAAAATTTCAATGAAATTTCACTGAAATTTAGTCATTTTGCTGAGATTCAGCGATTTTCAAGCATTTCACTGAAATTTCACTAAAATTTGGTGAAATTTCAGTGAAATTTCAATTACATTTTCACTGGGGTTAATGCTTTCCATGCATTTAGTCGGGGTGTGGCATTGTAACAAGTGAAGATATAAAAGGAGTCCTTTGTCTTGAGCATGTCTGTAAATGAATTGTAGCTATGATGATAAAATTTTATGTTCAGATGAATATGCTTTTCTCCTATTGTAGACTGACATGACTGTATCAGACGACAATTTGCTACTTGTTTAATGATTTGTCATTACTAATTTTACCTCAAAACAATCAGAAGTAATCTTTCATCGCTCACATTATTCTAGAGAGCTAGATCTAGAAATAGTAATTAAAATGTAAATATATGATGTGTATTGGGAATATAGAAAATGAAAGCAATAAAATGATTGGTAAGATATATCAACTCTTACCCAAATGACGATATTAAAGACAGATTATTTGCCTTTAAAAATTAACCCATTACCAAACAACAAAATTCTAGACTGGTCCAAATGCAAAGACTTTGCAGACAACAATTTCAAGTCAATGAATTTTAAACCTTTTTGGTCATTTTGTGTAGAAAACATTGTGGGAAATGAAGAAATTGCTTGTCACAAGCAATTTCTTCATATTCCACAATGTTTTTTAAAGCCATTATCTTATAGCGAGGGATTGGTGCAAAACTATTGTAACTACATTTTGTAAAATTTTACAGGAGAGGGAAAAAACTTATTGATTTTCTCAAAGTTAAAGAGGAAAAAATGTTTTTAAAATTCAAATATCTTTTAAGGTATACAGATTTGAAACCTTAAATATTAAAGCACATGATGTATTGCTTCCTAAAGATTCAGGAAATGCAAAAAAGTGAATTTCTTGAAAATATGTAGTTACAATAGTTTTGCACTGAGCCCTCGATAGGGGGTCAAGAAGAGTCATTGTGTGGTAATGGATGGGTTAAAGGGCACAGTAGATTTTACCCGTATGATATTGATAAATATACAAGAAATGTATCTTCTTCCACATGGAAAGCATGTTCCAGGATCTTTGGCTTTTCGGTAAATGCTTTCTAAACATTGCTTGTCAAAAGAATGATGTGCTTCTTTTGGAAAGGGTCAGGACATCTCGCTGCATGTTTTAAACATCTTGAAAGGTTATTGAAGGTTATGAATTAATTGATTGGTACACAATGCAATGTTTGAAAACTCCTTCATATGTTTGTTTATGACATGAACTATAGGCGAGAAATACACTGTAAACCATTACCACATAGGTGAAGTATACAGGGCTATATTTCAAATGCAAAAACCCATGGATAGGTTTTGAAATTTTGCTCTTTTCCAAACACCAAAAATTAAAACTCTTCCATATTTAAAGACATTAAAGAAAAGATTGTTGTACAACGTAGTGTAGAAAAAGTCAAAAGCAGAAAATGCAGTATTTTCTTATTTTTTGAAATTTGAATGAGGTTACGTTTTCCCAAGCCTTTTCTATTATGGACATCAAACCTGGTTTTGTTTCGGAAAGATCTCAGACAAAGGGCAAAATAGAGTCTAACTAGTTTATTCCAATAGAGCTTGCAAAGAATTACTTTCCAAGTTGAACTATTATGAAATCTAAAACAATTTATCTATTGCATTCTGAGGAAAAATCCATTTGTTCCTAAACAATAGAACTGTATTGGACAACTCACAGACAGCTTTTGCAAATGTTGTGGGAAAAGTAGAAAATGCTTTTCCAACATTTTCGGATTTTCAACTTGAATGTTTTCCATGCCATTAATGATTAACAATTTTCTTTTCTAAGCAGTATTTGTTTTCTGAAATTTCTCTTTCTAACATGTCTGCAAAGTTTAACCTTTTTTGACAACAAGACCTGGTTTGTCATTCTAGTAGAAAAAACATAAATTTTGAGAGGAAACTGACAGAAAAGAAGACATTGTGTGATCATCATTTTCTCATTTAAAAGATATAATCCACTAAATATTTTCTCTGCTATTTATGTACACAATTTTCACTTTTACTAACATCCATTTTGTCGTCTGCAGCAGCTTTCAAATTGAACCAGTAAACTGTTGTTGTTTGGGAAAAGGTTTAGTATTCAAAACTCAAAATGCCAAAAGATATTTTTTTTGTGAGAAAAGATTAATTGTGAGATATACACTGTAAGTTGATGATCACAGATTATTCTGTACTTTCACCCTTTCACTAACATCAAATTATGGACAAATCCAATCTTAAAGTTGTAAATGACAAAATAAGTGTTACTCTGTTTTCAATTGGTCTATTTTAACATCAAAGGTATGTAGAGAAAAAGAGGTGTTTTTCTGCAATCTTTCTTCTTTTCTCTCAATGCTTTCTAATTAAGCACATTTGATGTATTTTATGTTTTTAAACAGTGATTTAAAAGGAATGATTTCTTTTCTACTGGACAATGTTCCTTCCTCATAGAAAATCTTTAAAATTTTGAAAACTGACATGACAGTTTAGGTTAGGATTGCTCCAACCTCAACTTAGTCAAATTTCATTTGGATAAGAGCCGCTCATTTGCTGAAGCAAACAATGTGGCATTTTGTATTTCAATGATTGTGACTATTGCAATTTTCCAAGTCTTTCCCAGTCCCTGGCAAAATCAGGACTTGTATGGTAAAGGGTTAAAACAGTTACATGTAACATGTCAACAAAGTCTGTGTTTATGACGAGCCCCTCTATATTGAAGTGGTTAAAACCGTTATAAATTTTGGGGAAATTGGACTATAAATGCCACTAAATTCAAGTTTGCCTTCAGTAAATGATTTAGGACCATTGAAGGCAGACGTCAAGTTTGATTGAAGGATAATTGTTGAAGAAATTGTTGTGTTTTCTTTGAAGGTATGTTTAGAAGAAATTAATTTGTTTCTGTTGTTAGTTTTTGTATGCTTCATTTTCTGTTATAAGAAGGATTGCTCTCCATGTTTTAACCCTTTGAAGAAAAAGGCTTTGGAAAACATTGTGGAAAATGAAGAAATTACTTGTTACAAGCAATTTCTTTATTTTCCACAATTCTTTCCTTAAAAGACGATAACATGTAAAATTTGATTTACTTATCAAATTGTCGTCAGTGCAACAGATTTGTACTCGAATAAGTGTAAAATTTTGTTTGTAATGGGTTAAAACTGTAATATAAAAACAGAATAGATCTACTTTGAAAAGTTTGGTTTTGACATGTATGCTTTATTTTCTGTTATAGAATGGTTCGCTTTCCGTGTTTAAAATAAATAGTAAAAAAGATTGGCCCTGACACAAATAGTTGGAGGATATTGCTGCTTTTCAACTTAAACCTTGTAACTGCAGCTTAAAAGTTACAAGGTTTTGTTGAAAACTGACGATGTTATGATTGTTATGTTTAAAGCGCTTTCCCATACATTGATGCTATTTTATGCCCCTCAAGAAAATGCTTGGGGAAAATATTATTGTGGAAATTGATTAAATTGATTTTAACAAGCGACTTATTTATTTCCAATAATGTTTTCTACTCTGAAAGAACAAAAATGTAAAATTTTATTCACTTGAAATTGTCCTGTGCAACATCTTTGAATTTCGACCAGTCCGCTTTGCCGTCTGGTACTGGATTAACCTAGTTTTCTGTATATATTTTCAGTGTGAGCCCATCAGTGGTTATGGTTTCCGTCGAGGAGGTTACCAGTGTGTCTGTTTGCCCGGTTACTACTACCCCTGGTGGCATGATGGGCCCTTCCAGGGACGTCAAAACCAGGTCTTGTTTGGTAGAGGGTTAACACATTCCCACACAATGACACTTTTTGACGCCCTGCAAGTTAAAGGCTTTGGAAAACAATGTGGAAATGAAGAAATTGCTTGTGACAAGCAATTTCTTCATTTCCACAATCTTTTCTTTCTTAAAAGACCATAAAATTCAAATTTTGTTCACTTTAAAATGTTGTCTGCAATATTTTTGAATTTGGACCAGTCCATTAACCTAGTTTTCTGTATATATTTTCAGTGTGAGCCTATCAGTGGTTATGGTTTCCGTCGTGGAGGTTACCAGTGTGTCTGTCTGCCTGGTTACTACTACCCCTGGTGGCATGATGGACCCTTCCAGGGATGGGAGATTGAGCAGGCTACGGAGGCCGAATACCAGTACGGATTTGACTGTATCAAGGAAGAGTGTAAGTAGTAGTTTAACCCTTTCCCAAACGACAAAAAATTAGGGTGATCCACTTCAAAAATGCCACAAATGACAATATGGAAGCCGTTATAGATAGGATTTGTGTAAAAAATGACACAGAAAATATTGAGACAAAAGGAGAAACTGCTGGTTATCAGCAGTTTCTTCTTTTGTCTCAATGTTTTCTCAAGTCTATTCTATCAGGGGCTTCAAAACCAGGTCTTGTTTGGGAAAGGGTTAATACATGCATAAATCTTTTTCTTCCTTTCCTGCAGTGATTTCATTTTCAGTGTGGTTGTCAAAAGGTGTCTTCAAAATTTGGACTGTTTAACAAAACATTTTGAAAACTGCTGTGGACGACAAGTTACTTGATGTTGAAAAAGATTAGATTCGTGTAAAGTAATTGATAACACCGAAAATTCAGAGGCTTATCCAGCATTTACTCCTTTTGCTACAAAATTTTCTGTACTGTATTATACATGAATCCTACTTTTTATCAACCATTTCATCTGCAGCAATTTCAAAGTCGAACAGTCTTAAATTTTTGTCATTTGCGAAAGGGATAAAAGTTGCTGATTCCTGAGGGTTTCAAAATTTTCAACTGAATTCAACTTTTTTCAAAAATGCAACAAAAAGGTTAAAGAAAGAACTAGATCTGAAGAACAAATTATAATTAAGCATAGGTGTTTTATGAAACTTGTATGTCATTATATGAAACTTGTACATGTCTAGATTTTGGCTAGCCATGGAATCACAGTTCTCTTAATGTTGTAAAGATTTGTTATGAATTATGCTTTGGCAGGCAGAAGACTAAGATCAGCCTGCACAGATGGGCACTGCATGCTTTCTACTCAATCATTGTGGCTAAAGCTTGAAATTAACATAATGAAAGGTCTCTAAAGTTGTGGGTTCATTCACGAAACAAAATTTGTCAGTGGGATTTGGTTAATACAGATTTTTAGAAGATCAAAGATAATTTCTTTATTACTATTCTTTTATTCCAGTGATGAAGGTCACACCCATCCAGATGCCCGAGTTTGTCGAGAGACGTAGAAGATCCACCAAATTACGGGCCACAAGGAAAGATCAGTTCTTGAGTATGGTATCAGAAGCTAAAGACATGTCCCTCTCCCCACGAGCTAGGAGAAGTCTGCTGGCCAAGAGAACGAGAAAATCAGCTGATGGCAGTGAATATAACGTGTCACCGGTTATACATAAGAAGTTTGTGAAACGATACGCAGAGGAAACACACAAGATCAGACGTAAGAGAGAAGCCTTTGAGTATGAAACATGGGACAGAATGGAGAAGATTCGTAGTCGATTTTTCAATGTAAACAAAGATAACTGTCGCTCCAAGGAGCCGTATGAGTTGTACCTACCCGGGGATGCTGGGTACGGAGTGGAGAAGCAGTTTGAAGCGCAGGGACGTACCGCTCTACGTCTCGCTCACTTCCTCAGCAACTTCCTGCAGAACGTCGATGAATACGAGCAGTTTGGTAACCTGAAAGGTGACAGAAGATTGAATGAGACGCACATATTTGGTGAGGTCCTCTCCACCATCATGTCTGACTTCAAGGTTGTCGGTGCTGGTGCCTACTTTGATCGCTACAAGTTCAGAGTTTCCCCACCCTTCAACACAACTGATCCTAGATACTCTAACGCCATCACAAGGGAATTCTTTGGACCATACGCGTTTAGGATCCAGAATGAAGGGGACGGTCTGGACACATTCAGAGCCAAGGACATGGCTGGTATGCCCACCAGCTATGTAGACACAACTTGGTTCAGGAGTATGAAGGGACGATGGCTCACTAACTATCACAGTCTGAAGAAGTACATTGACAATCCCATGATCAGATCTGGTCCAAACTCCACCAGTTCTATACGGTTTGAGCATTATCCAATCACATATAGGGCCCCGTCGTATGAGGAAGGTGAATGGTCACGACCTACATTTAAATGTGGAGACCCCGAGGAGACAGTGAATGATTGGGTGGTGACCTATACTGTACCATTCTTCGGACTGAGCAGCATTAAACCTAAAATTGAATTCAAGTAAGTATGAAAACTAACATGGTTAGATTACAATTTGTCTTTCCAAACAGCAGACATTTAGACTGTTACAATTTCAATATCAAAGCTCCTGCAGATCACAAAATGGATATGGATAAAGCAACAGGAGAACATGCTCAGCATTTTCTTCTTTTGCGTCATTGTTTTCCAAAGCTTTTTATGTTAGAGACATGAAAACCAGGGCATATTTGGGAAAGAGCTAACTTGTGAATCGGTACTTTGCTTGATGTTTATTATTGAAGAGTTTAGTTTTGGTATTTAATTTATTTGTTTGCAACAGTAGAAAACTGTAGCATATTTATTTTGCTCACAAAATTAATATTCAGCAAGATCTTAAAACTGTCATAGTAAGTGCTGAACAGATAATTTTCTTACATAAAGATAATTTTAGTTCATAAATTTTGTTCCTAAAGTAAAAAGCTTAATATTTACCAATAGTTTTCAGTAACTTTTCACATATCTCAATTGCATTAACATGTCATTTCTCCTTTTCCAGAGGTGTTGTGACAATTGATGTAAAACTGTCGTATTTAGACATCAACCAATGTCCAGCAGATTTCTATGTTGCCAATGCATTCAAGAACACAGCCAAATGTGACTTCTGGTCACAATATGTAAGTAATGGAATCTTGCCTTTGTTAGATTAACCCTTTTCCAAACAGGATGTTGTTTTGATGTTCCTAATTAAAATGCTTCGGAAGAAAACATTGAGACAAAAGAAGAAAATGTTGATAATTAGCATTTCCTCCTTTTGCCTCAACATTTTCTCTGCTATATTGAACAAAAATGATATATTCATCTTTATCAATTTTGTTGTCTGAAGCAGCTTTAAAATTGTATCGTCCAAAATATTGTTGTTTGGTAAAGGGTCGAGTGCTTTTATAAAAATTATTTCTTTATTTTTTATTTCACAAAGTGCTTTTCAATATGAAAAATACTCTTTCAAGAAAAAGGGCATTTAGAATACTTCTTACAGGGAAGAACGTTTTAGAATTTATAAGCTTCCTGAACCTGAATATTGAATATCACTACAATTGACTTGATAAAAAATTTGAGCCTGGATCTGTCAAAAGGTCCCTTATAGCATTTGAGAGTCATGTTTCAAGATCAGGCTGTGCATACTAACAGTCTGACCTGGTTCCATGTTACTCACATATGTTTGCTACAGATCATGACTAAGCTATTGGAGAACAACACGGTGCCTGATCAGACTGTGTGTATACGCAGGCTGATCTGGAACCAGGCTGGGCCCAAAAGCCTAAAAGTACCTTTTTCCAGATCCTGGCTCATTTATTGATATGATGTAATTGATGACATAATATTATTTGATCACCCAGTATTATGCATGCTGTCCTCGACTCCTCGGACAGATCTTTTATACCATTTGATTAATATGCTTAAATATAATAGTAACTGTAGAAAATTATATTGGATCAACACAGTGATTACAGTTTTAATACAACCCTAATCTTTAGTACAAGATAGTCATGCAGAGAAAAGACTACTTCAGGATTAACCAATTTATCCGTATTGTCTCTTTTCTACGAAAACCTCGTATCTGCAGCTTGTTTTAAGCTGCAGATACGAGGTTTTTCGAAGAAAAGCAGCGATGTGTAACGGTACACAATGAATAGCGTGCATGACTTTGTGAGTAAAGGGCAAGCCTTGGTACAGAAGCAAACTACCAGAATTCTACAGTCTGCAGTTTCAACATGATGTTTTACCAATGATGAGTATCTGTAATGAAAGAGTTCTATGTAAGCCTGGTCTTGGCACTGGCGGAATAATCACATGTTTAAAATAGTGGTTGTTCTCTAGTGCCATTACTGGTCTTACTGTCATCAGCATGGGAATACTGAACCGTCAACATCAAAACCTGATGAAAAAAGGAGGCAAAGGATGCCAAAGGAACTAAGATAAAAAGAAGACAAGAGCTTGGACTTCATGGAGCTGTACAAGGTTTCATAAAGGGATAAACAGTGAAGGGGCAGTAACTCAATGGAAAGATAATACAGGAACCAATCAAGGAATCCGATAAGAAAAGGTTAGGTCCACAAATGACACTTGAGTGGTACATTATATCTCAATTCCAACTGGGAGAAGCTGCAGAAGTAGAGAAGACAAGAATAAATGGATGGACAGGCAATGGAACTACAGAATACAAACCTCCAGGCATACAAATAATGGAAAAAAAGAAGAAAAAGAGTCAAATAAAAAGAAGACTTGCACATGTTTAATGAAGTTTCATGGTATGCTGGTACTTATTTACCACTTATATATTGCTGATCCCTACTTGTTGCATGTATTAGTTCCCAATGCTTGCAATGTCGAAAGAATGAAATCATTTTGACATTATATGTTATATGATTTCATTCTTTGACTATGAACATGCTTCTTTAGAAATTATGATAGTCTGAATATGCAAAACATCTTTACTTTCAGTTTCTGCCAGTACAGAGAAAATGGTTCAACCTTTGTGCATACAAAATGTTAGTGCAAAGCTTATGTTTTTGTTTTCAGTGTGAGCTATCACCTGTGAAAGACTTTGACCATGAATCATACATACATATTAAATGCAGATAGATGCATGTACAATTATTTTTGACTTATTAAAACATTACTTGTGTTTCAGTGTGTGCCATTACCAGGTAAAGGGTTTGATCCTGGTGCATACAAATGTGAATGCAGACAAGGTTATGAGTATCCATTCATCGATCTATCCTGGTTCTTCCACGGACAAACTATGGAGGAGGAATATAGCAAGAAACTCGCGGGACAAGCCAACAGGTAACAAACATCAAGTTATTTTGTCACATTTTATCCCTTTCCGAAATATCTTTATTCCAATGCTCCAATTTTCAAAATTGTGATAGATAACAAAATTTTCTATTGAAAATGTTAATATTGTACTTATTAGCAGAGAAATTATTGTGACAAAAGGAGAAAATGCAGGTTATCTTGTACATAATGCTTCTCTACTTTCAAGCTCTTGCTTATGTTCTATTGTATACTAATGGACAAGTCTTGTCCATGTCTACAAGTGTAAATAATTCGGTAACCACTTGAGGTAAGTTGATAAAAATTTACATGCATCATGTGCATATACTGCTACACAGCAAAAATTTCAGTAATTTCTTATAAAATTATGGCATGCCCAGTTTTAACGTCTACGCCGATGAGGGTTGGTTAATCGAGGGCCGATATATTATGGATGTCGGCAAAACGAAGCCCTGCCGTACAAAGACGAAGACTGACGGTTCTAGCACTGATATGAGGGTGCGTACGGCCAGGTGTATTAATGGCTGTACGACGGGGAACAGTAAACCGATTACGCAAGTGCGTCAAAATGATATGCCTGTCTTGACGTAACATCGTCTCTCTGGGACGTCTGGACCTTGGAAGGTCCTCAACGGACCCAGTGGCAGCATATTTAGCAGGCAACCTCCTAACAGTACGCATTGAAACGCCTAAAAAGTTTGCTACGTTTGCAACTGTATCTCCAGCTTGCAAACGTCCTATAGCTAATAAGCGTTGTTCCTTTGAAGGACGCATAGCAGCGGATAATGGTATTGAAGTCATTCTTTTTTATGCGTTTCTGTTTCCCGATAGATGGTTTGTCAGATGACAAAAGAAATTTGAAATCCCCTAACATTCACGCTTTGCACGTGCGAAAAAGTGAAGAGCGCGGGGGGCACCATATGACAAAGTTTGTTGAGAAAATACTGAAATGTTTGCTGTGAAATGTGTAGCAGTATATGCACATGATGCATGTAAATTTTTATCAACTTACCTCAAGTGGTTACCGAATTATTTACACTTTTAGACATGGACAAGACTTTTGTCCATTAGTATATATATATATGCACTGCCATTGCCATGTTATTTAGCAAATAGACAATGGCATAATTTTGTTTGCCAAATTCGAAATAAAGTTGATATTATATATGGATCTCTCAAAACCATGGACTGCTTTGAAAATCTTTAAGACAACCCAAAATTATTATGTATTTATAAACATGTTTATAAATTTTCCTTTTCTCCCTGTATTTCCAGATATGACACACTGAAGTGCCGTATTGCAGGAGCGGGATCTGTTGTGGCCAGCTGGACTCTCATCTGTGTTACATCCATCTTTATGCTGTTCTGGACCCATTAACACAGTTAAACACATCTCAATATTTCTTGACATTTTCCCAGATGACAACATTTTATACTGGTCAAAATCAAAATATTGTCTCTTTTCAACAAATACTCATAAATGCAGCTTTACACAAGCTGCAGTTATAAAGTTTTTGTTAAAAAGCCATGATATGCAGAAATACAGACAACTAATTTTAGTGTTTGTCTTAGTTTTTGGACCATTGAAATTGCAGTACATTTGAAAATTTCTGCGCTATATTTCACATAAACGCACTGCCGGTCAAATTATGTCACGGATATATATATAGCCACGCCCCCGTTTCCTGTGCAGTTATGAAAAATGATGTAAGTTTTGGGAAAATGGTGTAATTTTTGGGAAAATGATGTAATTCCAGTAAGATCCTCTTGATAGTAACTCCAGTCGCAGGCGTGGTTTGACGAAAGACAGTAGAAGCGTATTTTTTCATTGGTTGACAAACACTAAGTCATATAGAGTCTGTATAGTAGATTCTACGCGACATAAACGTTCACAGGCTGCACCTTTTGAACGTTTATATCACGTAGAATCTACTATACAGCCTCTATCTAATACATAGCGCTGTTTTTCTTCCAAAATTTCATAGCTATAACTTCAATCAATCTGTAGTTACAGGTTTTCTGAAGAAAAGCAATGTAATATTGAATGAAATAATGTAGGTACAAAGGATCATAGGAAAAGGATAAAAATTTATGTGTTAATAGCATTTCTACTTTACCCTAATTATTTGTATCATGAATGTGAAAATCATGGATTGTTTGGTAAGAGTTAAAAAAGACTATAAAAATTGTATCAAGTGAAGTAGGGTTGAACAAAACATTGTCAAGAGACGAATCAATGTTGATTATACTTTCATGATTAGTTCTCCTTTCCCCAAAATGCTTTCACACTTTGTCACAAATTTCCACCATAGCATCACAATTAATTTGTTTTCTGTCAATTGATATTGATCTAGACCAGACTAGAGTATTGTTGTTGTGTTTAAGATTTACATGAGAATACCCAAGACCCCATTCTGCAAACACCCATAATTGTGTATATATCCAAGCTGAATATATTGAAAAAAAGAGACATTTTGTATCATAATTATGTAATGCACAAATCATGCAGTAGCCAGTAACTGGCCTGTATAATCCAGTAAAAGATTGAATATGTATGAAGATTCATTTACCCATATACTTTCCTTCATAATCATACTACTGCTTTTCAATGAAAACCTGGTAACTGCAGCTAAAATCAAGCTGCATGTACAAGGTTTTTGTTGAAAATTGACAACAGTTACACCTACTTTCATTTCCACTTGGTTTCTCACAAAGACAAATTATTTGACATTGTTTGTTACCCATCATGAATAAAAGAAATCAAACTAAGTAACCTAGATCTGGATGGATGCTATATCCTTTCTCATACTAGTTATGTAAATACAGCAGGCAGTATAGATTGAGGTCAGTCTTCACACATGTGCAGGTTTATCTAATCCTATGCTGCCTAAGAAACTCAAAGTTGAATTTTTGCACAATAGGCTGACAATAAAGATGTTTGATATGACATATTATCCATATCTGTAACAAATGTAATTCTTTTACAAAATTCAAACATTCCTCTCTTACTTTTCTAAGTGCTGTGTAACTTTCTGTATTGTAAATATTTTCCACATTTACCTATACATGTACATTGTATATAGACCTATTACTAAACTTTTCAGATTTTGCAATAAATCATTAATATTGGTGATTGTTTATAAAAATAATGTAGAAAAAGTGCCTGTTTCACATTCCATTGTTTTCAAGATGTATACCTTTAATCCGGATGCGTAAACCCAGACAACAGAAATAAAGATATTTTCTATAGTGGGATGAAGTAATGGATTAGACACCCCTTTCAAACCATATGTTTAGGGATTGAAGATTTTTTGTAAGACTTGCAAAGCAATATGTTGTGAGACTGTTTGAAATGGCTGTAAAATAAAACTTCTTTCCATAGGTTTAACCCCTTCCCAAGAGACAAAATTTTATTGAGATCCAATTTGAAAACTGCTGCAGATGACAAAATGAATGTTGATAAAGATTAGTTTTGTGTATGATTTAGCTCAGAAAATATTCAGACAAAAGGAGAAAATGAGGATTATCAGCATTTTCTTCTTTTGCCTTAATTTTTTCCCAAAGTGTTTCTGATGGGGACATCAAAACCAGGTCTTGTTTGAGAAAGGGTTAAACAATGGATGTCAATGGTTGATCCATTATGACTATACGATGAAATCAAAACAAACAACACTTTTTTCTCACACTTCGATGTTTTTTTTACACACATCTTGAAAAAGGTCTGAGAAATCTTGCAGTAAATAAAGTGCTTGTCTGAAGCAATTACTTCATTTTCAACAATTTTTCTTGGAAGGAATGTTGTAAAATTGATGTCCACAACTACTTTCCATTTGGATCAGTCAAAAATTTTGTTAATTGGAACTGCATACAGATGATTATGATTTTTTTTACCCAACAATGTTTTGTACATACCGTACAAGTGATATTTTCATTGTACATAGACTTTGTTAAAATGAGATATTTTTATACTAAATTCATATAATAAAACATTCCAAACTAGATTGCTGTGTTTAGAATTCATCTTTATAACTAAAATGTCTGAAGTTTCATTGTCCACCGAGATACTTCCCTGGATTTATCGGGGGTTTAACGCCTCTTTCAACTTCTATGGTCATATCCCAGCGACTGGAGCAAATAACAATGAATTCATATGTTTCTCATACCAGAACTACCACAACGTCCTTACCAAGCCTCCAGCTGCTTGTCCACATAAGTAAAGGATTATCAAAGCATTGTAGGGGGACAATTTTGTCAAAAAGGGTATTTGTCGTGGCCGGGTATCCCATTACTGCACAGTGACGCCTTTTGACTCCTTCGCAAGAAGAGGCTTGGGAAATCATTGTGGAAAATGAAGAAATTGCTTGGGACAAGCAATTTCTCCATTTTCCCCAATGATTTCCAACCCAAAATGAAAAGATTTTTAAAATTTAATCAACTTAAATTTGTCGTCTGCAACATCTTTCAATATGGAACAGTCCAAAATTTTGCTGTTTGGTAATGGGGTATAGAACCTGGGACCTCACATGTGAAGGTCTGATGAGCAACCAACTGTGCATGGATACTTCCCTGGAACCACCGTATATTGATGCCCCACATTGTAAGAGCATTTGAAAACATTGTGGAAAATGAAGTAATTGCTTGTGACAAGCAATTTCTTTATTTTCCACATTTTTTTCTTCTCAGAATGTAAAAAAATTGTTGAAAATCGATGTCTGCAATATCTGAATTTGGATTGCCCTAGAATTTTATTGTTTGGGAGACATGTCACCTGTCACACACAAAAAGGACCATCCGAGAAATCAATAAAACCCATATATGAGAAACTGATCAAACCCAACATATGTTGACCAAATCTGCATTTAGAAAATTAACATATCCTTGGCTATTCGGAAATGCCATAACTACAGCTTGAATAAGCTTGAGTTAAAGCATTTTCAAACGTAGTGGACAATGTTAAGATATAGAGAAAAACATTAGTTTCAGAAAATCATAGTAGGGTGAAATGAGGATTGGGTGGTGAGACAATGCGCTGGACTTGTAACACTGAGGTTGCAGTTTCTATCCCCACCACCCGAGGCTTTCGGATGACTTTAAACTGAGGTCATGTTTCCATAATGACCTTAGCTGTTGAGTGGGACATAAAACTTGTGGGATGTAAAACTCCTTTCCTCCCAATTCCTTTTTGAGTGACATAACAGTCTCTTGTATACTCTTGTATACACTATAACCAATCAATATTGATTGATTGATGTTTAACGCCTCTTTCAACTGCTATTGTCATAGATGGAAACGCCTAAACATGGAGTCCTAGTGTTTCACTATTACTACCACAATAACCAAACCGAGCCTCCAGCTGCTCTCTCAGATGATTAACACCCAATGGATATTTGCCGAGCCAGTTTTCGACTCGCAACCCCTGGATACAGAAAACATGGGAGTCAAGGGGATAAAATGCTGGTTATCACCATTTTCTTCATTTGCCTCAATATTTTATCCTAGTGCGGATTTTTTAGGAAAGTCAAAACCAGGGCTTGTTTGGCAGAGAAAAAAGTGTAAACAGTCAACCAGTTAAATGCTCATTTCCCTTACATAGATTTACCTAAAAAAACAACTTTTGAAATCAAATATGGAAAGTGTGTTGAGTACAGTGTAAACACACCTGAGGCTGCCACTGTTCTAGACTGCTGATCCACGTCCATCATCAGCTTGGTGCCCGCTGTTGTTGATGTTCTGTCCTTAACCCCTTCCCAAACGGCAAAATTTTAGGGTTATCCACTTCAAAAACTGCCACAAATGACAAAATGGAAGTTATCAAAGATAGAATTTGTGCAAAAATATGGCATAGAAACAAGAGCCGTCACAGACGGATTATGCTCCCCGAATAAGTGTTTGTCACAAAATAAAAACTATCATACATTAAGCCCCCTTTTCCCATGACAGCTTTTTTTGTACACACATTATTTATAGAATATGGTCTAGAACATCCTATTTATTAAATGAGCACAAAATTTCATTAAATTCTGCCCATTAGATGGAGAGAAATAAGAGAAAAACTAATTTTTACACTAAGGCCCCTTTTTCCATGACACAGCCTTAAATTTACAAACAGAGAAAAAGGTCCCTAGGTATTTGACCCAGGGAGTTCACATGTGAAGTTTCATTGAATTTGGTCAGAGGGTTGCTGAGATATGGCTGTGGACGGACGGACGGACACACGGACGGACAGCATGGCGACATTATGCTCCCCCGAAATTTTTTCGGGGAGCATAAATATGGAGACAAAAGGAGAAACTGCTGGTTATCAGCAGTTTCTTCTTTTGTTTCAGTGTTTTCCCAAGCCTATTCTACTAGGGACATCAAAAGCAGGTCTTGTTTTGGAATGGGTTAACCAAGTACATCTGGTAGCGGTTGGGTCCACCGTCAAAAGTGTGGAGGTTGTCATGTATTCTAGTCTATGGTTAAGACTTGTATATTCTGCCAGTCTATCATGTTAGGAGCTCTTCACAATAAAGTCAGTATTATGCTCAACCATGGCTCCGTTCAGTATGTTACATGGTGTCAGAAGACAAAAAATCGACGAATATCGCCACGAATAATTGCCATCGGCGCATGAGACGACAAGTAAACGTTGCATTAAGACTCCAGTTATTCACAAACGACGTAATTTCCAGAGATGGATGGTCTCACAGGCTGCACGCCTGTAATGAACTGGGACGCGGCGGATCTCCCGACGGCATGGCAGAACTTTAGGGCGCACTGCCAATTCTTCTTCAAGGGACCTCTCAAGGACAAATCAGAAGAGGAACAATGTGCCTATCTGATGATCTGGGTAGGACAGAAAGGCCGAGATGTTTACGCGACTTGGACTCTATCGGCGGACGAGGCTAAGAGTCTGGACCACTTAATGACTAGGTACGAGACATTTGTTAGACCTAAATCCAACAATCTCTTCGCCAGATACAAATTTATGAACAGAAAACAATTAGACTCTGAGACAGCTGAGCAGTTTATCACAGAGCTCAAAACTATGGTCAAGGATTGTGGGTACGATCGTCCTGATGAGATGGTTAGGGACATGATAGTGTGCGGTACAAAAAACGATAAGGTGAAGGAGAGGCTTCTCAGTGAGGGATCGGACTTGGCATTAGATAGGGCCGTAGATGTCGCACGGTCTTACGAAATTAATCAGCAGCAGCTACAGAGTATGAACTCGAGAGAAGATCCGAATATACACGCGATTGGGAAGTCGAAAAAGCCGATTCAGAAGGAATCAAAGGGTCGATACAAGAAAACTGACTGTACCAGATGTGGAAACAACCACGGAAACAAAAAATGTCCTGCGATTGGGAAAACTTGTAATAAATGCAGAAAAAAAGACCATTTTGCCAGAGTGTGTAAAACCAAGGAAGATAGCAAAAAAGTTCATCAATTGGACGATTATGACTTTGATGCTATATTCGTTGGCAGTTTAACAAGCAATGGTCGTAAAAATAAGACTGATGTTTTTGTTGAAGATTTATATGTCAATGATGCTTGTATTAAGTTTCAGTTGGACACGGGCGCCAAATGCAATGTCTTATCTGCAAAAGATTACAAGAAATTGAACATAAAAGGTCCATTAGAAAAAGCTGAAGTAGCTTTAAGGTCATTTTCAGGACACAAAATGATGCCTGAAGGTGTCGTAAAGCTGCCGATTAAATGGAAAAATAGAAAATTGCTGACAAAATTTTATGTTGTCCAAACAAAATCAAACTCAATTTTGAGTGGTGAAACGTCAGAAAGCATTGGCCTCATAAAGAGGGTAAATTCTATTGAAAAAGAATTTTCTGATGTATTTGTTGGTCTTGGTTGCTTACCTGGTACATACCATATTAAGGTTGACCCCAACGTCAAACCAGTCATTCAGCCTGCACGCAAAGTACCTATTTCTTTGAAAGAAAAGGTGAAAGCAGAATTACAAAGAATGGAAGAAATGAACGTCATTAAGCGTCAAATAGAACCTACTCCATGGGTCAATTCATTTGTAACTGTTACTAAAAGTTCAGGTGATGTTAGAATTTGTATAGATCCCAGACATCTAAATGAAGCAATTTTACGGGAGCATTACCCAATGAAAACGGTGGAAGAGGTCGTTTCGGAAATGCCGAATGCAAAGGTATTTAGTACTTTAGATGCTACAAGTGGATTTTGGACTTTGCTGTTAGACGAGGAGAGTTCTAAGCTAACGACATTCCAAACTCCATTTGGTAGGTACAGATTTCTTCGGGCTCCTTTTGGGATTAAGTCAATTCCAGAAATGTATCAGCGTGTTATGACAGAAATGATACAGGATCTAGAAGGTGCTCAAGTCATTGTTGATGATATACTTGTCTGGGGTGAAAATGTACAAGAACATGATATTAGACTAAAAAGAGTGCTTGAGAGAGTGAAAGAGCATAATTTAAAGCTAAATTTGTCAAAATGTCAATTTAGACAAGATGAGGTTATCTATGTAGGTCATAAGATCACTAAAAATGGCTTAGAGGCTGATCCAGAAAAAGTAAGAGCAGTCAAAGAAATGAGTAGACCAAAAAACAAGAAAGAGTTACAGACTTTTCTTGGTTTTATTACATATTTGCAGAAGTTTTTGCCGAACATGTCTGAAGTGAGTGCTCCTTTAAGAAAACTTTTGGAGAAAAATGTAGAGTGGTTTTGGGACTCCGAGCAGGAGAAAAGTTTCAGTAGGTTAAAAGAAATGGCTACGAAAACACCAGTTTTAGCATTTTATAATCCGAAAGAGAAGCTTACATTAAATGTTGACTCTAGCTCATATGGTTTAGGTGCAGTGTTATTACAAAATGACAGACCTGTTGCTTATGCATCACGTGCATTGAATCCAACACAACAAAAGTATTCTCAGATTGAAAAAGAAACATTAGCCATTGTTTTCGGTTGCGAGAAATTTCATCATTATGTGTATGGTAGAGAATTTATGGTGGAAACGGACCATAAGCCTTTAGAAAACATTTTCAGGAAATTGATAGCAGAGACTCCAGCTAGAATTTCACGATTTCTAATGCAGTTGCAGAAATATGACTTCAAAGTGGTTTATAAACCAGGGAAAACTATGTTTGTCTCGGACTTACTGTCAAGAATGAACTTACCAGATACACAGGAAAATGAAGTGCCAGAAATGGACGTTAACCAATTACAGCTGAATGCGCACCTACCAATGTCTCCCCAAAAGTACCGACAATTGAAAGAAGCTGTAGCAGACGACAAAGACTTGACTTGTGTCATACAGTATATTGAAAATGGGTGGCCGGATAAGAAGATTGGAGTACCGATGGACATACGGGAATACTGGTCATTCAGAGATGAGCTGACTTGCATTGATGGGATAGTATACAAAGGTTTGAAAGTTGTCATCCCACAGAAGATGCGAAAAGAAATGTTGACTATCGTTCATCAAACTCACCAAGGAATTGTTGCGTGTAAAAGAAGAGCACGAGAATTCATGTTTTGGGTGGGAATGATAAAGCAAATACAAGAAATAGTGGAGAGATGCCATGTGTGTGCGTTGAACAATAAAAAGCTGACAAATAAAGAGCCAATGATTTCAAGTGAAATCCCCGACAGACCATCATCCAAAGTTGGTGCAGATTTGTTCGAATTACACGGACAACACTATCTCTTGACAGTTGACTACTACTCTAAGTGGCCAGAAGTTGAAAAGTTGGACAATTTGAGCTCGTCGAATGTTATCGCCTATCTGAAAAAGCAGTTTGCGAGATATGGTTACATAGATGAACTGATCACAGATAACGGTCCACAGTTTTCTAGTCAAGAGTTCAAGAATTTCGCTACAGAATACCAGTTCGTGCATACAACATCGAGTCCCCACTACAGCCAAAGTATGGGTCAAACGGAACGATATGTTCAAACGGTAAAACACATGATCACAAAAAGTAAAGATCCCCAGAAAGCACTACTGGACTACAGAAATACACCCCTGGAAGGGATTGACAAATCACCAGCACAGCTACACATTGGCCGAAGGCTGAAATCTAGTTTACCAGTGAGAACAGAACTTTTGAAAGAAAGGCCGAAAGATACTGATGTGGTGAAAGATCTCCGAGAAAGGCAAGTGAAATCGGAAAAGTACTACAATAATCGTACTGGTAAAGCACTACCAGAACTATATCAGAACCAAAAAGTGATGATTCGACATAATAACAAGCTGGTACCAGGACGAATTATCGAGAAACACAATAGTCCAAGGTCATACATAGTTGAAACGATGGGGGGTAGAAAGTTGAGGAGAAACAGATACCATCTGAAACCGACAAAAGCTGAATTTAGGCCGGAGCCAGATCACAATGGAATGGATCAGGATCAGACAGTCCGATCACAGTCGTTGCCATCACAAATAACCGAACCGTCGGAACCAGCTCCGCAACCTGAAATAGAATCAGCGATGAAACCGCCATCATATGTAACGCGTTCAGGTCGAGCAGTGAAAGTGCCTGAAAAGTACAAAGATTTTGTGCGTCATTAAGCAAGAATAGTGCTTAAGTGTAAATAGTTATTCTAGTCTACTGTGTTAAGGTCTAGTCAATAATGAGAAAGTGTTAACTTTAAGTAAAGTTATGTGAAGAATAAATATACAGTGAAAAGTCTAAAGTAAAGTGATATAAGGTCTAAAGTGTAGTAAACAAAGTGATGATTATTATCAGTTAAGGTACTTAAATTTTAAGAGAGAGAGAGAAAAGAGAGAATGTGAAATAGGCAGACTTTAATTCATAAACTCAGGTATCATCAATGGATGAGCACAGACTAGATTCTGTTATGATGTAATTTTCATTTTAAGTTTACAGTTGCTAAGTAAGTCAACTATTACTAAAATGGGCATTTAAACATATATTGAATAATAATTGTCTAGTGTTAGATAAAACAATCTTGGAAAAGGAAGAAAGTTAAAACTTTATTGACAAAAGATGTTGACCAGGATCTTTGAATAAAACATTGATAAGCCTCTGATATGAGATAGACCTAATCTATGGTTTGCAAATGTTTTAGAAAGCTTTTGCATATTATAGAGATCTATGTCTGTGTAAGTGTGCAGAAAAGATGTTTAAGAAAGCTTATGAACACAAAGTTGATCTATGTAGAAAAGATGTTTGAAAAAAGCTTTGGAATACAAAATTGATATTATGCAGAAAAGATGTTTGATAAAGCTTTTGGAAATTAAGCATCCTTATATAAAAAGGGGGATGTCATGTATTCTAGTCTATGGTTAAGACTTGTATATTCTGCCAGTCTATCATGTTAGGAGCTCTTCACAATAAAGTCAGTATTATGCTCAACCATGGCTCCGTTCAGTATGTTACAGAGGTAGGCTGCTTCCAGCTCTTCTCTTTCAAGCCACAGTCAGCTGGACGCTCTCTTAGCAGCTTGACTAAGTTTATGAATGGTCTGTCCTTGCTATTAGTCCCTACTGCTGTCATCAGTCTGCAAATTGACTGTGAACAAAAGCCTCTCGCACCAACTTCTACTGGGAATAGCCAGGTACGCCAACCTCTACTCTTGCGAAATGTCACCCTTCGATGGTTTGAAAGCGTGAACCTATGTGAGGGAGCAGCTGGAGGCTCAGTAAGGGTGTTGTGGTAGTACTGGTATGAGAAACGAGAGGAATCCATGGTTAGGCGCTCCAGCTGCTGCGATATGACCTTAGTAGTCGAAAACGGCGTAAAACCCCAATAAATCAAATCTACTCTTACAGTCTTCCAGAAGCTCCATGTTCTTTCAATTTGAAGGAAATATTGAAAATAAAAGAAAATTTCATCTTTTACCAATGCAACTCTTTGGAAGTCTAATTTTGTGTTTGAGAAAAGGTTATGCTGTAATACGGTACTTGAAAAAAGCAGGAAATGATGATATTGATCTCAATTGCTTGTTTTGAAAATAAGATAATGATAAAATTGTGTTGTCAATTCAACTTTTCCCCTTCTTTTCATTCCTCCATTATACAAAGCTTGGTTTAACATTGAGGCAAGAGCAAAATGGTGATAATCAGCATTTTCTCTTTTTGCCTCAATATTTCATATTCTTTATCATACACAAATCCTTACTTAATAAACATATACTAACGGAAAAAAGTAACTGTGCACACTTCCTTTCTTTATAAAATATTGAATACATAAGTTAAATGAATAAAATTTTACAATTTGGAAAACTAACGTTTGACCTTTAATTTTCAATGATTGCCAGTTTACTACCCCACTCGTTATCGACGTTATAAGCCCGGAAGGAATGGAAGGGTAAACTTTAAGTTCACAAGCCATTTTTAAGTTTGAACACTTATTGGTATCGATAATGCTTTGCAGTAACGAGACAACTTATCTGTCACAAATGATTCGTTAAAGGTTCTCCTTGAGATTATGACCAATACTGGAGCTAACTTGCCATTCGCTGACGTTAAATAAAGCACGAATCAATATGACGTTCCCCAACGCGGTTATCGAAGGGAGCACGGCAATCGGACTGTACAAAGATAAACGAGGCGCAGCAATAGGCAATACCTTGTTCCAATCGATCTTACGAAAGCGTATATGTTGTTTATGCCACAGAAGACGATGTTGTCGACGATGTCGTAGCAAAACTTGACGTATCACAGGACGTAAAAGAGTGATGTAGCGCTCCATTAACAGATCTCTAACAGGCCTTTTGCTGATAGAACTCAATTCTTGAATCAGCCAAGCTGTAACTTTTACCGCTAACAATCGATTTCACCGGTGATTGTTCCGATTATGGATGACTTTACGGAATGACGTCCGCGTCGACGTCTCGAATGCGTCAAGTCGCAGGTGTTTCTAAATTGTTGAAATTGTCCCAAAAATGCCTTAATCAAAATGATGTTTCTATGCACACCAAAATGCTTGACGACCACTTTCTTTGGCATTAGAGGACTCCTGTTTAAAACATGAATTAACGTGCATCTTTGGATAAACGTATCACATTGTTGTCTGTTCAATCAAACAAATTTACATGTTTTTCTTAAAAAAACATGAAATTTACGATAGTTTCACCATAAACACAAATTTAAACCTCACTTAGGAATAACGAAGTACAACAAAACGCTCAAACGTATAGTGCGTTAACGTCTAACGTCCGTGCATTTTCAGTTGGTGGCATTCGATATTTTATGAACAAGCGTATCTTCAGGACACATGCAAGATATATTTCTTGTAAACATGTCGCCTTTGTAAAAAACAATTAAGAAAAGAAGTATGCACAGTTACTTTTTTCCGTTAGTATATTTTGTTGTCAGTCAAGGCTTTGAAATGGCCAAACCCAACATTTTACTGTTTGGGAAAGGGTTATATTTGAGGTTTGTATATAAATCCTGTTCTTAACCCATTACCAAACGGCAAAATTTTGGACTGGTCCAAATTCAAAGATCCTGCAGACGACAATTTCAAGTTCAGGAAATTTAAAATCTTTTGATCCATTTTGGTAGAAAATATTGCGGGAAATGAAGAAATAGCTTGTCACAAGCAACTTCTTTATTTTAAACTACGTTTTCCCAAGTCTTTTCTTTTGAAGGAGTCTTAAGGCTTCACTGTGCAGTAATGGGTTAACTGCCACATGGAGTAGGGCTTTGAAAATGCTGAAGGTAAATGAAATGTTGATCATAACAACAGTCAATAATGTTCCTTCAACTTCAATTTGAAGCCTTGCATAATTTTAGATCACTACTGCATAGGATTTCAATTTCTAAAAGTTTGACCTGCTATTGTCCATGGTGGATAATCACTTGATGCAACAATTTCAGAAACTCTTCAATAATTTTGTTTATACGGGACTGATTTGATTTCAGCTTGAAGCAGAGAAGGTGGACAGATGTCACACAGATGAACATGTTGAATTTTTGAAAAATCAACTGATAAAAAAGTTATTGAAGATAAACCAAAGTTTTGATTTATCTTCAATAACTTTTTCATCAGTTGATTTTCCAACAAGAGCTTCGCAGAGCGGCGCATATACGCCCGAGAGGGGTTTGTCAGTAAAATGGGCATTTTTTTTAAAATTCAAGAACGAAGAGTTATCTGAATTCTAAAAGCAGTGTGCACAACAAGACACCATGGAGATTCATTGTGGCAAGTTTGATCAAATTCCGATCAAAACTGTAGGTGGAGTTGCGCACACAAGAAATTGCTAACGGAAGGACAGACGGACGGACAGACAGACGGAAAGCTGGGGCCATAATATAATTTACGACCCTTCGGGGGTATAAAAATATAACACGTACAGCTTAATTCTGACAGTTTCCCAACTTCTCTGCTTCATATCGAATTCAAATTGGTCAAGTATTTACAAAAATATTGACGATTTTTTGATTACCACATGATTAACCATGTGTTGTCTATAAAACCCTATTTTCCCAAACAAGAGTGCCATGGTCACGATATACGCCGCCACTTATAAAACTTGAGACAAAAAAATGACATTGACAAGGATTTATAAATATTCACTGAAAAACCTGTAAAAAATTGTGTTCACAAAAAGGTTTTTATAAATACCCAGTGAAAAAGCTGGAAGGAATTGCGTTCACGAGGCTGAAACATCCACCAAGTTTCATTAGGATCCAGTCAGAATCTTAGGAGGAGTTGCGTTGACAAGGCTGCAATTTCAATCAGCCCCAGAGACTAAGTTTTAAGGGGGCATAACTCTGGAAAAAATCAATGAACCATAAAATCCTTCCTACATGCACATCTAATAATTGAGGTGATAACATTGACCAAGTGACATTAAGATCCAGCCAGAAACTTAGGAGGAGTTGTGTTGACAAGGCTGCAATTTCAATAAGCCCCAGAGACTAAGATTGAAGGGGGCATAACTCTGGCAAAAATCAATGTACCATAAAATCCTTCCTTCATGCACATCTACCAATTGAGGTTATAACATTGACCAAGTTTCATTAAGATCCAGCCAGAAACTTAGGAGTTGTGTTGACAAGCCTGCAATTTCAATAAGCCCCAGAGACTAAGTTTTTAAGGGGCATAACTCAGGCAAAAATCGACGAACCATAAAATCCTTCCTTCATGCACATCTACCAATTGAGGTGATAAGATTGACCAAGTTTCATTAAGATCCAGCCAGAAACTTAGGAGGAGTTGCGTTGACAAGGCTGCAATTTCAATAAGCCCCAGAGACTAAGTTTTTAAGGGGGCTGGGCATAACTCAGGCAAAAATTGACGAACCATAAAATCCTTCCTTCAAGCACATCTACCAATTGAGGTGATAACATTGACCAAGTTTCAAGAAGATCAAGCAAGAAACTTGAGAGGAGTTGCGTTGACAAGAAAAGTGGACGGGCGTACGAACGGACGGATGGGCGGACAGACGGAGAAGATGATGCCAATATACGTCTGCCTCCGGCGGCGTATAATGAAAAATTCCCAAAATTTTGCAATTGATACTGTCACACATAGTTGGGTCAAATACCCCAATCCCGTGACCATTCTCTGGCTAATATGTTTTGACGATTGATTTGACATCTATAGACCCTTTAGAAAAAATTTAGAAACCATGCCCCTCGAGATTTTGCTGGCGTTTTTTGCTACAGGGCCAAATCCAAAATGGCCGCCGGCGCCATATTGAAAAATTAACTTTTGAACCAGATCACCTACAATCAAGTGTAAATACACTTTTCAGACTGAATATATCACGAGAAATCCGTTTCTGACATTAGTTTTACACTAAAATGTTGTTTTGACCAAATTTTTCAAGATGGCCGCCAGTGTAATGTTGAAAAAATAAAATTTAAATAATTTTTAAAGTAAATAGCCTAAAGTCAAGTGTAAATACACTTTTCTGACTGAATCTATTATGGGGAATCCTATTCTGACATTAATTGTACGTTTAAATGCCACTTTGACCAAAATATACAAGATGGCCGCCAACACAAATTTTAAAGAGTAACTTAAAAATGCTTAATTTTGAAGCAGATCACCTACAATCAAGAGTAAATACACATTTCCTCCTGAATCAATCACGAGAAATCCGTTTTTGACATTAGTTTTCCACTAAAATGTTATTTGGACCAAAATTTTAAGATGGCCGCCATCGTAATGTTGCAAAAATTAAAATCTAAATAACTTTTGAAGTAAATAGCCTAAAGCCTGGCCTAAATTCACTTTTCTGACTGACTCTTTCGTGGAGAGTCCGATTCTGGCATTTATTTTACTCTTATATGTCTTTTTGACCAAAATATACAAGATGGCCGCCAAAACAAATTTGAAAAAGTGACTTTAAAATTATTACTTTTGAGCCAGATCACATACAATCAACTGTAAATACATAATTGACATTGAATCTAACATGGGGAATCTTATTCTGACATTGTGGTGCTAGAATCTCGTTCACAATGTGACTGCCGTGCCCCGTTGTGAAAACGTAACAAGATAATTATGCTACTTCTTTAATTGAAAATAATCGAAATGACGTCATGTTACGTCATAACATATATATTGCACAGTGCTTAATTGACCAATTGACCTATTTCCGAGATCTGTATTAAACGGCGTTAGCTAACATAATACACCATAATTCTTCTTTTTAGCTCACCTGAGCACGAAGTGCTCAAGGTGAGGTATTGTGGTCGCTTTTTGTCCGTCGGCGTCTGTCCGTCTGTCCGTCCGTCTGTCCGTCCGTCCGTCCGTCCGTCTGTCCACATTTTGGTGTTACCGCTCTAGCACCCACAAATATTGATCAATCTTAACCAAACTTGGTCAAAACATATATGACCATAAGTTCTTGGATGAGTTCGATTTTGAGTCAGATCGGACGAGGAAGTCCGGAGTTACGTGCCCTTGAATGTCAAAAATGGCTGGTTTTGACTTTGTTACCACTCTAGTATCTACAAATATTGACCAATCTTGACCAAACTTGGTCAAAACATGTATGACCATAAGTTCTCCGATGAGTTCAATTTTGAGTTAAATCGGACAAGGAAGTCTGGAGTAATGTGCCCTTGAACGACAAAAATGGCTAGTTTTGACTTTGTTACCACTCTAGTATCTACAAAAATTGACCAATCTTAAGTAAACTTTATCAAAACATGTATGACTATAAGTTCTCGGATGAGTTTGATTTTGAGTCAGATCGGAATGGGAAGTCCGGAGTTATGTGCCCTTGAACGTCAAAAAAGGCTAGTTTTGACTTTGGTACCACTCTAGCATCTACAAATATTGACTGATCAAGACAAAACTTTGCCACAATGTTGGTAACCTTAAGATCTTGGATAAGTTTGATTTTCAGTGTGATCGGAGCAGGAAGTCTGGAGTTATGTGCCCTTGAATTTGACAAAATTGCTGTTTTTGACTTTGTTTACACTGCAGCATCTATATTTATCGACCAATCAAGTCAAAACTTGGCCACAATGTTGGTGACCATAAGATCCTGGATGAGTTAAGCTTTCAGCTTGATTTGACCAGAAAAACCAGAGTTATTTGCCCTCGAATTTCACAAAATTACAGTTTTCAACTTTATTTTCACTCTAACAAACACAAATATGGACAAATCAAGACACAACTTGGTCGCAATGTTAGTGACAATAAGATCTTAAATGTTTCAATTTGTCAGATTGATTGGACTAAAAAAAACAGAGTTATGTGCCCTTGACACTGACAAAATTGCAGTTTTCGACTTTGTTTTCTCTCAAACAATAATTAATATTGACCAATCAAAAAAAACTTGGACATAATGTTGATGAGAATATCTTTATCAGAACAGAGTTATGTGCCCTTGACTGTGACAAAATTGTTGTTTTCTTCCACTTTGTTTTTACTGTAACAGCGACAAATATTGATCATTCAAGATTATGAAAGCAGTTTTCAGCTGGATTATAATCTCGCATCTTTTATCATGTGCTCTTGAACATGACAACATTGTGACTTTCATTCTATCTAGGTGCAGGTGAGCGATTAAGGACCATCATGGTCCTCTTGTTTCCAATTTGTTTTCTTTAAAACTTGTCTACCTTCTTCTTATACATTTCCGGAGGGAGATTATAAGCATTAGAATAGCACAGCTTATGACAATGTCACAAGTTCCATGTGTTCTTCAGTGTGGGGGTCTTGGGATGAAACCACCGCTGCCATTTCTGTATCTGCATGGGCCAATCTTGTACCTAAGGCGTTGTTATTGAGTGGTCTGGACAAGTTCGGGACGTCCATTCTACCGTGGATTGGGGTAAAGGTCCAAGTGGACAACGTGCCCATGACAAGTGCATGTTGACTTTATCGAGTGCGAGGAAACTAGAGCAAGCTATCGAAAGAAAGAAGAAACAAGATGCTGATTGCCAAGCTCAGTCATCGTCTATGCCTGATGTTCCTTCTCCAGCTGAACCCCCAGCAGCCATGCGACTGCGTTCTTCTCTGGGGGTAATACACGATAAAACAAAATGCGTTTGGTGTTGCAAGGCGGAAACGACCAAACATCCATCACCAAAGCTTAATCTCATCTCATATGGCAATGCATGGGCTGCCTTTAAGAGTAATACAGTAGTCCTTGACGATCTAGTGATGTGTGACAGAATAAACTGCCTGATTAATTCTGCAGGTGATCAACCCTATGCGCTTGAGATTAGATATCACCATAAATGTTGGTTGAAATATGTTCGTACATATCAGAAGATGACTGATGACGTCAAATTGCCGCTCATGAACAATGTAACGCTGCGTGAAGGTCAGACCATATTCTTTAACCATATCAGAGTAATTATTTTTGAGGAACATGAGCTACGGTCGCTGCAAAGCCTTCTCCATGACTATAGTTCAATCGTTTCTCGGTATGGCTTCCAAACATCTGGATTCAAGTCTTCCTACATCAAGGACATTTTGGTACGGGAATTAGGAGATAAGATTGGATTCCATTCTCGCCCCCAGAAGAACCACAGTGATCTAGTTTATGACACGTCTGGGAGTGGTTCATATATCGAAGCCACACTATCATCCATTGGTGTAAGCAGTAAGCAATTGGTACAAAATGTTGCCGCACAACTTCAGGCTGATATCAAGACTGTAAACCTCGTCCCTTGACCGCCGAGTGTCGAAGAGCTTGAGAAAGAAAAAGAGCTTTCTCCTCTAATGATACAACTGCTATCGTCTTAGCGGGACAAGAAGGAATTAGATCTCTCTCCAAGCACACTCTCTCTTGCTTCAATAATTACACAATGTCACAAAGCGACCAACTACTACCACCATCAATGCCACTGTCACCCTTCACGGTATTACCAGATGCAAGGAGCTCGTTGATTCCTTTCATAAGCTAGGAATAGGTATAAGCTATTCAAACGTGCTTTTGCTTCGAGATAAGAAAAGCCCCTCTATGCCTGAGGCTCGTGCCACTAAGTGGAAGACCATGAAAAAGAAGTCATTTATGCGACTCCCTCCTGATGGAGATAGCCTCCTCCAACATGTGCTGCGTGTCAACTACTTGGCCTATCTCATGCGTCACCCTGCCGTGAGGCAGCATCCCTCTCCACTCGGACATGGATGGGAGTTGGTGGGTGGCCGCTGTCGCCCTGTCCGCTATACACGTCCTGCTCTTCCGGTTACCCTGCCTGCACTCGAGGAAGCCTATGAAAGCGAGTGTGAATCGGATGATGACGGATCAAATGATGAGCATGGGGGCAATAATTCGTCGGAATCTGATTCTACGGAATACATTGACTCTGAAAGCTCCGATTCAGATTAGATATCGGGACAGCTTTTAACTGTTTCAGAAGTTTGTTTTGATATCATGTGGTTGCAATTACTAAAGATAGATAAACCTTTTTATACACAATGACTTGCCAGGGTGCCATTTTATATTTCTGTTCACTCCATCATATGGCTTCCATCGTTGATATTTTGGTCAAAACAACATTCTAGCATCAAACTTACGCCGGAATATGATTCCCCATATTTGATTCAGTGTGAACAATATATTTACATTTGATCGTAAGTGATCTGGTTCAAAAGTAATCATTTCAAAGTTATTGTTTTCAAATTTGTGTTGGCGGCCATCTTGTATATTTTGGTCAAAAATACATTTAGTGTAAAATAAATGTCAGAGTTGGATTAATCATGATATATTCAGTCGGAAAAAGTGTATTTACACTTGATTTTAGGCTATTTACCTCAAAAGTTATTTAGATTTTAATTTTTCAACATTACGCTGGCGGCCACATTTTGGTCAAAACAACATTTTAGTGGAAAACTAATGTCAGAAACGGATTTCTCATGGTTGATTTAGGATAAAAAGTGTATTTACACTTGATTGTAGGTGATCTGCTTCAAAATTAAGCATTTTTAAGTTACTTTTTCAAATTTGTGTTGGCGGCCATCTTGTATATTTTGGTCAAAGTGACAGTTAAATGTACAATTAATGTCAGAATATGATTCCCCATAATAGATTCAGTCAGAAAAGTGTATTTACACTTGACTTTAGGCTATTTACTTTAAAAATTATTTAAATTTTATTTTATCAACATTACACTGGCGGCCATCTTGAAAAATTTGGTCAAAACAACATTTTAGTGTAAAACTAATGTCAGAAACGGATTTCTCGTGATAAATTCAGTCTGAAAGGTGTATTTACACTTAATTGTAGGTGATCTGGTTCAAAAGTTAATTTTTCAATATGGCGCCGGCGGCCATTTTGGATTTGGCCCTGTAGCAAAAAACGCCAGCAAAATCTCGAGGGGCATGGTTTCTAATTTTTTTCTAAAAGGTCTATAGATGTCAAATCAATCGTCAAAACATATTAGCCAGAGAATGGTCACGGGATTGGGGTATTGGACCCAACTAACAGGTTTATGTTCACTGCTTTAAAACCAATCATCTCTTGATTTATACAGTTTGTAAATTGTGCCTTATACAAGAACTAGATAAGGATTTGGTGCAGTGGTAACACACTGGACTTTTAACACAGGGCCGCTGGTTTGATCCCACGCCTTGTCTGTCTTTCGGATGAGACTTTTAACTGAGGTTATGCCTTACCTGTTGAGTGGGTAAAACCTCAATCAATCAACCCTATACCAGACGACAAAATTTTAGACTGATCCAAATTCAAAGATGTTGCAGATGGTAATTTCATGTAAACAAAATATTCATTTTTGGTAGAAAACATCGTGGGAAAGGAAGAAATAGAGAATGATTTTATCTAGTTGACCGAGACGTGATTTCGAACAAACAAATACTATTTTTAGGTGTTGTTTTAAAATCTCGTAACTAGGGCTTGGTTCAAGCCGTAGTTATGAGATTTTATAACAACACCGACGGTTTATCAGTCCTGGCCAGTCTTTACAGACTATGACCAATACTTTTGGCACTTCCGAAATGGCCTCTTTCAGTGTGACCAGTCACGTATTTGATATCAGCATGAACACAACATTTAATCTAGGCCACCAGATGACCACTGAAACCATTACCAGACGCCAAATTTTTAGACTTACCAAATTTTCAAGATATTGTAGACAACAGTTTGAAGTGAATGAATCAGAGGAAAATATAGAGGGAAATGAAGTAATTGCTTTGCCACAAGCAGTTTCTTCATTTTTCACAATGTTTTCCAAAGCTTTTATCTTCTGAGGCGTCAAAAAGTGTCCCTATGTGGGAATGAGATAAAGGCTATCATTTTTGTCCACTGATGAAAGGTCAATGACACAAAGTCTGAATGACTCAAAGTCTGGGAGCTATTTTTCTTTTCCAAATGTAAACATTAGGGGATACCACTGTTTTCAGTATTGTTTTCTTTTCGAAGGTTTTCAATCACTAGATCTATTTCGGAAAGGGTTAAGGAAAAGACGAGATTCAATATGGATCTCATAATTTTATTTTGTTCAGCTAGAAAAAAATGTGTATAAAATAAACTTCAGAAAATTTGATTGCAGTTTCATACTGTTAACACTTTATTTCCATTTTTCACTCATCTTTAACCCTTTCCATAACAACACATGTTTTCAATGTCTAAGCTTGGGAAACATTGAGGCAAAAGAAGAAAATGCTGATGATCAGCATTTTCTTCTTTTGCCTCAAAATTTTCTATGCATTATTGTACACATGATCTCTTCATTGCAATCCATTTTATTGTCTGCACCACATTTCAAATTGGAGCAGCCTTAAAATTTTGTTAATTGGGAAAAGGTTAAGTCCTGTAAAAAGCTTCTTTTTTTTTAAATCTTTGTGTTGGTTCAATTTATTTCAAATCAATATATTTGAGCCAAAAAACAAAATGGTACAGGTGTCTCTGCGTTTGAAGAATTATACCTCTTTAAGGTTTAAGGCAATGAAAAATTTGAAACTAATCATACAAGCCTGATAAACAGAAAATACTTTGGAGTATAAAATGAGCACATTCTTAACATAAATATAAGTTTAGGTACCCTTGACATAATTAGCCCTTTTTCAAACAATAACTGGTTTTGACAGCCCTGAATTAAAGATGTCCGCATAAGCAACCATGAAGAGGAAGGAAGAATGTAAGGTTAACTTAAATTTTCCCTTTCCCAAAGATCTAACTTGCATATCTAGTGCCATAATGAACTTTTCACACTTGCCACAAGGTCACCTTTAGTGTGACAAGTTACATAATCATAGAGAAAATTTACTTTAAATCATTTACTATTATATCTTGTTGGTTTTTGGACACCTAGTATTGTGTAAACAAGATTTCATGACTTGGGTATCTAAACTTATGAAGCACATTCCAGCAAAATAAATTCACACTTAAATGAGACACTCAAAATGAAACATGTAAATGTAATTGATGACTGATTCATGAAAAAGATCTATATCATAACCATGATCAAAATGTAAACAAGTGTTGAACACTGCCAGCAAATAGTGAAAACATGTTACTTGTACATCTAAGCTAGAACCTGAAAAAGGACCCTTTTTGGCATTTGAGGCCCACATAGATCCAGATCAGCTCAGTATAGTCTGATCAGGCCAAATGTGGCGAAAATTATCATGAACCTGAATCAATGAATACTGATCTAGACCCAGGCTTGTCTCAAATGACACAAAAGCCTTTTTTGCAGATTCTGGCTAAATCATTCATATGCACCTGTAATGATCTCACACAGTCATATACTTTCATATTTTTTTTACATGTATGTGGAAAAGATATCCATTAAGGACAACTGAAAATATCTGGACAGTATACAATCAGCCTTTTTCACTACACTGTTTTCCTAGGAATTGTGAAATATTGTTGGCGGAGAAATCAAACAGATTTAGTACAAAGAGTAGAAATGGACTCAACTTTAAATATCTTTCAAAGAGCCATGGGAAAAGTTTCTACAGTCTGCAAAGTTTCAATTGTCTAAAAAAGATATCACATTTTAGATGGCTTTCACAAAAGTCTACTTTAAGATCTTGTGTGCAAATATGACATATGTATCGTCTGTGTTATTGCAAAACCTCTTAACTGCAGCTATTATCAAGCTGGAGTTACGAAGTTTTGAAGTAACACTGAGGATACATCATTTCATGTTCTAATTCAATAAATATCAAATAATTTCTGCATCTACATCCACGCAGACTATCAGTCACAAAGCAACAGATAAGAGGGGGTGAAGGCATTGAAAATTTTCTATTTCAAATCCAAACCCTATGTTGTGGGTACTCATTTGAATTGTCTCTATGAGACCTATGTTGTGGGTACTCATTTGAATTGTCTCTATGAGACAATTCCAATGAGTACCCACAATATAGGGTTTGATGAATAATAAAAGAAATATTGCATTTTGAAAAGCCATCACTCCCTAGAATCTGTAGCTCTGAAATTTAGTCAGCCTCGAGGCTTCCCTCCCTCTGTCCACATGTAGATCTGCCCATGCTCATTATCATCACATTTACAGTTTATATAAATTAGTCGTCATCATCTCTTGCAGCGTCTCTTGGTTTAGGTCCGCCAGCTGCTTTAGCCATGATGATCTGTGGAAGAGATGTGTAGTGTTAATCCATGTTTTGATGACTTTAATTTTTGTTTCAAACCAAAGTACCAATTTAAGAGACATTTAACTATCTCCCAAACAAGACCTGGTTTTAACGTCCCAAATAGAAAAGGCTTGGGAAAACATTGAAACAAAAGAAGAAACTGCTGATATCCAGCAGTTTCTCCTTTTATCTCAATATTTTCTATGCCATATTTAACACAAATTGTAATAATATCCATTTTGTCATTTGTGACAGTTTTTGAAGTGGATCACCCTAAAATTTTGCCGTTTGGGAAAGGGTTAAGTGAGATTAGCTCAAACTTGTTCTCAATAATTGAGTAGAAAGCAAGCAATGTTGGCTAAGATTAGAGTGTATGTCTGTGCAGGCTGATCTTAGTCTATATTGCCTGTCAAAGCTTTGATCACAACAGTAAATTGACATGAACAGCATGAGAAGGGTTAATTTTCAATCCCTTTCCAAGCAAGGCCTGGCTTTGATATCCCTAACAGAAAAGAAGAAAATGCTGATAACCAACATTTTCTTCTCTGCCCCAATATTTTCTTGCTATATTGTACACAACCCCATCTTGAACATCCTTTTTGTCATCTGCAACAGACTTCGATCTAAGTCTTAAGTTTTTGTCGTTTGGGTACTAGTAAATAACATTCAATTTGTATATCAGTACGATACTTTTTACAGAAAGATGAGCAATGAGCAAAACTTTTAATCACTTATCCTAGTCTTACAAATCCTTCATACTAGAGTTAAGAATTGACATTTTTTCACATTACCTTTAGGACATACCGCCAGAAGGACAGACAGACAACCATAACCAGGGTTGCATCCAGAAATTCGCAAATTGGGGGAAATGCCCCCCATAATTTCTGAAATTGGGGGGCAATGACCAAAATATGGGGGGCATGCGTAAAATGACCATTCTTTGTCATTTTATGTCTTTTGAAAATTGAATGCATTTTTCAATGTTGTATTCAATAAATTGTGAAGTAAACTGTGACAAAGGTCATCTTAATTTACCTTAACAGCTATGAAATAGATCCCAATCAAACAATAATGTAATGCTTTTCCAACTTTGTGCCTTTCAAATACACTCGTTTTCAGTAGTTTGACGTTTAAAGTAGGAAGATTACATATCACTTGTGGTTTACTACCTATCTGTTCACGAGCGGTTGCATGACAAGCCTGTTTGAGCGAGTGTAGTCCAAAAGATCTTTGAAATTTATCTGTCACATTGTAAACAGCCGCCATTTGCAATTTTGAGTGACGTCATCACTGTAGTGTGTTTTGTAGATCAAAGTGCCCAGAGTATTTCAGGACTGTTCAGAGATCGATAAACTTATGTATTCTTGATTCAATGTTTTTGCATATTGATTTACTTCTTTCTTACCGGTTATCTCGGTGAAAGTTGCACTTAAAGCAAGTAATTTTTCATGGACTATTTTTCAGATCGATTATGGAAGTCAGGCGGAAGGATTTTCCAGTCATGACATCCTGATCATTTTTTTCTTTTATATTTGTTTGTAAAACCATAATTTTCACAATCCTTGTAGTTCACCCAGATTGCGTTTAAGTCATTTTCATATGGAATGGTCTTATCTTATGTACCAACTATCCTTGTTTTTCCACGCGTTCTTGTCTGTTTACGGCCGTGGGAAAGTTGTCAAGCGGGAATTTTTACTATCAACTGAATTTGTCATTTGATTGGACAACCTCTTTTCCTCGAACGATGTGATTGGTCATTTAGAGTCTCGTCAGAATTGGAAGGATATTATTTAACAAGGCAATTTTTCACTTAACAAATGACATTTGTTAAGTAAACCAAAGCCAAAAAGATTTTATTGTAATTGAAAATTACAGCTACTAACTTACTAAGGGAGTTTATCGACGTAAGTAGATGCCAGAAATGTTTTTTGTACGGGAAAAGTACTCTCAAATGACGTCATAGGAATGCAGGTCATTTGTCACTGCGCTTATAATCGCGGGTCTTTTTCGTAGTAATAGTAACCATATTTGGAACCGATAAACATCTATTTAGGTCAATTGGGCGGAGTCAGTGTGGCCATGGCGCACGCAGAATCATGTTTTCTTCCGATTGGCAGCCTGTTTTAGTTTGCATGCACCCTAGTGAAAAATCAAGTATACTAGCTGTTTTTGTTCATTGAAAGACATATTTTTTGTGTTTAACCTGTTTCCAAGTGATTGCTGGCATCAGAAATGCATATTCTTTACTCTGTTTTTTCTTCTTTTTTTGCGGGATTTGCCCACGGCAATTTGACAAATAGGGGGGCATTCATGAAAATTCGCGGCAATCCCGCAATGCCGCGCTCTAGATGCAACCCTGCATAACACAATATGTCCCTATCTTTCAATACATGGACATAATACCTTTACTATTTATTAGTCTAGAGAATACAGAGCAAATGTGACCCGTCACGCTAAAAAGGACCTTATACGAAGTGTGAATATCGACCCTAGTCTGTCTGCGCAGTCCGCGCAGCCAGACTAGGGCCGACACTTTTCACTTTTATACAATTTTCTAAATCCGGAATGTTTTCCTTATCTTACTGCATGTTCATTTTTTGCATACGGGATCTGGTTGACCTGTGCGGAGTCTGACAAATTTGCCACAAATGGATTTTTGGAGTTCGGATAAGGTCCCTTTTAGCATGATGGGTCACAAATTATACGAACAACCTACCTGGTCGACCTTCAACACAGTACATGCAGCAGCGGTGGCAAATCTTATTCCCCAATATTTGGCTAGATACAGATCAAACAGGCCTTTCTCTGATGCATCCAAGGTACCTGCTCCTTGAGCCTGTAATTTGATGGAATCAATTTCTTTAATACTGTAAACCTTATTCCCCAATATTTGGCTAAATACAGATCAAACAAGCCTTTCTCTGATGCATCTAAGGTACCTGCTCCTTGTGCCTGTAATTTAATGGAATCAATTTCTTTAATACTGTAAATCTTATTCCCCAATATTTGGCTAAATACAGATCAAACAAGCCTTTCTCTGATGCATCTAAGGTACCCGCTCCTTGTGCCTGTAATTTAATGGAATCAATTTCTTTAATACTGTAAACCTTATTCCCCAATATTTGGCTAAATACAGATCAAACAGGCCTTTCTCTGATGCATCTAAGGTACCTGCTCCTTGAGCCTGTAATTTAATGGAATCAATTTCTTTAATACTGTAAATCTTATTCCCCAATATTTGGCTAAATACAGATCAAACAGGCCTTTCTCTGATGCATCTAAGGTACCTGCTCCTTGAGCCTGTAATTTAATGGAATCAATTTCTTTAATACTGTAAATCTTATTCCCCAATATTTGGCTAAATACAGATCAAACAAGCCTTTCTCTGATGCATCCAAGGTACCTGCTCCTTGAGCCTGTAATTTAATGGAATCAATTTCTTTAATACTGTAAATCTTATTCCCCAATATTTGGCTAGAAACAGATCAAACATGCCTTTCTCTGATGCATCCAAGGTACCTGCTCCTTGAGCCTGTAATTTAATGGAATCAATTTCTTTAATACTGTAAATCTTATTCCCCAATATTTGGCTAAATACAGATCAAACAAGCCTTTCTCTGATGCATCTAAGGTACCTGCTCCTTGAGCCTGTAATTTAATGGAATCAATTTCTTTAATACTGTAAATCTTATTCCCAATACAGATCAAACAAGCCTTTCTCTGATGCATCTAAGGTACCTGCTCCTTGAGCCTGTAATTTAATGGAATCAATTTCTTTAATACTGTAAATCTTATTCCCCAATATTTGGCTAAATACAGATCAAACAGGCCTTTCTCTGATGCATCTAAGGTACCTGCTCCTTGAGCCTGTAATTGAAATGTATCTACCGGTATTCTAATGCTTTATGGCAAATAACAGGAAATTTGAGTAAATTCTGCACAGTTTTTGTAATACTGATGGCATAACGCTGCTTTCCAATAAAATCCTTGTAACTGCAGCTTGTTTTAAGCAGCAGTTAACCCTTTTCAACACAAGACCTGGTTTTGACATGATATCTGATAACCAGCAGTTTCTCCTTTTGTCTCAATGTTTTTCAAGATATATTAATCACAAATTTCATCTTAAGTATAATATTTTATGTCGTCTGCAGCAGCAATCAAATTGGACCATCCTAAATTTTGTCTTTTGGGAAAGGGTTGAGGTTATTGTTGAAAAGCGACAATATCATTCATCCCTGAAAACATTACCTTTATGTTTATCATGTTACTTCTTGACCCAAAACTGACTGTCTTTACATGGCCACTAAATGAAATGGTACAAATATCATCATCAATATTCATGATTGAATCCTGGATACATACTGTAGTAAGAGGCTTAGTTTTTTATGTCAAGATTTCACAACAGTTATTCAAATTTACTTACTTCAATATCCACTCCAACATTCTTCTTGCCTTCTTGATGAGCAGCATACAATAATGATAATACCTCAGTGGCCTAAAATACAACACAACAAAAAATAATACATTAGGGAAACACAAATGATTTATGATCTGGAAAAGGTCCCTTGTAGTATTTGAGACCACCAAGTTTCCGTATCAGTCTATGGCCAATTGTAGTCTAAAGAGATCCATACTGCTTACTTTCTGACAATACTGGCAGTGAAGAAAATATTACAGAACAGATCTGTGTTAGTCTCAAATGCTATAAAGGACATTTTTCTAGATCCTGGCTCAAATGTACACTTGATATAGATTTTTTCACTTTGATTCATCTTTCAATGCACTTTCATGGACATATGGGATATGTTGTCTTATTGCTGATCTATATCTTCACAAAACTACTGTATCAACTGTTTTTAAATATCAACAAGTATAGTAAAATGACTTACTATCATGGAACAATGCCGACATCTTTCCATTGGAACTTGAGCTCTAAATCTGTTTTAATTTTAGCTAAAATTCAAAGCTAAAATCAAATGGCTTTTCAAAATTGTCAAAATAATTATTTCATGAAATCTCAAGTTTGCAAAGTTCCATCCTATTACCTTTGTCTAGTAATGTGTTACTTAGACATGTCAAAAAAGAAACAGAATATTTCTTACCTTTTGGCCGGCATTTTCTGCTATGGTTCTTGGGACAACTTCTAAAGCTTCAGCAAACTTTTTGATGGCATATTGTTCAAGACCAGCTGTCCCCTGCAATAATAACCATTCAGTGCTACAGAAAAGAGGGGGTGAAGACATTCTAACTTTTTTATTTCCATTCCAAACCCTATGTTGTGGGTACTCATTTGAATCGTCCCAATGAGACGATACAAATGAGTACCCACAATGTAGGGTTTGATGAACAATAACAGATTTATTGCAGTTTAACCCTTTCCCAAACAAGACCTGGTTTTGACGTCCCTAATGGAAATGGCTTAGGAAAACATTGGAACAAAAGAAGAAACTGCTGATAACCAGCAGTTTCTCCTTTTGCCTCAATATTTTCTATGCCAAATTTCACACAAATTATATCTTTAACAACTTCCATTTTGTCATTCATGGCAGTTTTTGAAGTGGATCACCCTTAAATTTTGCCGTTTGGGAAAGGGTTAAAAAGTCACCACCCCCTCTTATCTGGAGCTCTGTCCATTTGCACAAGACAAATGCTCCCGAAATTACAAATCTTAAGTTTTTGGACAGAAACAGACTGCCTGACACGAGTAAAACAATATGCCCCAAATCATTTGATACAGGGGCATAAAAATGCTGTAATTATGGTCTGGAGGACTTATGTGCAGAAAATTGTTGGATTTCGGTAACATGTTGCAACTAGAAATCTGTCACTGAAGGTGATAAAAATACCCCCGCCACCACCTTTGTTTGGACAAGTGTTTTTGTTGATTTAGGAGCCATACTCAGAACTTGTCAATCCGATTTTATTGAAATTTGGTCCAATCAGGGGCCATAACTCAGAAAGTATCAGTCTGATTTCCATAAATTTTGCATCTTGCATTTATACAGGTCCTAATGCATACCTGTGCCAAATATGAAGCAAATTGTTCATTAACTGTAGGAGGAATTGTCCGGACAAGCATTTTTGTCAATCAGGGGCCATAACTCAGAAAGTAGCGGTCTGATTTTCGTGAAATGTGCATCTTGCACATGTACAGAAGTAAATGCACACCTGTGCCAAGTATGAAGCAAATCAGATAGTAACTAAAGGAGGACTTGTCCGGACAAGCATTTTTTGGTAAAATCAAGGGCCATAACTGAAAAAGTAATGGTCAGATTTTCGTGAAATGTGGGTCTTGCACATCTTCAGGTCCTTATGCAGACATGTGCCAAGTATGAAGCAAATCGGACAGTAACTGTAGGAGGAGTTGGCCGGACAAGCATTTTTGGGTCAAATCAGGGGCCATAACTCAAAAAGTATCGGTCCAGTTTCCAAGAAATTTGCGTCTTGCACATCTACAGGTCCTAATGCACACCTGTGCCAAGTATGAAGCAAATCGGACAGTTACTGTAGGAGGAGTTGGCCGCATAAGCATTTTTGGGTCAAATCAGGGGCCATAACTCAAAAAGTATCGATCCGATTTCCGTGAAATTTGCGTCTTGCACATCTACAGGTCACAATGAATACTTGTGCCAAGTATGAACTAAATCGGTCCACAAGTGTAGGAGGAGTTATTTGGACAAGCATTTTTTGCTCAAATCAGGGGCCATAACACAGAAATTATCAGTGCGATTTTCGTGAAATTTGCGTCTTGCACATCTACAGGTCCTAATGCACACCTGTGCCAAGTATGAAGCAAATCGGACAGTAACTGTAGGAGGAGTGGGCCGAACAAGCATTTATGGGTCAAATCAGGGGCAATAACTCAAAAAGTATCAGTCCGATTTCCGTGAAATTTGCGTCTTGCACATCTACAGTTCACAATGAATACTTGTGCCAAATATGAACTAAATCGGTCCACAAGTGTAGGAGGAGTTATCCGGACAAGCATTTTTTTGTCAAATCAGGGGCCATAACACAGAAATTATCAGTGCGAATTTTCGTGAAATTTACGTCTTGCACATCTACAGGTCCTAATGCACACCTGTGCCAAGTATGAAGCAAATCGGACAGTAACTGTAGGAGAAGTTGGCCGGACAAGCATTTTTGAGTCAAATCTGGGGCCATAACTCAACAAGAGTTGTCCGCGGACAACGTAGCTCGCCTATACGGGAGCTTGTCACAAAAAACAGCAAATTTTTTAAAAGTAGGTCAAACTCCAAGGTCAAGGTCACAAGGTCAAGGGTAATGGTCCCAAAGGAAAGGTCTTGTCGAGATGTATCTATGTATGAAATATCAAGGCTGTATCTCTAATAGTGCATGAGATATATAGGCCAGGTTAAAGTTTTTTAAAAGTAGGTCAAACTCCAAGGTCAAGGTCACTAGGTCAAAGGTCATGGTCTCAAATGAAAGATCTTGTCGAGATGTATCTATGTATGGAATATCAAGGCTGTATCTCTAATAGTGCCTGAGATATAGGCCAGGTTAAAGTTTTTCAAAAGTAGGTCAAACTCCAAGGGCAAGGTCACTAGGTCAAAGGTCATGGTCCCAAATGAAAGGTCTTGTCGAGATGTATCTATGTATGAAATATCAAGGCTGTATCCCTAATAGTGCCTGAGATATAGACCAGGTTAAAGTTTTTCGAGTGAAGACGGGACGGGACGGGACAGAACGGGACGGTGCGCGACGCCGACACTAGGGCTGTGACATTAGCTCCCCGGACATAAAGTCCCGGCTCGCTAAAAAGTATAGGTCCGATTTCCGTGAAATTTGCGTCTTGCATATCTACAGGTCACAATGAACACTTGTGCCAAGTATGAACTAAATCGGTCCACAAGTGTAGGAGGAGTTATCCGGACAAGTAATTTTTGGTCAAATCAGGGGCCGTAACTCAAAAAGTATCGGTCTGATTTTCATGAAATTTGTGTCTTGCACATCTGCAGCGTCTTGCACATCTACAGGTCACAATGAATACTTGTGCCAAGTATGAACTAAATCGGTCCACAAGTGTAGGAGGAGTTATTTGGACAAACATTTTTTGCTCAAATCAGGGGCCATAACACAGAAATTATCAGTGCGATTTTCGTGAAATTTGCGTCTTGCACATCTACAGGTCCTAATGCACACCTGTGCCAAGTATGAAGCAAATCGGACAGTAACTGTAGGAGGAGTTGGCCGAACAAGCATTTATGGGTCAAATCAGGGGCCATAACTCAAAAAGTATCGGTCCGATTTCCGTGAAATTTGCCTCTTGCACATCTACAGTTCACAATGAATACTTGTGCCAAGTATGAACTAAATCGGTCCACAAGTGTAGGAGGAGTTATCCGGACAAGCATTTTTTTGTCAAATCAGGGGCCATAACTCAGAAATTATCAGTGCGAATTTTCGTGAAATTTATGTCTTGCACATCTACATGTCCTAATGCACACCTGTGCCAAGTATGAAGCAAATCGGACAGTAACTGTAGGAGAAGTTGGCCGGACAAGCATTTTTGGGTCAAATCAGGGGCCATAACTCAACAAGAGTTGTCCGCGGACAACGTAGCTCGCCTATACGGGAGCTTGTCACAAACAAGAGGGCCATTGGCCCTGAAGCGCTCACCTGATATCATAGCTTTGTGTATACAAAGTTTCAGGTTGATTGGACAAAAATTTGTGACCTCTAGGGTGCACACAAGGTTTAACAAAGATTTGACCTCATGACCTAGAATTGATCAAGACAATCATTCTGATCAATTTTCAGGTTGATTGGGCAAAAAATGTGGCCTCTAGAGTGCACACAAGGTTTTTCAAAGATTTTACCTCATGACCTAGTTTATGACCCCAGATGACCCAATTTTGATCTTGTCCGAGAATTGCTCAAGACAATCATTCTGATCAATTTTCAGGTTGATTGAGCAAAAAATGAGGCTTCTAGAGTGCACACAAGGTTTTCTAAGATTTGACCCCGTGACCTAGTTTTTGACCCCAGATGACCCAATTTCAAACTTGTCCGAGATTTTAACAAGACAATCATTCTGGGCAAATTTCAGGTTGATTGGGCAAAAAATGTGGCCTATAGAGTGCACACAAGGTTTTTCTAAGATTTGACCCCATGACCTAGTTTTTGACCCAAGATGACCCAATTTCGAACTTGTCCGATATTTTATCAAGAAAATCATTCTGAGCAAATTTCAGGTTGATTGGGCAAAAAATGTGGCCTCTAGAGTGCACACAAGGTTTTTCTAAGATTTGACCCTGTGACCTAAATTTTGACCCCAGATGACCCAATTTCAAACTTGTCCGAGATTTCATCAAGAAAGTCATTCTGAGCAATTTTCAGGCTGATTGGGCATAAATTGTGGCCTCTAGAATGCACACAAGGTTTTTCTAAGATTTGACCCCATGACCTAGTTTTTGACCCCAGATGACCCAATTTCGAACTTGTCCGAGCTTTCATCAAGACAAACATCCTGAGCAAATTTCAGGTTGATTGGGCAAAAAATGTGGCCTCTAGAGTGCACACAAGGCAAAGTTTGACGGACGACGGACGACACACGACGGATGCCGGACACAGCGGTATCACAATAGCTCACCATGAGCACATTCGTGCTCAGGTGAGCTAAAAACAGCAAATTTTTTAAAAGTAGGTCAAACTCCAAGGTCAAGGTCACAAGGTCAAGGGTAATGGTCCCAAAGGAAAGGTCTTGTCGAGATGTATCTATGTATGAAATATCAAGGCTGTATCTCTAATAGTGCATGAGATATATAGGCCAGGTTAAAGTTTTTTAAAAGTAGGTCAAACTCCAAGGTCAAGGTCACTAGGTCAAAGGTCATGGTCTCAAATGAAAGGTCTTGTCGAGATGTATCTATGTATGGAATATCAAGGCTGTATCTCTAATAGTGCCTGAGATATAGGCCAGGTTAAAGTTTTTCAAAAGTAGGTCAAACTCCAAGGGCAAGGTCACTAGGTCAAAGGTCATGGTCCCAAATGAAAGGTCTTGTCGAGATGTATCTATGTATGAAATATCAAGGCTGTATCCCTAATAGTGCCTGAGATATAGACCAGGTTAAAGTTTTTCGAGTGAAGACGGGACGGGACAGGACAGGACGGTACGCGACGCCGACACTAGGGCTGTGACATTAGCTCCCCGGACATAAAGTCCCGGCTCGCAAAAAAGTATCGGTCCGATTTCCGTGAAATTTGCGTCTTGCATATCTACAGACCACAATGAACACTTGTGCCAAGTATGAACTAAATCGGTCCACAAGTGTAGGAGGAGTTATCCGGACAAGTAATTTTTGGTCAACTCAGGGGCCGTAACTCAACAAGAATTGTCCGCGGACAATAAAGCTCGCCCTAACGAGAGCTTGCAGCGATTTTTTTCCTTCTTTAACTAGTGCCGTCAAACGGAAGCAATCCCAAATGGTACCGGTATCCTCCCAATTCAATCATCGGCATTCTCCCAAAGTGACGATCGGCCCATTCCCAATCTCCAAATCTACCGTTTCCAACGATCCTGTTTGCCGTTCCCAATCACGAGTACCTTAAATTTGCGTAGACATGCCTTTTGAAATCGCTGGGCCTTTAAATCTCGCCGTAAATCATAGTGCAGAAAGTAAACAAACGATATAACATCTTCGGGGGTAAAAACATTTAACTACATACAATCTTGATGAATAGTTATGAGGTTTTCGATTTTCCATGAAAGATAAACACTTTCAAAGGGACGAAACTCAAACTGTGGACTGGTTTACTAATTATTACTATTACGATGGGTACCAGTCTAGTCTAACCGTTCTAAAATGTGACTGGTTACATAAAATTTAATAAAGATATCGATTTTTACTGTGAAAAATTTCCACCGTAGAAACCAGTCTCCTTCTACTTTCACTTTCTTGCGCGATCACAAATGTTTATTGCAGCTGCTAATCATGAGCCACAATGCGCAATACTATCGGAAAAAATTATGCAAAGTTGGCAATCAAACTAAAGACTTTTTACATGTAGTTCAGGATTGACCAAGGCGACGAGCGCGAGAATGGTTAGACTTTCGAAGTGTCAGCCCCAATCATTCATGATCAACTCGCTTTTCATTACATTCGTGAACAACTTTCCCATTTAAATAAATTTATTCAGGGGATTTGTTTATATCAAGGCATTTTCGTTCATTCAATAGTTGTCCATGCCTTGATTTCTTTTTATTATCAGTCAGTGTTTGGAACAATGGCGGCCATCGGCATCGACAATGTTTTTATCCCAAAATGTTATTTCTTTTATAAAGACACTATTGTAGAAGATAAAAGGTAAATTCTCAAGAAATAATATAAACTTGTGATTTAAATAGCATTTCCTTTTATAAAGAATATGTTCTGATACTTTGTTTTAGGATAAAGAAAGTTGATTGTTTATATGTACATTCGTACCCATTATTGTTCAACCCCCAAATGAACTTGATATTTTAAAACTCACCATTTCCTGAACAAACTGAATAAGATTATACATGAATAACTTAGAAAGGTAGAAAAATTGATTTGAATATTTCTATGATCATTATTGAAGGCTTACAGCATAAGGAAAACCATACAAAAAATAATTTGCTTATAGTCATTCATAGCAATTGAATCTATTGTCCCCCACATTTTTTTTTCAAAAATCCCCCACATTTTTTTAGGAGGTGAGGTCAGATCCCCCACTTGATTCTAATCCTAGAATAAACACTGAATGTCTTGATTGAGTGTAGGTACCAAGACTGAAAAATACAATGTACAGTTAAACTTTTCACATGACATGATTATGATTGTCTAGTTATGTATATTGCATGTTAGTAGAATTTTCATGATTTAACATAGAACTTAAATTGATTTTTGATGCAATATATAGCCCCTAAAGATAGATAAGATGAGTTTTAAAGATTCCCAATTCATCAAGTAAGCGACTAAATCTTTTCCCAATTTGGAGATTTCGCGACGTGAAAAATTCCCAATTTGGAGATTTCGCGACGCGAAAAATTCCCAATTGAAGGGGAACAGGTACCTTTCCCAATTGGGCAGAAAAAACGCTGGCTTGTCACAAAGAAAAGTCATTTCCTAAGTCAAGGTAAAAAGGTCATGGCCCAAAATGAAATTTCTTAAAAGTAGGTCAAACTCCAAGGTCAAGGCCACAAGGTCCAAAGTCATGGTCAAATGTGAACTGTGTTGGAAGGAGGTGTCCATGTGTGAAATATCAAGGCTGTAGGTGTAAAAGGACACGAGATATAGGCCAGGTTAAAAAAAATTAAAAGTAGGTCAAACTCCAAGGTCAAAGTCACAAGGTCCAAGGTCATGGTCAAATGTGAACGGTGTTGGAAGGAGGTGTCCATATGTGAAATATCAAGACTGTAGGTGTAAAAGGACATGAGATATAGGCCAGGTTAAAGTTTTTTGAAAATAGGTCTAACTCCAAGGTCACAAGGTCCATGGTCATGGTCAAATGTGAATGGTGTTGGCAGGAGGTGTCCATATGTGAAATATCAAGGCTGTAGGTGTAAAAGGACATGAGATATAGGCCAGGTTAAAGTTTTTTTCAAAAGTAGGTCAAACTCCAGGGTCAAGGTCAAAATGTCCAAGGTCATGGTCAAATGTGAACGGTGTTGGAAGGAGGTGTCCATATGTGAAATATCAAGACTGTAGGTATAAAAAGACATGAGATATAGGCCTGGTTAAAGTTTTTTAAAAGTAGGTCAAACTCCAAGGTCAAGGTCACAAGGTCAAAGGTCATGGTCAAATGTGAATGGTGTTGGTAGGTGTCCATATGTGAAATATCAAGACTGTAGGTGTAAAAGGACATGAGATATAGGCCAGGTTAAAGTTTTTTAAAAGTAGGTCAAACTCCAAGGTCAAGGTCACAAGGTCATGGTCAAATGTGAATGGTGTTGGAAGGAGGTGTCCATATGTGAAATATCAAGACTGTAGGTGTAACAAGAGTTGTACGCGGACAACGTAGCTCGCCTATACGAGAGCTTGTCACAAAAACAGCAATTTATTTAAAAGTAGGTCAAACTCCAAGGTCAAGGTCACAAGGTCAAAGGTTATTGTCCCAAATGAAAGGTCTTGTCCAGATGTAACTATGTATGAAATATCAAGGCTGTATCTCTAATAGTGCCTGAGATATAGGCCAGGTTAAAGTTTTTCAAAAGTAGGTCAAACTCCAAGGTCAAGGTCACAAGGTCAAAGGTCATGGTCCCAAATGAAAGGTCTTGTCGAAATGTATCTATGTATGAAATATCAAGGCTGTATCTGTAATAGTGCCTGAGATATAGGCCAGGTTAAAGTTTTTCAAAAGTAGGTCAAACTCCAAGGTCAAGGTCACAAGGTCAAAGGTCATGGTCCCAAATGAAAGGTCTTGTCGAGATGTATCTATGTATGAAATATCAAGGCTGTATCTCTAATAGTGCCTGAGATATAGACCAGGTTAAAGTTTTTCAAGTGAAGACGGGACGGGACGGGACGCGACGCGACGCCGACACTAGGGCTGTGACATTAGCTCCCTGGACATAAAGTCCCGGCTCGCTAAAAAGACATGAGATATAGGCCAGGTTAAAGTTTTTTAAAAGTAGGTCAAACTCCAAGGTCAAGGTCACAAGGTCCAAGGTCATGGTCAAATGTGAATAGTGTTGGAAGGAGGTGTCCATATCTGAAATATCAAGACTGTAGGTGTAAAAAGACATGAGATATAGGCCAGGTTAAAGTTTTTTAATAGTAGGTCAAACTCCAAGGTCAAGGTCACAAGGTTCAAGGTCATGGTCAAATGTGAATGGTGTTGGAAGGAGGTGTCCATATGTTAAATATCAAGGCTGCACATTGTGTATGTGCAATAGGGCATAAAATATAGACCAGGTTAAAGTTTTTTAGGCCAGGTTAAAGTTTTTTAAAAGTAGGTCAAACTCCAAGGTCAAGGTCACAAGGTCATGGTCAAATGTGAATGGTGTTGGAAGGAGGTGTCCATATGTGAAATATCAAGACTGTAGGTGTAAAAGGACATGAGATCTAGGCCAGGTTAAAGTTTTTTAAAAGTAGGTCAAACTCCAAGGTCAAGGTCACAATGTTCAAGGTCATGGTCAAATGTGAATGGTGTTGGTAGGAGGTATCCATATGTGAAATATCAAGGCTGTATGTGCAATAGGGCATAAGATATAGACCAGGTTAAAGTTTTTTTTAGACCAGGTTAAAGTTTTTTTAGGCCAGGTTAAAGTTTTTTAAAAGTAGGTCAAACTCCAAGGTCAAGGTCACAAGGTCAAAGTCTCAAATGAAAGGTCTTGGTGAGAAGTATCCACATGTGAAATATGAAGGCTGTAGGTGTAATAGGGCATTAGATATAGGCCAGGTTAAAGTTTTTTTTTAAAACGGTCAAAAAGTGGGTCAAACTCCAAGGTCAAGGTCACAAGGTCAAAGGTCATGGCCTCAAATCAAAGGTCTTAGTTAGAGGTACCAACTGGTGAAATATGAAGGCTGTATCTCTAACAGGGCATGAGATATGGGCCAGGTTAAAGTTTTTGCGGACGCTGACGCCGACGCTGACATCCGGGGGTATGACAATAGCTCTTCCGAGACTATCGTCCCGGGCGAGCTAAAAAGTATCCAGGGTTTTCCCTGAGCATGAGAATTTGGGGGTCATTGTGACCCCCTTGCCTTCAAAGTTAGGGGTCATTTGTACTATTTTGTGGGTCAAATGCCCTAGGACTCAAATATCATATGAAAATCTGGATTTTAAAACTTGCCTCATTAATGTCCCTCGAGTAAATTTCTAAGGGGTCATTTGTTTTGAAATTGCGACAATGACGCCTGATTTGTGCGTCATGGAAAACCCTGAGTATTGGTCTGATTTTCATGAAATTTGTGTCTGCAGCGTCTTGCACATCTACAGGTCACAATGAATACTTGTGCCAAGTATGAACTAAATCGGTCCACAAGTAAAGGAGGAGTTATCCGGACAAGCATTTTTTGGTCAAATCAGGGGCCATAACTCAGAAATTATCAGTGTGATTTTCGTAATGCGTCTTTCACATCTACAGGTCCTAATGCACACCTGTACCAAGTATGAAGCAAATCGGACAGTAACTGTAGGAGAAGTTGGCCGGACAAGCATTTTTGGGTCAAATCAGGGGCCATAACTCAAAAAGTATGGGTCTGATTTCCGTGAAATATGCGTCTTGCATATCTACAGGTCACAATGAACACTTGTGCCAAGTATGAACTAAATCGGTCCACAAGTGTAGGAGGAGTTATCCGGACAAGTATTTTTTGGTCAAATCAGGGGCCATAACTAAACAAGAGGGCCATTGGCCCTGAAGCGCTCACCTGATATAATAACTTTTTTTTGTAAACCAATTTTCAGGTTGATTGGACAAAGAATGTGACCTCTAGGGTGCACACAAGGTTTATCTAAGATTTGACCTCGTGACCTAGAATTGATCAAGACAATCATTCTGATCAATTTTCAGGTTGATTGGGCAAAAAATGTGGCCTCTAGAGTGCACACAAGGTTTTACAAAGATTTTACCTCATGACCTAGTTTATGACCCCAGATGACCCAATTTCAATCTTGTCTGAAAATTGATCAAGACAATCATTCTGATCAATTTTCAGGGTGATTTGGTAAAAAATGTGGCCTCTAGAGTGCACACAAGGTTTTTCTAAGATTTGACCCCGTGACCTAGTTTTTGACTCCAGATGACCCAATTTCAAACTTGTCCGAGATTTCACCAAGACAATCATTCTGATCAATTTTCAGGTTGATTGGGCAACAAATGTGGCCTCTAGAGTGCACACAAGGTTTTTCTAAGATTTGACCCCATGACCTAGTTTTTGACCCCGTATGACCCAATTTCAAAATTGTGCGAGATTTTATCAAGCCAATCATTCTGAGCAATTTTCAGGTTGATTGGGCAAAAAATGTGGCCTCTAGAGTGCACACAAGGTTTTTCTAAGATTTGACCATGTGACCTAGTTTTAGACCCCAGATGACCCTATATCAAACTTGTGCGAGATTTTATCAAGTCAATCATTCTGAGCAATTTTCAGGTTGATTGGGCAAAAAATGTGGCCTCTAGAGTGCACACAAGGTTTTTCTAAGATTTGACCCCGTGACCTAGTTTTTGACCCCAGATGACCCAATTTCAAACTTGTCCGAGCTTTCATCAAGACAATCATTCTGAGCAAATTTCAGGTTGATTGGGCAAAAGATGGGGCCTCTAGAGTGCACACAAGGTTTTTCTAAGATTTGACCCCGTGACCTAGTTTTTGACCCCAGATGACCCAATTTCGAACTTGTCCGAGATTTTATCAAGACAATAATTCTGATCAATTTTCAGGTTGATTGGGCAAAAATGTGGCCTCTATAGTGCACACAAGGTTTTTCTAAGATTTGACCCCGTGACCTAGTTTTTGACCCCAGATGACCCAATTTCGAACTTGTCCGAGATTTCATCAAGACAATCATTCTGAGCAAATTTCAGGTTGATTGGGCAAAAAATGTGACCTCTATAGTGCACACAAGGTTTTTCTAAGATTTGACCCCGTGACCTAGTTTTTGACCCCAGATGACCCAATTTCAAACTTGTCCGAGATTTTATCAAGACAATTATTCTGAGCAAATTTCAGGTTGATTGGGCAAAAAATGTGGCCTCTAGAGTGCACACAAGGTTTTTCTAAGATTTGACCCCGTGACCTAGTTTTTGACCCCAGATGACCCAATTTCGAACTTGTCCGAGATTTCATCAAGACAATCATTCTGAGCAAATTTCAGGTTGATTGGGCAAAAAATGTGGCCTCTAGAGTGCACACAAGGCAAAGTTTGACGGACGACGGACGACGGACGACGGACACCGGACGCCGGACACAGCGGTATCACAATAGCTCACCATGAGCACATTCGTGCTCAGGTGAGCTAAAAAGTATCGGTCTGATTTTTGTGAAATTTGTGTCTTGCACATCTGCAGGTCACAATGAACACTTGTGCCAAGTATGAATAAAATCGGTCGACAAGTGTAGGAGGAGTTGTCCGGACAAAGTTTTGGAGACAGAACAACCATCCAACCAACCATCCAACCACTGGACTGACAGGTTGATTCCAGTATACCCCCTCCAAACTTCGTTTGCGGGGGTATAATTATAGATCGTCAAAAGTGACGTCACCCTACCCGCCTTTTGACAGATGATGTTGTCATGCAGAATAAATGTTGTATGTTCAGACAGCTTTGGTAGCTTCTGGTAGAAGGCAAATCTCAAGATAGCCATCAGAAATATACAACAATACTCTACATTGGCTGTTTTCCAAGATAGGACCCTTTTGCAGATAATATGAACTGTTTTACAAAAATCATCATTTTTGGATATTTTCCTTCATTTTTCGCTTTTGTTTACCGACCAAAGCTGAGTTGCTTCTGTACACTAATCATTTTGTCCTTACACTTTGCCACCCACTAGAAAACAGCTGTCTATGACAAAGCTTTGCCAAAAAACAATTCAGCAAGGTTTGAAATAGCTCCATCCCATTATTGCGCTAAAATTATGCAATTTTTATACACGCACTTTTTTGTCTACCGCCAAGCCACACGAGACGCATCCACATTACAATTGTTTGTGTCACAGGAAGTGACATAATAAATGTGATGTCACAATGTAACAACATTTGGCACAATTTTTCTATAGCTGTTATGATGAGCTATATATGTGCCAAGTTTCATTAAATTCTGACGGACAGTTTTTCAGATATGACAACAGTCTCACTTATTATTGGATGACCCTCGTAAGTAACATGTTTTTTATACCCTGCATTGTCTTTGAATTTGGACTGGTCAACACATTTGTACTTTTGGAAAAGGTCAAACAATTCATGACTGTTTGTCAAACATAATGCCTCAATGACTCACCTCACCGATGGTTGTAATCTGTTTACTTAATTCAATCTCTGTAGCACCTGCTCCTGGTAACAAGCGATTATCCTGAAATTGACAGTCAAATAATGTAAGTTCTGTCCTCTTTATGCCGACTACATCATGATGCCTTTCACAATATATGCAACCTATTTTACAGCAAGTCCTCTTTGTATTTGACGCAAATCCCAACAGACAATAACGGCATTTTTGTGAAATTTTTATTTTTGCACTGATGAGCGATCTCTAAATCTCAACTCCCTACATTGAAGATAATTAACAGAAGACCTGCAGATTCGAGTTTTAATAGCTAGCAACATATTTAACGAAAACTCGGTATATATTGTCATTTATATGAATTAGTATTTCTTCCGGTTGATAGCCAGGAACGACATAAAAACATCAATGGCGGAGGTTTATTTCATGTATTTCACTTACCCTAGTTAATGCTTTATAAGTATTGACTCCATCATTTATTGCTCTTTCTATATCATCCATGATGTTATCTGTTGAACCTCGGACTACAATGGTGGTGATGGCGCTCTCTTCTTTATCTGTAAAAATATATATTTCAAGATCTATTTTCTAACTTTAACCCTTTTACAACTAGCAAATAAGAGTGCCGTTGTCAGAATATACGCCGCCCCTACCAGAGACTAAGTTTTAAGGGGGTATGACTCAGGCAAAAATCAATGGACCACAAAATCCTTCCTTCATGCACATCTACAATGTTTCAAAAAGATCCAGGCAGAAACTTAGGAGTTGGCCTCACAAGAAAAGTGGACGGACAGATGGATGGATGGACAGAGGGACTGACAGACAAAGAAGATGAGGCCAATATACGACCACTTCCAGTGGCATATAAAAATTAGATGAATTTTAACACATTTCCAAACAAGACAGGTTTTTGGCACCCATCAAGGAAAGAAAGTCCCATTGAAAGCAGAGAAGAAAATGCTGATACATCTTTTCAGAGCCTCACGTAAGTTTACGATTTCTCTCAACAGTGGTACCACAATATCCAATACGAGCAGGTATCACATGTTTTAAAAGATTTATTGTTTACTCCATGGACAGTATTAATCAACCTGTCTAAATCCCAGAATACCTTTAAAATCACACAACAATCAATCCAAATGGCCCCTTCCAATCAGATAGCTTGTAATGTAATTTTGCTTTAGACATGTCAATGAATACAGCCACTGCTTTTGTGTTTATCTCACCTTGTTTAAATATGATGACAGGTGTGTCTCCTATCTCATCAACAAACACATTATCACAGTAACCAGACTCTTCAGCGGTGGGCGGAGTCTAAAATAGATTTGACATGAAATTATTACAAACACATTTTCACAGTAACCAGACTCTTCAGCGGTGGGCGGAGTCTAAAAACAGGGGTAGATACCAGATTTACATTTTCAACAAACTAAAACATGTAGTTACAAGCAATTGACAATAAAACAAGATGTGTCTGTGAAATACAAATGTCCCCGAAATGGACAATGTTAAGTTTTTGGACAGACAGACAGATGAATGGACGGACAGACCGACACAAGTGTAACAAATTTGTAAAGGGTTATATGTTCAGGTACAAGGATTGATACGCAATTACCCGTGTTAACATTATTTACATGTATTGTACTTCGTGATTTTACCTGGTTTAAAAGTAATCACTCAAATTTAACATGTATAAATATGCCTAAGTGAGTTGGGTTGGTGCAGAAGGCCATGTGAAGGCAGAAGGTGCACACCTTCTAAATTACGTAGATTGTTTTATTTGGAGTGTTGTATGAGATTACAAAATTATTGAGGTGAGTTGACGTATAATTATATCGTTATTGTCTGTATAGTCTTACTATTTTCTCTGTGGTCACTTGCATTGATTTATGTTTGTTTGTCTGTTTGTACGCTGATTTCTAGTTGTTAAAAGTTGTATAACTTTTAGGCATTTACTTAAAGGTTTTTTCTCAATCTTCAATCTTGCAGTTCTTCGCCTCTTTCTATCGGCTAACAACAAATCTAGAAACTTCTAGCAGACGACAAAAGTTGAATCTTCTAGCAGACGACAAATGTTGAATCTTCTAGCAGACGACAAACGTAGACACTCAAAGCAGACGACAAGTGTAGTAATTTGTAACAGATGACAAACATATAAAGCATACGGAGTTACTAAGGGTATGAACCAAGAAGAGACGATATAAGTGTCAAACGCTACGTGTACAAACATCGTGAGTAAAACAAACTTTGTGACTTTGTGAGAAGTGGATATTCTATACCACGAACAATATTGGACATTATTTGTGTCAACAAACTAGCAATATACGTGGAGCAGAGACAGGCGCATAAGTGATAAATGGACAGAATAACATAATTAATTGAACACTGGTTTGAAAGTTAATGTTCTGTAGATGTTATGTATTTTTGTATGACCTCTGTTCTCTGTCTTTATCCTATTCTCACTGTCTTATATTCTTTCACTTTCTACTTTTTCCTCTAAATTATATATTAAACTTGTCTTTTCACAAGCTGTGGTTGTGTTGGTTAACCTACGTCTTTACAATGGTGGCAGCGGTCTACTTCATGAATTAAGTTATTTAATCTCATGAACAACACGTTAACATGGCTAGTGAACAGACAATTGAATGTTTAAATAAGTTGATTGAGAGAGGCGAAGAAGTGGGGCAATGTTTAACTTTGTTAAGAGAAATGACAGAGTTAGAAGAAAAAAATGCAGCGAGGAGTGAAAGAGCTGCTGAAAGGGATGCTAAAATGAAAGAGAGAGATTGTGAGCTTAGATTGAGAGAACTTCAATTGAAGGAAAAGGAATTAGAAATGACAAAGCATGTTTCACCGTCGTTAGTAAGTCCAGGTCTAAATTTAAAAGTTAAACTACCAAAATTAGTAGAAGGACAGGACATTGAGGTGTTCCTAACATCGTTTGAGAGACTTGCTCTTGTGCATAGTTGGCCGAAATCGCAATGGCCTGTCCATCTTATTCCTCAATTGAGTGGTAAAGCATTAGAAGCATACTCTAGAATGTCGTTAGCAGAAAGTAAAGATTATGACTGTATCAAGAAAGCAATTTTGAACAGATATGGATTGAATGCATGGGAGTACAGAGAAAAGTTTAGAAATTGTAAGCAAAATGATTATGAATCTTTTAAAGAATTTTCAGTTCGAATGAAGTCTTATTTTGACCACTGGAAAGATACGGAGTCTGTTGATGGCGATTTCGAAAACCTGGTAGATATGGTTATTAGAGATCAGTTGATGCATAACGCAGAACAAGACCTTCAGGTATGGTTAAAGGAGCACCAACCCAAAACTGTATCGGAAATGGTAGGTCTAGCTGAGGCGTATCAGCTTGCACACAAAACATCAGAGAGAAAAAGTTTTCAGAGAAAATTTAATCAGGGTAATTTTACTAGATTAAATCAAAATGATAACAAGGATCACAGTCAGACAAAAAGAAAATGTTATGTTTGTGATAGCTCTGAACATTTGATTGCCACATGTCCCTACAAGTTAAAACGTGATAAGCCTGATGCATTTCAAAAGGAAGCAAATGGTTTGCTTCTATCGCCCACAAAACGTGGTGCGGTTGTTGAAATACCCATAGTCTCAAATGATACTGAGGGTCAGATACAGTTATCTAATGGGCTAAGAATATGCAGTGGTTCTGTTAATGGAAAACAAGTTAGAGTTCTAAGAGATACAGGGTGTACGTCAATTTTTGTATCTGAGCAATTTTTTAAATCAGAAAGTTTGACAGGGGTGAAAAAAGAAGTGGTATTGGCTGATGGTTCAAGTAAATCATGCTTTGAAATACAAATAGATATTCAGACGCCATTCATTTCAGGCGTAGTTAATGCTCTAGTTATGGATAATCCTTTTGCAGATCTGATTATAGGAAATTTGGGGTATGTTCATCCAGACCATGGTAATAAGGAGTCATTGCAAGTTGTCACGAGAAATATGAGAAAGAAGGAGTTACAGGATGAAATTGTACGAGCTGAAGCAGACGAAAGATGGAAAAGTGATGATTACAGGGAAAGTGATGTTTATGAAAGCAGTGCGCTTGAAGGTAATGTAAGTAGAAAGATTGAAAATGCTGATGATCTAAAGATTGAGCAAGAGAAAGATGTGTCTTTGCAAAAAGTAGTCGAGTTAGCGAGAGGGCCGAAAATCGTAAGTAGGAATGCATATTTTTACGAGAACGGCGGCATTTTGTACAGAGCTTTTATAAAGGGTGATGGGAGCGAAGTTAGTCAAGTTATTGTACCAAAAGTATTTCGAACAGAAATCATGAAAATCGCTCACGATATTCCATTAGGTGGCCATTTAGGAAACAGAAAAACTAGAAACAGGATTTTGAGAAACTTCTTCTGGCCTGGTATTTTTAGAGATGTCGCAAATTACTGCAGATCTTGTCCGCAATGCCAAAGAAGTGTAGCTAAAGGTAGGGTCAAAAGGACACACTTGGTTTCTGTTCCACCTATAACAGAGCCATTCCAAAGGGTTTCTATTGATATAGTTGGTCCTCTGAATCGCACAAAGCGTGGACACAAATACATTCTAACAATGGTAGATTATGGAACCAAGTTCCCAGAGGCAATCCCATTGAAATGTATAGATTCTGAGAGTGTAGCTGAAGCTTTGGTGAGTATCTTTTCAAGAGTAGGCATTCCTAAAGAGATTCTTTCTGATCAGGGTAGTAACTTTACATCAGCTGTGATGAAACAGGTTTGTCAAATGTTAAACATAAAGAAGATACTAAGCACACCATACCATCCGGAGGCCAACGGTCTGGTGGAACGGTTTAACGGCACCCTAAAAAGAATGTTAACTTGTTTTGTACAAGATGAGAAAATGGAATGGGATATTTTACTGCCGTATTTGTTATTTGCTTACAGAGAAGTTCCACAAGATTCTACAGGATTCTCGCCTTTTGAGTTGCTATATGGTCGGCATGTGAGAGGTCCACTTAGTATTATTCGAGAAACATGGGAAGAAACAAAGGGTGAAGTAAAAGCTGAATCTGTAGTGAGTTACCTAATGAAAATGAGAGAGAAGTTGGGTGAGATTAGATACATTTCAGAGGTCAATGAGATTAGAAGTAAAAAGAAGCAGAAATTTTATTATGACAAGAAGGCGCGTACTCGAGATCTGAAACCGGGTCAAAAGGTCAGTGTTTTGTTACCATCTGTAGCCAATAAGTTGCTGGCTCAATGGAAGGGTCCGTTTCTGGTTGTTAAGAAAGTTAGCCCAGTTGATTATGTCGTTCAAACAGGTAAGAGTAGCAGAACTCTTAAGACATTTCACATCAATATGTTAAAAGAATGGTTTGAAAGGGCTGAAAACGGAGATTCAGAGGTAGAGGTTGGTAAACTATCAGAGGAAGCGGTTAATTGTAATGCCAGCATTAACTTAACTGAGATGGTAGATGATGAAGAAGTGGTAAGTATGGTAAATCCATTATTAGTACCTAGTGAGGGTGTAGATCATGTTAAAATTAACCCAGAACTGACAGATGAACAGAGGTATCAGCTAAAAACTGTACTTAACAAGTATGCAGATGTTTTATCGGACGTACCTGGTAGGACAAATTTGATAGAGCATGACCTTAAATTGGATTCTAATATTCCAGTACGCAAGAAGGCATACTGTTTGCCGTATGCTTTGAGAGACAAGGTAGAGAAGGAAATTTATGATATGGTTGAAGCAGGTATAGCTGAAAAATCTACTAGTTCGTATGCCTCACCGATAGTTGTAGTGCCGAAGAAAGATTCGTCCATAAGGTTATGTGTGGATTACAGACAACTCAACCAGGTGACTATATTTGATCCCCAACCAATGCCAAAACTGGAAGATATTATCAATAAATTACTAAGAGCTAAGTATATGAGTAAATTAGATCTCACTAAAGGCTTTTGGCAAATTCCTTTAGCAGAGGAAGCAAAAGAGAAAAGTGCTTTTATCACACCTTTCGGCCATTTCCAATTTTTGGTTTTACCGTTTGGGATGATAAATTCAAGTGCATCGTTTGTACGTCTGATGAAAATGGTTTTAGCTAACATGGAAAAGTTTGCTGATGCATTTATTGACGATGTTATGATCTTCAGTGAGGAGTGGGAGGACCACTTGATGCACGTTACCGAAGTTCTTAAAGCACTTCAAAAAGCATCTCTTACAGCGAAGCCAAGTAAGTGTAGATTTGGCTATCAGCAACTAGAGTTTTTGGCACATATTGTTGGAAATGGGGAGGTGCATCCCACACCAGATAAAATAGAAGCAATTCAGAAGGTTTCTCCGCCAAAGACGAAGAAACAGGTACGATCATTTATAGGAATGATTGGTTTTTATCGCAAATTTATACCCCATTTTGCTGATCTGTCTGCAATACTGACCGATTTAACTTCAAAGCAATATCCTAACAAGGTGAAATGGTCTGAAAAGCATCAAGAAGCATTTGATGCGCTAAAGAAAGCTTTAGTGAGTTATCCAATATTACAGAATCCTGACTTTTCACAGAATTTTGTACTCCAAACAGATGCTTGTGAACGAGGCTACGGCTCGGTTTTATTGCAGGAAAGGGGTGAGTGTAGACATCCAATCATATTTATAAGCAAAAAGCTTCTTCCGAGGGAACGCCATTATGGTACTGTGGAAAAGGAGTGTCTTGCCATTGTGAAGTCCTGTCAGAGTCTACGGGAATATTTAATAGGTAAAGTCTTCACTATTGAAACTGACCATTTTCCCTTGCAGTGGCTCAATAGAGTCAAAGACAAGAACATGCGCTTATTGAGATGGAGTCTTATTCTTCAGGAATTCAGGTTTGTTGTACAACATATCCCAGGTAAGACAAATGTATTAGCGGATATGCTATCAAGGATTCATAGCGAGCAAATTTGTTAAGTTTTTGTGATAAAATTATGCAATTTTATCATTAAAGGGGGGGCATATGTAACAAATTTGTAAAGGGTTATATGTTCAGGTACAAGGATTGATACGCAATTACCCGTGTTAACATTATTTACATGTATTGTACTTCGTGATTTTACCTGGTTTAAAAGTAATCACTCAAATTTAACATGTATAAATATGCCTAAGTGAGTTGGGTTGGTGCAGAAGGCCATGTGAAGGCAGAAGGTGCACACCTTCTAAATTACGTAGATTGTTTTATTTGGAGTGTTGTATGAGATTACAAAATTATTGAGGTGAGTTGACGTATAATTATATCGTTATTGTCTGTATAGTCTTACTATTTTCTCTGTGGTCACTTGCATTGATTTATGTTTGTTTGTCTGTTTGTACGCTGATTTCTAGTTGTTAAAAGTTGTATAACTTTTAGGCATTTACTTAAAGGTTTTTTCTCAATCTTCAATCTTGCAGTTCTTCGCCTCTTTCTATCGGCTAACAACAAATCTAGAAACTTCTAGCAGACGACAAAAGTTGAATCTTCTAGCAGACGACAAATGTTGAATCTTCTAGCAGACGACAAACGTAGACACTCAAAGCAGACGACAAGTGTAGTAATTTGTAACAGATGACAAACATATAAAGCATACGGAGTTACTAAGGGTATGAACCAAGAAGAGACGATATAAGTGTCAAACGCTACGTGTACAAACATCGTGAGTAAAACAAACTTTGTGACTTTGTGAGAAGTGGATATTCTATACCACGAACAATATTGGACATTATTTGTGTCAACAAACTAGCAATATACGTGGAGCAGAGACAGGCGCATAAGTGATAAATGGACAGAATAACATAATTAATTGAACACTGGTTTGAAAGTTAATGTTCTGTAGATGTTATGTATTTTTGTATGACCTCTGTTCTCTGTCTTTATCCTATTCTCACTGTCTTATATTCTTTCACTTTCTACTTTTTCCTCTAAATTATATATTAAACTTGTCTTTTCACAAGCTGTGGTTGTGTTGGTTAACCTACGTCTTTACAACAAGTAAAACAAGAGATGTTTGTAAAACATATATGCCCCCTCAAGGGCCTACATTTGATGTAGGTCAAAGTCCAAGGTCAAGTTAACAAGGTCCAAGGTCATGGTCAAATATGAAAGGTCTTGGTAGGAGGTGTCTATGTGTGAAATATCAAAGCTGTATATGTAAAAGTAAAATGAAACATAGGCCAGGTTAAAGTTTTTAAAAGTAGGCCAAATGCCAAGGTGAAGGTCAAGGTTAAATGTGAAAGGCCTTGGTTGGAGGTGTCCATTTGTGAAATATCAAGGCTGTAGGTGTAAAAGGACATGATATATATGCCTGGTTTCAGTCTTTTTAAAAGTAGGTCAAACTCCAAGGTCAAGGTTGCAATATTCAAGGTCATGGTCAAATGTGAAAGGTCTTGGTAGGATGTGTCTATGTGTGAAATATCAAGGCTGTAGGTGTAATAGGACATAAGATAAAGGCTAGGTTAAAGATTTCTAAAAGTATGTAAAAATCAAAGGTCAAGGTCACACAGGCCAAGGTCATGGTCAAATGTGAAAGGTCTTGGTAGGAGGTGTCCATGTGCAAAATATTGAGACTGTATAGGTAACAGGACATGAGATATAGGCCTAGTTTAAGTTTTTTAAAAGTAGGTCAAACTCCAAGGTCAAGGTCAAAAGTGAAATATCTTGGTTGGAAGTGGCCATGTGTGAAATATCAAGACTGTATATGTAAAATGACAGGAAATGTAGGCCAGGTTAATGTATTATTAAAGTAGGTCAAACACCAAGGTCACAAGGTCCAAGGTCATGGTCAAATGTGATAGGTCTTGTCGTAGGTGTCCATGTGTCAAATATCAAGGCTGTATGTGTAAAAGGACATGATATATCTGCTAGGTTAAAGTTTTTTTTAAAGTAGGTCAAAGTCCAAGGTCAAGGTCACAAGGTCCAAGGTCATGGTCAAATGTGAAAGGTCTTGGTAAGATGTGTCCATGTGTTAAATACCAAGGCTGTATGTGTAATAGCGCATAAGATATAGGCCCAGTTTATTTTTTTTAAAAGTAGGTCAAACTCCAAGTTCAATGCCACATGGTCCAAGGTCATAGTCGTATTTGATAGATCTTGGTCGGAGGTTTCCATTTGTCAAATATCAAGGCTGTATGTGTAAAAGGACATGATATATCGGCCAGGTTAAAGTTTTTTAAAAGTAGGTCAAACTCCAAGGTCAAGGTCACAAAGTCCAAGGTCATGGTCAATTGTGAAAGGTCTTGGTAAGATGTGTCCATGTGTGAAATATCAAGGCTGTATTTGTAAAAGGTCATGAGATATATGCCGGGTTAATTTTTTTTAAAGTAGGTCAAACTCCAAGGTCAAGGTCACAAGGTCCAAGGTCATAGTTAAATGTGAACGATGTTGATAGAAGGTATCTATGTGTAAGATATCAAGGTTGTATGTGTAAAAGGACATGAGATATAGGCAAGGTTAAGAATTAAGTGTAAAAATCAACAAAGGGCAATAACTCCAAGAATTTGATTTGCAGAGTTACGGTTCTTGTGTACTGCACCTCTCCATAATGAAATCTATTCATCTGTAAAGTTTCATGATTCTACCTTACATATTTTTTGAGTTGTGCTCCGGACAAGAATCAAAATATAAAATCAAAAAAGGGCAATAACTCCAAAAATATGATCGGCAGAGTTACGGTTCCTGTGCACTGCAACTCTCCATAATGTGATCTATCCACCTGTAAAGTTTCATGATTCTACCTTACATACTTTTTGAGTTATGCTCCGGACAATAATCAAGTTTGAAAATCAACTAAGGGCAATAACTCCAGAAATATGATCGGCAGAGTTACGGTTCTTGTGCACTGCACCTCTCCATAATGAGATCTATCCACCTGTAAAGTTTCACGATTGTACCTTACATACTTTTTGAGTTATGCTCCGGACAAGAATCAAGTTTGAAAATCAACAAAGGGCAATAACTCAGAAAATTTGATCGGCAGAGTTACGGTTCTTGTGCACTGCACCTCTCCATAATGAGATCTATCCACCTATGAAGTTTCATGGTTCTACCTTTAATACTTTTCGAGTTATGCTCCGGACAAGGTTTGGTCTACGGACAGACCGACCGACCTACGGACCGACCGACCGACCGACCGACCTTCCGACCGACCGACCGACACTTGCAAAACAATATACCCCCATTTTCTTCGAAAGGGGGCATAACAATATGCCCCTGATCTTTTGATACTAGGGGCATAAAAATCTGTGAATGGTATCTTGGAAAAGATAGTCAATGTAAGTTTACAAAACAAAATACCATTAATCTCTCTCCTTAGAACTTTCGACACTGAAACCTCAACCTTCTATAACCTTTCACATGTGGAAACAGAATGCTGAAGTAGTAAACTGACCAAAGTTTCTAGGTTTTCTGAACATGCAAAACAAGTTAAATGGATCAAAGTAACAAATATAACTGGAAGATCTACTCACAATTCTAGGTAAAGGTGTGGCACCTACGGCTTTACACAGCCTCCGCAAGTCCCATTTAGACATGAGACGTACCACGAGAATTTTGTATTTATTACAGAAATGTTGCGCCATCTCTCCCACTTTGCCACCTGATACAATCACTGTACAGCCTGTCTCTGCTATGGATTTCACTTGCTGAAATTGTAGAGAACGCAAACATTGTTGCAAAAAGAATATGCTTGACCAAAGTATCTTCTGAAAAGCACTAATATAGCTATAACTTTACAAGCCAAGGTATTATTGTGAAGCCAGAGTAACCCACAAGAAGAGGGTCTTATGCAACAATTTGATACCAAAAATATCATCAAATGTTCAGCTAACCTTATGTTTTGCAGTACTGAGTTTAAATTGTCTTAACTAAATAATTTTCTACACACAAATTATTACAATTTTCATTTTTTTCACTAGCATTATTACTGAGACTGAAACATTGTTACAACTGGCTCTGACACTTATGATTATTTACACTTTGATTCGTATATCAATTTGTCATTAATTCACCTTTCTCTGCTGTCAATTGATATTTTGATAGCCAACGATCCATTTATCTCCAACAACCTCAAACATAGACATCTTTATTTGTCTCTTTGTTGGTGTTCATCTGCCAAATTTGTTGAATCTAGAAAAGTCATGTCGCTAATTGCAATGAAACTGTTCTCTCTGCAACAATTTCTGTGGTTTTAATTCATGTCACATGCCAGAGGAAATACAAATGCCAAATCTCTTTTAACCCATTAGTGTACAGCGACACCTTTTGACTCCCTTCTAAGACAAGAGCCGTCAAGAACGGACAATGCTCCACGAAAGGCATTGTCACAATAAATGTATGCCATGGAGAGCAGTTTATTGTCAAGGGCATCTGATTTGCTACTCAAATATGAAATTTCATCAAATTCTGACCATTAGACTATGAGAAATTAGAGAAAAAGTGTATTTGACCTTAAGTCCCCTTTTCCCATGACGAGGCCTGAAATCTAATAACCGTGAAAAGTACATCGGCATTATGTCATGGGTAGTTCACATGGTAAGTTTCATTTGATTTGGCCCAAGGGTTATGGAGAAATCGCTTCGGACGGACAGACGGAATGATGGAAGGACCGGACGGACGGAAGGACAAAGCGGCGACTATATGCTCTCCCTTCGGGTAGCATAAAAAGGCTTGGGAAAACATTGTGAAAAAATCTTCATTTCCACAGTGTTTTCTAACCCAAAATGCGACGATTTTGAAAGTTTCATCAACTTGAAGCTGTCGTCTGCAACAGCTTTCAAATTGGAATGGTCCAAAAATTTGTCGTCTGGCAAGGGTTAATATGGCATAACAAACTATAAGTACCTGTTCTATAAGATTTTCTTCTCCTTGGCTAAAGTTCATCAGTTCTTCTGCACTTTTCAATAGAACTGTACCCTAAAAACAGTTATAAAGTGTAAAAAATTTGTATGATTATTGACAAAATTAATATCAAAATTTGTTAATTTTTGGTAACCATGTTATGGAAAAGATCCTATCCTTGTAATTCAAAACTTAGAAGCTGTATTATATCAACATATGCAAAGCAGAAAATATTTAGGTCATTATTTTCATTTGCAACTTGTTTAAACCTTTCTACATACATTGATAATATATTTTCACAACACTATTTTGATGAAAGACAAAGGTAAAGGCTGCGATCAGTTTCTGCTATTGGTCAAAATTTTCTACACAAATGGTCTTCTTTTTGTAAAAGTATGATTTGCCATTTCTAATGGCTGGCAATTTGTAAATACATTTTTGCAAGAATTGTAATATATTATACTCAAGAAAAATGAAATTTATGATTGAGCATCACCTTTGTTTCTGTTTGCATTGCATCTAAAGGACATGTGTAGACAGCAATTTTACATTTGGAAGCCTTGTTGATTTCTCCCTCTACCTGCCGTCTAAACACCATGCCTTGTACAGTTGAAGACTGTAATACTCCACACCCCTGCAGAGAAAGTACAATATTAAGCCATTATTGGACAGGTCCTTATTTACAGATATTACAAACAACAATTTCACGTAAATAAATTTAACATTATTTGGTCATCCTGGACAGAAAAACATTGTGGCAAATGAAGAAATTGCTTGTCACAAGCAATTTCTTCGTTTTCCACAATGTTTGTGACAAGCAATTTCTTCATTTGCCACAATGTTATTCTAAGCCATTATTTTCAGGAAAGTCAGAGACATGAGAAGACAGCAATTTTACATTTGGAAGCCTTGTTGATTTCTCCCTCTACCTGTCGTCTAAACACCATGCCTTGTACAGTTGAAGACTGTAATAAACCACAGCCCTGCCAAGAAAATAGAGACTCAACACATTACCAGACAGCAAAATAGTACACAGGTCTTAATTCAAAGACAACTAAAGACTTTGTAGATGACAATTGTAAGTAAATGAAATTTTATAATTCATTTTTTTGGTCATTCCAGACAGAAAACATTGTGGGATATGTGACATTGTGACAAGCAATTTCTTCATTTTCTACAATGTTTTCAAAAGCCATTATATTGAGGGAAGTCAGTCATTGCCTGGGAACGGGTTAAGGTTTAATGTGAAACCATTTTATGTATTTACAGAATTTTATGCACTTGCATAGAAGCTCAAGTACTAAACCATTGAATGGGTATTCACTGATTCCTTCATTCTATTGGCTTTGTTTTAGCTTGATTTTAAGAATTTTTTGTTATATCTCATTAATGTTTGCATGCCTATTACATGCAAACACCTTGAGAGAAAAAGACTTATCTTTTTTTTATTTTAAAGCTGCTATTTCCCAGATTTGGACCCAAAATTTGTCAAAAACAAACAAAATGTACATTTTTAAGCTTTTTATGACCTGATTAAATGATTACGACAAACTATTGAAGCAACGGCTCATTTTTTCGCAATTTGATACCAAATTCATGAAGCGATGTCGAAAGTAGGTCAAAAACAGAAGGACATGCGACTTTCTTAAATGACATCACAACATACATGATGACGTCATATTGAAATTCAAGTATGAATCTCGTTTGAATCTTGGTCCGCGCTGTATGCGCATGCGTGACAGTTACAAAATAAATTCAACCGCATCTGTGACAGAGTTGAATTTGGGTTTGGATTCTCCCTAAATTCGGCTATCTCTCTTATAATTTCGGCTCAATCTTTGTCTGAATCGCATATTATTAACCATTCTGAGGTGCCCAACACAAAAGTTTTGCATATTTTTTCAAAAATTTCATTTTTTGCAATTAGACCATCTGTTACCCTCCAGCTTTAAAGGTTGTAAAACTGAGAATTCACAATCATTCATCAATAAAATTCGCTAAAAGCTTCAGTGATCTGTCAATCTTTTGAAACCAAGCGGACTATGTATGTATGGTCAAGAAAAAGTTGGGACATCACAATTATCATTTTTGTTGTCGACAGTGGTGCAAAAATGCCGCCTTCGAACATTTCTGAAAGGCATTTATATAATGGGACCAGAGTGTTAAAACTCTTACTTACCAAAATTTTGTTTACTCTAATATGATCAACATTAAACATAAGCTTCTCTGTCATAATTGAAACTGAAAATATACAAACGTAAACATTTTTATGCAAGGAATTAAAGTAAGATAGGGATATGGTCACCAACTGGCATTTATGCCTCCATCAAACAATTTACATGATAACCAACTTAGGTTTCCCACTTTTCTTTTAAACCATTTTATAAGCCAAGTGAACTTTTGGGATTATTTTGTTATCAACAAACAGTCTCTAGAGTTTCCCATTCAATTTTAAGTCTTTCTTCTAACAAACAACTAGTCAAATCTAATTCATTAGACACCAGGGTTTTCCAGGACCATGATGCACAAATTGTGCGTCATTGTCGCAATTTCAAAACAAAAGACCCCTTAGAAATTTATTTGAGGGACATTAATGACGCAAAGTTTAAAATCCAGATTTTCCTATGATACTTGAGTCCTAGGGCATTTGACCGACTAAATAGTAGAAATGACCCCTAACTTTGAAGGCAAGGGGGTCACAATGACCCCCAAATTCTCATGCTCAGGGAAAACCCTGAGACACTATATTTGTAACTAACTGTAGTGACAAAGGCCCCGGGAATCAAACTAGCAACCCCTAAATTACAAGCCCTTTGAAAAACAATTGATTGATTGTATGAATAGAGATAAATCAGAGCTACAAGTAGTTGGGAGTTAAAACATTCTAACTTTCCTATTTCAATTCCAAACCCAATGTTGTGAGTACTAGGACGATTCCATTGAGTATCTATAACATAGAATTTGATTATTATGATTAACCATAAAAGAAATATTGCATTTTGAAAGACCTTTGCACCCCCACCCCTTATTTGTAGCTGTAGAGTTCAACACCTCTTTCGACTGCTAGGGCCCCTTTAAAATCACACCAAGTAGCTGCTCATACTCACCACATGCCCCTCCTATCAGTTTAGCCAGAAAATCTTCATTTCCATACTGTTTACTCATCACTGATGTACGGATCGCTCGAGCAACCTCTTCTCTGTTTCGTAAATCTTTCTTCTGTTCACAGACTAGATCTAAAAGACAAGAAATTATATACATTGAATGATTTTGTAACCCTGGTCATGCCTATCCTGGAATATTCCAGTCATTTTGGCAGGCAAAATAGAACAAGAACAGCCTGCACATTAGTGCAGTCTGGCCTTGTTCTATACTGCCTGCTTCTTTATATTCATCATAACAAGGTTTAATCTTTATCATGTTTTATGTCCCATCCAACAGCTCAACAGTATAGCAGTCATGTTAACCCTTTCCCAAACGACAAAATTTAAGGTTGATCCACTCCAAAAACTGCCACAAATGACAAAATGGAAGTTATTACAGATAGAATTTGAGTAAAATATGGCATAGAAAATATTGAAACAAAAGAAGAAACTGCTGGTTATCAGCAGTTTCTCCTTTTGTTTCAATGTTTTCCCAAGCCTTTTCGATTAGGGACTTCAAAACCAAGTCTTGTTTGGGAGAGGGTTAAAAGGACCATCAAACCAGTCAGAGGAAAAGTCTTTCGGTCTGGCAATATTTTTCAATATTGCTAGTCCTACCGTCCGACACAAATTTTGGAGTAAAATTAATTATCATTCTATGATTTAATTTTCTGATTTTATGTCTTTCAAACAATAATCCAGTCTGGCAGATGACCTAGCAAAGTAAGACCAAAGGCAAAGCCTTTATTAGAATGATTGGACTTGAGATAAAAAGATCTTGCCAAGTGGGGCCTGGCTTTTGATTTTCCTTAAAGAGAAAAGATGAATATTCTAATGACCAGCAATTTCTCATTTTGCCTAAATGTTTTCTGTACAACTTTGTACATAAATAATTATATTACCTTTGTCTATTTCCAATTTGTTGTCTGCAGCAGCAAGTAGGCACAGTCTTTTTTGCAATCTGGGAAAGGGGTAAATCACCAGATATCAATTAACCCTTTCCCAAACGACAAAATTTTAGGTTGATCAACTTCCAAAACTTCACAAATGACAAAACAAGAGGACCATGATGGTCCTAAATCGCTCACCTGAACCAAAATGATATAAGCAACACTTTTCTTCAATTCAAAAAATATTTATGACTCTAAGACTGAAAACAAACTTATGGTCAATAACATTGTGAAAATCGAACTCATCCAAGATTTCATCGTGCCCAACATTGTGTCCAAGATTTGTCTTGTTTGATAAATAATTGTAGATTCTGGAGTATAAACAAGGTCGAAAACAGCCGAAAACAGCAATTTTGTCAAATTCAAGGGCACATAACTCTCGACTTTCTGGTCAGATCAGGCTGAAAATCAAACTCATCCAATATCTTATGATATCCAACATTGTGTCCAAGATTTGTCTTGATTGGTCAATAATTGAAGATTCTAGAGTGTAAACAAGGTCTAAAGCAGCCGAAATCGGCAATTTGATTAAATTTAAGGGCACATAACTCTCCACTTTTTGATCAGATCGGACTGAAAATCAAACTTATCCAAGATCTTATGGTCTCAACCAATGTGTTCAAGTTTTGTCTTAATTGATAAATAATAGTAGATTATAGAGTGTAAACAATGTCAAAAACAGCCGAAATCAGCAATTTTATCAAATTCAAGGGCACATAACTCTCATCTTTCTGGTCAGATCAGACTGAAAATCAAACTCATATGAGATCTTATGGTCCACAACCTTGTGTCCAAGTTTTGGATTGATTGATCAATAATTGTAGATTCTAGAGTGTAAACATCGTCGAAAACAGCCAAAAATGACAATTTTGTCAAATTCAAGGGCAAGTAACTCTCGACTTTCTGATCAGATCAGACTGAAAATCATACTCATCCGGGATCTCATGGTCCCAAACATTGTGTCAAAGTTTTGTCTTGATTGATGAATAATTGTAGATTCTAGAGTGTAAACAAGGTCAAAAACAGCCGAAAATGGCAATTTTGTCAAATTCAAGGGCACATAACTCTCGTCTTTCCGGTCAGATCATACTGAAAATCAAACTCATCCGAGATCTTATGGTCTAAAATGTTATGTCCAAGATTTGTCTTGATTGATCAATAATTGTAGATGCTAGAGTGTAAACAATGTCAAAACTAAGTATTTTTCGCATTCAAGGGCAGATAACTCCTGACTTTCTGGTTCGATCTGACCCATAATCGAACTCATCCGAGATCTTATGGCCATACATGTTTTGACCAAGTTTGGTCAAGATTGGCTTATATTTGTAGATGCTAGAGTGTAAACACGAAATTGTGGACGGACGGACGGACGGACAGACGGACAGACGGACAGACGGACAGACGGACAGACGGACGACGGACAAAAAGTGACCACAATAGCTCACCTTGAGCACTTCGTGCTCAGGTGAGCTAAAAAGATGTTATTAGATATAGAATTTGTGTAAAATATGGCACAGAAAATATTGAGACAAAAGGAGAAACTGCTGGTTATCAGCAGTTTCTTCTTTTGTCTCAATGTTTTCCCAAGCCATTTCTATTAGGGCCATTTCTATTAGGTTTTGTTTGGGAAAGGGTTAAAGTAAAACTTTACCTGGTAGAATTTCTAGAGCCTTTTTCGATGCCAGTTCAAATCCCTCTGTGACTTCTGTTACTGACAGGCCCTGAAATAATCAACAACAAATATGTACAATGTTTGTTTGTATGATTGTATCTGAAGGCAAAAGGCATATACTGTCACTTTTCAACAAAAACATTGTAACTGTAGCTTGTTTTAAGCTGCAGTTACAAGGTTTTTTGTTGAAAATCAGCAATATATGGTACCGTTAAAAAATCAAAGCATGTGTGATTTACATGTATGTATGTTCAAATTGAATAAACAACAACAAGTATTACTTTTGAGCAAAAGGCGAGAAATTACAAGAAATACTGGCATAGTCTGTTTGCATTGATTTTACGTCACTTTGAATATTCTTCAGTCATATGACAATATTCATATTTCCATGCAAGTTAGATGACATCACCAGCTCAACCAATTGCCAAAAAAGATTTGATTTGATTCATTTGGCTTTAACCCATCACCAGACGGCAAAATTTTGGCCGGCTCCAAATTGAAAGAAGTTGCAGATAACAATTCATTTCAACTGAATGAAAGTAAATTTGTTTTTGTCTTTTTGGGTAGAAAACTGGGGGAAATAAGGAACTTGCTTGTCAATTTCTTCAATTTCCACAATGTTTTCCAAAAGCAATTATCTTGTAGGGAGTCAAAAAGAGTTGATGTGTATTAATGGTTTAATGTCATATCGCAGTGGCTGGGGCACGTAACCATGAATTCCTGGTACTAGCATTTCTCTCACCAGCACCACCACAATATCCAAACGGAGCCTCCAGCTGCTCTATCATGTAGATGATTCACACCCAATTGTGACAGACTTTTGCCAAAAGGATGGAAGAGCCAGGGTTGAAAGACTGTGGACAATCACATGATGCAACAATTTCAGAAAATCTTCAATAATTTTGTCAATACGAGACCGATTTGAATTCTGTTTGAAGCAGAGAAGGTGGATAGATGTCACGCATTATATGGACGTGGTTGAATTTTGAAAAATCAACTGATAAAAAAGTTATTGAAGATAAACCAAAATTTTGGTTTATCTTCAATGACTTTTTTATCAGTTGATCTTTTAACAAGAGCTGTCCGAAGACAGCGCGCTCGACTTTCTAAGTTTCTTAGTATAAAGGGGGCATAACTCAAAATATAGTGGAGCCAGGGTCATTGGCCCTGATAGTAAGGTAGAGGGTGTGATGGTGAATAAGTATTCCAAGTTTGGGTTGAATCCCTTTGATAGTATGGAAGTTATTGATGTTTGAAAAAACTTTAACCTTTGTTGCAAAGCCGACGCCAACGCCGACGCCCGGGTGACAGTATAAGCTCTCATTTTCTTCGAAAAGTCGAGCTAAAAATTCAACACGCCCAGCTTATTCCTAGTATTTTCCCACCTTCTCTGCTTCAAACCGAATTCAAATTGGTCAAGTATTAAAAAAGATATTGAAGATTATCAGAAATTCCTAGTCATGTGATTATACACCATGTGAAAGGCTCCAACATCACCGACTGAGCTATCTGGGCTCTTGCCAAACAAGACCTTGTTTTGATGTTCCCATAAGAAAGGGCATCCAAAAACAATCAGGCAAAAGAAGCAATATGCTGACATCATCTTTTGCCATCATGTTGTGGGTGCTTATTTGAATTGTCTGAAGGTAACAACTCCCACAGTATACACAAATTAAAGTTTGATAAACAACAAATGATATTTTGACTTTTTGCATTATCTGAGCAACAGATAAGAGGGGGTTAAGACATTCTAAATGTTTGAATCAAATCCAAACCCTATCTTAATGAGACGATTCTAATGAGTACCCACAACACAGGGCTTGATAAATATTTAACCCTTTCCCAAACAAGACCTAGTTTTGACGTCCATAATAGAAACGGCTTGTGAAAACATTGAGACAGAAGAAACTGCTGATGACCAGCAGTTTCTCCTTTTGCCTCAATATTTTCTATGTAATATTGTCCACAAATTCAACCTTAATAAACATTCATTTTGTCGTCTTAGGTAGCTTTTAATTGGTACCCCCTTAAATTTTGGCATTTGGGAAAGGGTTAATTTTGAAAACCCATCACTCCCTCCTATCTGTAGTCAGAGATTTTTTTGGCAATTTTGGGAAGGGGCCCTGGGGCCTTTTCAATTGGGAAAAGTAGCGGTGTACAACCTGAAATTGGGAATTTTCAAAAAACATTCACTTACTTCATATAAGGTGTTTACCGTGTTATATTTAAATGTGAAATTCATTTATAAACAGATAGTCTAAGAAAAGATCACTATTAATATGAATATTGAGTAGAGAGTTTTAGTTTCTTCTCAAATGTCTTGCAAAAGCAATTTCACTGATGTTTTGATAATTTTGATATTTTGTCTAAATTTTGATTGGAAGTTTTTCTTCAGATTGGGAAAAAAGTAGGCTAAATTCCATTGGGAAAGGGGCCGAAATTCGGCCCCTAAAAAATCCCTGGTAGTTCTGGCTCTGATTCAATTTACCATTCTCAACAGCATTTCAGCCTGCTCCAGGAGGGCACCAGCAAAGATCATGACAAAGTTGGTACCATCCCCCACTTCCTGCTCCTGTTGCTGGGTAGCGAGCACCAACATTTTGGCCGCCGGGTGTTGCACCTCCAACTCACTGAGAATGGTTGCTGCATCATTTGTTACAAACAACTTCTCTATGTGGTTGATCACCATCTTGTTTTGTCCTGTAAGTAAGATATCAACCCATTACCAGATAGCAAAATTTTAGACTTGTAAAAAATCAAAGATGTTGAAAATGACAATTGCAAACACTGCCTTTTTCTGCTTTGAATGGGTTCAAAAAACATCTACCTACTCCCAATGCCAAAAAGAGTTATTTTTTCTCAAAATATGGAGAGAAATTTCCCAACACAATTTTTTTCCTAAGTTTTTGAAGAAAATTATGATAATTCCATTACGTATGTTGACCTTAAATAAAGACAAAACTTTTTAAAATGGTTTATTTCATTCAGTATATTACAGAGAACTAAATGATTTGTTGCAATCTGCCTTGAATTTTCACCAATATTTGAAAAAACAACACATTCTACAATCTCATTTTCTAGATTCTTAACTTTATATTCGTTATTTTGAAAACAAATTCCTCTGAAAGAAATGGTAAATACAGGGATTGTTTCAGAAAGGATCAATTTTGACCTGTCTCATGCAGTTTATGTCATAATCATGTTTTAACCACATCTTTGGCAGGCAGTATCGATTAAGATCAGCCTGTAGTGTACAAATTATATGTAACAGATGTGTGGTCTGATCTTAGCCTACACTGCCGGCTGTCTACTCTAATATTGTCGCAAAAAGTGCCAAAAACTTGACATGAACTTATTGAAATGTCTCTTCAATATTTGGTTATTTGTTTAAGACAAAATTTAGGAAAGTCAGCAGGACAAGGATCAAAAGTCATAAAACTCACCATGAGGTCCAAATGCTGATCTTGTTGTTTTCGCTAACTCTTTGCATGCATCAATATTTCTGTAAACAGCTTCATCCAAACCAGAGAAGTGCTGCAGAGCAATAATTTAGACATAAGACAACTTAGACAAGAGATGTTTGTAAAACATGTACATTTATGATGTATGTGAATGAGGCCATAAAAAATACCGTACCTGTGTTTCAGGTGACCTTGACAAAAAAAATTGGATTAGTAGGTCAGAGAAACTTTTTTTTTATAATACCCCCCCCCCCCTCCCTTATATATTTTGGGATCCTGAATCTGCCTCAATAATGAAAACATTGAATGCACATTCTACCCTATTTCCCGATTTAATTGTGATCAAAGAAAATTGATAATCTCGATGGACTACTAGTTGTTAAATCACTAATTATAGTTAATCCATTGTTTGACACCTGAACATACTTAAAGTAAGTTGCAAGGTCCAATTAGCGTCGTATTTGTAAGGTGCTTAAAAGGAGTTTATCTCTAAAAGTACAGATGACACTGCAAAAAAGGCGAAGATATCAGAAAAATAACGGTTATTTTTCTGATATCTTCGCCTTTTTTGCAGTGTCATCTGTACTTTTAGAGATAAACTCCTTTTAAGCACCTTACAAATACGACGCTAATTGGACCTGGCAACTTACTACAGGTTAAACCTGTCTGATTAAATTAAATTCAGACATTAGCGTGCATCGCTATCTTATGATCATATGTACATAGATCTACGGCTGAGGTGACGTCTATTGATTAAATCATCAAAACAGGGATAAAGACTGACAATTTTAACCTAGGGGCCCAGAATAGCAAAATTTGATACTTAACATCAAGGATATGGGCATTTTCTCTAAATATTCAGGGGCCCAGCCTAAATTCTAGGGGCCATGGGCATATAGGCCCCTGCTAATCTTTATCCCTGTAAAATATGACTATCATTTCATCATAGTTTAAACAAAGAGGTAATGTACTCTGTTTTAAGAGAGTACATAAATGCGTGAATTGGAACATAAGAAGCATTGACTGGTAACTCAGTGGCGGATCAAGAGGGGCCCTGCAGTTACTATATTGTTAATAAGTACATATTAGTACATATTTCGTGTTGACTGATTTCTAATAACACAAGCGAAGGTCGCCGACAGAGGTCGCTCGAACATCAAATATGCCGTCCGTTCAAGCAATAACCGTTTAACTACCTAATATTCATAGAGTATTGATTTTCAACTCTCTGCAAATTAATTTGATTGCCGAATTTAACGGCTAATTCTTTCCCAAACAACTTTTAGGGGACCACTTTAACATAATTAATGTTATACAGTGATTTTATTTCCAAAAAAACGGTCGTTATTGGGCCCCTTTCCCCTCTCTGAGGAATATACTTTTTTCCCCCATTTCAGATAAATTTTCCCCTCCAGAAACCAGATATTTTTGTTGCAAAGAAAAATCCAAATCATGTTTAAATTCTAGGCATCTCTAACAGTTCTAATGGTTGTTTGAATGTCCCATTATGATATTCAAGTAAATTAGATGCATTTGTAACACTGTATCTTAGAGTATAAGCATATTTTGAACTTTCCCCTTTTTGGGCATTCACACGCAAATTTTTCCACTCCTATGGGCCCTGACCCCCTTCCCCCAAACAGTCAGGAAATACCGCCAATCGAGATATTGTAATTTGTATGTCAATCAAGATATATGTAGAGGATCTAATAATCATATATTTCAATGGAAATATGGTATCTAAAATGAAATATATCGTATATTTCGAACGAGATATAATCAACAACTAGATCCTGTTTTTGCTCCTGAGCAATCTCTAGGTGACAATCGCACTCAGGTAAAATTTGAACAAGATTCAGAAAACATTTTCCTACAAAAAATCCATTGTCACAGACATTGCGAAAGACGTCGGACCGCGGACATTGTCCGATAGTTTTGACTTCGGTCCGATTGAAAATTCGATACCGTCGGTCCGTATGTCCGACATATTTTGACCATTTTGCTTTTTTTCAATACCTCGCGTTTGCATAATTATGGAAGCTTATAACCAAAATATTTGTCATTCTGTTTGCGAGAAAATTGATAAACAACAAAGTATGAAGGGACGGCACTATTATATCGTGGTTTTGCCGATTATTTCCCTTGATTTGTAAACCGGATTGTGGTTGGCTGAAACAGGTATTGATTAGCCAATCGGAATACATATTACGTTTGATTTTGAATGTATAATAATTGTTATTGTAAATGCTCATTTATATCATTACAGTGGTCCCGAGAAAAACTGATTTAATCAAACTTTTAACATATAAAAACATGATATTAGAGTGACACACGGTCAATATTAAAAACGGCAGTCCTGATTGTCATGGATGTGAATTCGCTTTTGACCTGTATAACCTATAATAATTAGTAAATGGGAGTGGTCTTTGTCGAGAATCAGTAGATCATGGGACCACTGTACATGTTTATGTTTTGCCTTTAACCTGTATTGTACTGGGTATAATTGTGCAAATAAAATTCTATTCTATTCTAAAAAAAAAAAAAATTCTATTCTATTACTTTTACTGTCGTAGTATAATGGCGTCCCTTAAATATTTCGAGGGTGCAAAGTGAATTACCTGTTATACCTGCGGCCACACCCTTAAGTGCAGCCTAGGGGTTAAGCGACCGAGTCATTGAAACCCCATGTATTTCCTTGAAGTGTCTGTCAATGGCGTTTTTGAATCCGTTGATAGTTGTTGCTGTTATCACTTCCTCAGGGAGACGATTCCATACGTTTATCACACGTTGATTGAAATTGTTGTATCGAACATTTAATCTTGAGCGAGGCTTCACTAGCTTGAGAGAGTTTCCTCTAGTAGTAGAAAAATTCAGCTCAAAAAGACGATTCACAGGGAATGAATTGTCTAATTTTGAAAGGCTTATGGACTATGGGCGTGAATGATTAGAGTGTCAGTCATGTTTTTATATCTTCAGAATAAAAAAGGTGGTTACATGTTATTTTTCCTTGTTTTTTTCGGTCTGACAGATTTGTTTTCGGTCTGACAGATTTTTCAAGCCTGTCAGACCGAATGTCTGACAGTTTTTTTGAGCTTTCGCAATGTCTGTTGTCATGGGAAAGTTCACCATTGCTAATCAATACTTCGGCACCCTAAAATCACACAGGAACTCTAAAACACCACTTAACTGCAATTGGTGTGTTTTAGTTTGTTTACACATCCAATCATGTTATGACATTCCCTTGGAATTACACGAGGTGTGTATATTACATCAGCAAAGTTGACATACCTGAAAACCAGAACCTAAAACAATATCTGGATTGAAATATAGTATCTCGATTGACATACAATATACAATATCTCGATCGGTGGTTGTGCCTGACTGCCAAAAGGAAAAATAAACACTGTTATATGGATTCATTATGACAAGGTACTTATTTCCATTCTATGATAAACCAGAATAGCCAAAAGCACAAATTTTATTGAATCTGCGAGAAATAATCAAATAGAAAAATGATCAGTAGCCGTGATTTAGCTAAAAGAAAAGCAATTTTTTGGCTACAAATCCCTTTCATTACAGCGGCTCCCAAACTGATTCACAACTTCACAAGATGCGTTCAGAACAAATATTACAAACATGAACTCGCTACTCAAAAGAAAAATTTCATAATAAACTATGCTCACATGACGTGATCTATGCAATATTGAATATTTGAATGTTGCAAAAACTTATCTGCATTTGTAACTATTTTCCCCGAGTGAGTCCATGTATTGCTATTGGGGACGGAAAAACTTGTACTTGCTGTAAATAAACCTAAGTTTTCAGATGATATTTTCCGTTTCCAGTATTGCTTTTCTAGTCTACTTTTTTATTACCCCATGCCAAAAAATATGGCATAAAAAACATTTGCTCGGAAATCGTGAAAAAGAATTTTTTCAACCGACACCCGCTGGAGAGGGTCAGTCAAGCCGGAAACAGACATGGTGAAAACCGTCAGACAATCAGACATATCTGATAAAATTTCCCTCAGTCTGATGATTTTTTGCTACTGTCAGTCCAACTGTCTGACACTCCTATTGATCTGTCAAGATAGTGAATGAGTGTTCGGTCTGAAAAAATTTTATTTGGTCTGACAGATTATTCGGTACTGCCAGACTGAATGTCTGACAAAGATTTCTGGTCATTCACCATGTCTGCGGACACACAGGTATTTTGTTTATGGCCTGATAATCAACAAAGGGCACAACAAAATTCTTACCAGAGGCCTCACAAATGAGAGTTTGCTGTGCTACAAGCTGCGCTATGGCCATGTCTCCCATTTATAACGAACGGCAAAATTTTTTAGACTTGTCCAAATTCAAATAATTATGTTGCTGACGACAATTTTGGGCTGTCTATTTGTGCCATTGTTCTCCCCAGCCCAGCCTGCCTGGGGGTACAGTACTTGTATCAGTTCTACTAACTAAAGTCAGTTGGAAACTTGTATGGAACTGAACTTGTCAGATCATTTTGTTAACTTGACAGCCAGAAAGCTGGACACTAAGTCACTTGTCATTTTTAATGACCGAAATCTGACACCTTTACTCTTTGTCAATCATTTCATTTCAATTAATAAAAGTCGATACTTTATTCTTTTTTTTATTGGTAAAGGGAAAAAACGTTCAGAAAGTTCCAGAACAATGTTATTTAGGATTACAAGGAAAATGTCCGAGTAATCCGAGTTCATAAACTCACATGGATTTCCGAATTTTCGATTTCTTCTTAACATGTAACTTTAAACCGAAGACAAGCTGTTCAGAAATAATTATCATGACAATTAAAGCTTTTTGAGACACAAACAAACCTTTGCTCCATCCTTTAACATTTGGGCAAAGCCCGGAGCTCTAGGAACATGCATCGCCATGTTTTCAGTTTGGTTCCCACAATACACCGGAAAGGAAATTTTGAAGGCTCGTCAATTTCCGTAAATACGTAAAAAGCCGAACGAATGTCATCATCGTGCGCATGTCTGGATTTACACATGAGCAGACTTCCAATATTTTCCGGAAAATAATTAGTATATTCTGGCAAATCCTGAGTTAGTCGCATCTGTGAAATTATTCAATCTTCAAGAATATGAAGAGGCCTAGAAATGCGGACTGTGCTAAATTGCGTAGACCGCTGAAGAGGAGTAAAATAAGCGAGGGTTTTTACGGAAGGTGAGTTCGGTGAATTTCAATATGGCAGCAAAATTCTAGACAACATTATCTCCCTCGATACCATTCATGAGTTTAATCTGTCAGTATCAGCTGTTGTGTTATCAAAATTTTGTCATCATACATACACACTCACATTTAAAATTAAAGTGTCAGTTTCATTGTTTACAGTTGCTCTTGCCCTGAAATTGTTGTGTAAAAATGTGCTGTAGTTCACAATGGAATTCTGAGACTGACATTTGACATGTCATTGTCATGATTGTGCAATTTCTGACATGTATGGCAAAGGACTTGGAATTGTTGTCAAACACTTTACTGGAAAATCTGTCGAACCAATTCATGTGCGGTTCCAGATGTACAATTCCGGATTTTCGTAATTCCGTCGTTACAGAGTTGTCGTTCATGCGGGACGGTATACCGTCTTCCGGTGTCAATGTAAATAAGCGTTATCGGTAGGAAAGAACCGCTACTGCATTCATAAATGCCATAATTTTGCGGATAAAATTGGAAATTTTGAACTGCACAAACTATATCGAGAGAGGCAAATGCAAGACGAGCTTGGATTCGTGTAATAAGTCGCAAGAATTAGAACCAAACATCGTATCTGGCCTAGGCATACCCGAGTCTGAGTGACAGTAGACTCTACTTAGCCTATTAGTCGAAACGCGTAGATCGTTGGGAGATTCCAACAAAGGAACCTCAGCGAAGAGGAGAAAGAGAAATACCATCGCAACATAGCCCCAACACACTAAACGCTTACATATCAAAGTAGATCTAGATCTAGTCTATTGAGACAGAAGGAGAAAATGCTGGTTATCAACTTATCAGGGTGCTCTTACATTTTGCCTAAATGTTTCAAAAAGTATTTTCTATTAAGTAAAACCAGGTCTTGTTTGGGAAAGCTTTAATGAACAAACAATGAATTACATAGATCTACTTGAACAAAATAGCAAAGTTTTGAGAGAAGAGATAAACATGCTGACTGCTTTTCCCTCAATAGTTCCTATTCTACAATCTACACCAAACTAACATTCTTCTTAGTAGATCTACGTATCATAGTCTACAGCCTGCTTCAAATTTGAATTAAATTTGAAATGATGGTTTATTATGTTAACCCTTTCCTATCTAATTCTTTGTTTTGATGCCCACAAAATAGCAAAATCAGAATCATTCTGACAATTAGCAAGACTCAATTTAGAAAGGACCATATTTTGTTGTATGGGTAAGGGTTTTAAAAAATCCGTCATTTTTTCGGCACATTTAAAAACAAATTCTTCAATTTTTTTAAACATTTTTTTCTTAAGTCCTGTATTTGACCTCAGTAGATTGTTTGGAAAAACATTGAGAAAAAGGATGCAATTTGACGATAGTCAGAAATATCGCCTCTTTCCTCAATACTTTTTGTGCTTTAACATTCACTTATTCTATTTCCGATTTTAATCGTTTTCCAACAGTGGAAAACCGCGTGGAGCGGAATGTTCTTACAAACAGTTACAAAATATTTGTTTAGAAAAACTCACTCACAGCGTTCATGTATATACATGTATCTTTTTCCCCAAAGTTGCTCCTCTTTTTATTTCTATGACGTCATATGACTACAGTAAGCAAGGCAAAGTCATGACGTCACAAATCGACACTCGCCTGATTTGAGGCACGCCACGGGGGAAAATATTTTCAATTATAACCTATCATCGGATTATGGCAGATTTCTTTTGTTATAGATCTCCGAACGATCTAAAAATGATGGAAGGTGCAGAGGTATTATTAGATTCCATTATTAAGTTTAAATAAAAATCATTTTCATTTAATTACTCATTGAATTTACGAAAATATTAAAGTTGCCGCTTGTCAAACAGGCAAATGGAAGTAAACATACCGTCCCGCAGGAACGACAACTCTGTTTTACCGGAATTACGAAAAGACCGAATACATGCAGTGACTGTGTTGTGCCTAGGCCGCAACATCACAGGATTCCTACAAATTATGCCTGTTTCTCATCGATTCGTGCTTTCTCATTTGATTAATTACGCTCGAAACTTCATAGAGTGTTTCTTCGATGCATTGTTTGTTAAATATTCAGAAAATCGCATTTAAATTCATTTGGTACGGACTACCATAGGCGATCAAAAGATAGAAAATATCCAGCGAGTTAAATTTTTTAGCAGACGAAATTTCTGATCGATCCTCGGCCTACTTGTCAAGGGCAAAATTTACTTATCCTGACCACTAACCGACCATTTCATCATAAAATCATCTTTATCATTATTTCTTTCATTGTATTAAGAATAATTTTCTTCGAAATCTGACGAATAACCAGCGAATTCTTGATCGGAAGATTTGTTTTGGAAGATCGCCGACAGGAAGTCTGCCATTTTGAATGACGCTTACAGTATGATAGTTAATTAGATCAAACTTTATGATAGTTAATTAGATCAAACTTTTTCGACAGATAACCAATGAAAATCCATTAATATACTATCAAAACGAGGTTTTGTGTATTGCGTAGTGATTTCTGAAAGCTTTCCCAATAGTAAGAATATGGTTGGTTGAAGTTTTATGACGAATGGATTGATTGAAATGGGAAACCCCAAAACCCGGAGAAATCCGGATCAGTTCACAATAATCGATGTCGTAGCACCCTGCTGATCAATAACATCAAGAAGTCTAATAATCGTAAACTGCAAGGAAATGAGAGAAACTTTTCATCAAGAGTCCAAATATTCGTCAACCAATTAGATGCACAAATCTAATGAGAAAGCTTCCAGACTATGTAGAGTCTAACCCCAATGACCTTTCGGGCATGAAAATTTTGCAAATTTGTTGTTTTTGTTTATTTTTAGCTCACCTGAGCACAAAGTGCTCAAGGTGAGGTATTGTGATCGGTCGTTGTCCGTCGTCCGTCCGTCCGGCCGTCCGGCCGGCCGTCCGTCCGTCCACAATTTCTTTAAAGATCTTCTCCTCCCAAACCAGTGGACCAATCTTCCTGAAACTTGGCAGGAATGATCCTTGGGTGAAGGGCTTTCAAAGTTGTTAAAAGAATTTTATTCCATCAAAGACTCTGGCTGCCGTGGCATGAGAAAAGGGGAAAATAGCCAACTCTTTAAAAAGTCTTCTTCTGCCTAACCAGTTGGCCAATATTCTTGAAACTTCACATGAATCATCCTTGAGTGAAGGGCTTTCAAAGTTGTTAAAAGAATTTGATTCCATCAAAGACTTTGGCTGCCGCGGCATGAGAAAAGCGGAAAATAGCCAAATCTTTTAAAAATCTTCTTCTGCCTAACCAGTTGGCCAATATTCTTGAAACTTCACATGGATGATCCTTGAGTGAAGGGCTTTCAAAGTTGTTAAAAGAATTTGATTCCATCAAAGACTTTGGCTGCCGTGGCATGAGAAAAGGGGAAATTAGCCAAATCTTTTAAAAATCTTCTTCTGCCTAATTAGCCAGCCAATATTCTTGAAACTTCACATGAATGATCCTTGGGTGAAGGGCTTTTAAAGTTATTAAAAGAATTTGATTCCATTAAAGACTCTGGCTGCCGTGGCATAAGAAAAGGGGAAAATAGCCAAATCTTTTAAAAATCTTCTCCTGCCTAACTAGTAGGCCACTATTCTTGTAACTTAACATGAATGATCCTTGGCTGAAGGGCTTTCAAAGTTGTTAAAAGAATTTGATTCCATTAAAGGCTTTGGGTGCTGTGGCATGAGAAAAGGGGAAAATAGCCAAATCTTGTAAAAATCTTCTTCCTTCAACTAGTTGGCCAATATTCTTGAAACTTCCCATGAATGATCCTTAGGTGAAGGGCTTTCAAAGTTTTTGAGTTTTTGAGAGACTTTGATTCCATCAAAGCCTTTGACTGCCGCAGCATGAGAAAAGGGGAAAATAGCCAAATCTTTTAAAAATCTTCTGGCTTACTACATGTAGTTGGCCAATATTCTTAAAACTTAAAATGAATGATCTTTGGGAGAAGGGCTTTCAAAGCTGTTATAAGAATTTGATTAATACCAAAGCTCTTAGTGCAGCGGCATCAGAAAAAAGGGCAAAAGAGCAAACACTTTTAAAAAGGCTGAATTATGTTTCATTCTTTTGAAAAACGAAGGAAAAGGGGCTTTATTGCAAAATTCTTAAATTGCTGCAATACATGTCAAAATGTTCATTTCAACAAGGCAAGAAATTTCAGGTGAGCGATCTAGGGCCATCATGGCCCTCTTGTTGTGTGTTTCTCCATTAAATGTGATAGTTCTATGAGATGATTTCAAAGAAATATTTTGATTACTCTCGACAGTAAGTAATGCGCATGCACCGACATTATGAACAACATGCACAAATCGCGGAGAAAACAGGACATAAAACTTCCACTCCATTGTATCGGTCTATCCACTGCATCGTTCTATTTGCAAATCTTGTGATACATCAGTGTTTCCACTCGGATTTTTATTTAGGGGTTTTGCACGCACTGTCATTGAAAAATGGGGGTATGGGACAGAAATTAGGGGTAAAAACCAATAAAACAAGGAAATATGTGTAATTTGAAATGCACGCTTATTAAAAGTGTTGCAGTCTTTCGGAAACTCGTCAGACCTACGGACATGTCTTGTAAAAACTGACTCGGTCTGGTATGGATTTGTAGTTCACAGGACCGATTGTCCGGTAAAATATTTTAAGGCAGTGATTGGAACTTGGTAAAATTTTGAAAAATGTGAGTTTCAATTACAACATGTAATCTGCGTTTTCAAACACTTGAATAAAGGCCTGGCTGAGAACAATAAGATTGTGAAGATAGTTAAAAAATTCCATGTAAAATCATCAAGAAACTTGAGAAAATTCTCATTTTGCTTCAAGATCAGCAGTGTCTCATCTAGGACGCGCGATTGCGAGAATCCCCGGCATTTCTGAAAGATCACGCATGATTTCCAATCAAGCGCGGGATGGTCGAGCAAAAAAAATCAAAAAGGAATATCAATAAATCTAGCCTTTGACAGTTTCAATTATGCAGCATATTATGGGGATTTTTGCAAAACATTGTACATGTATGTCGATTTTTGCAATTTTCGAAGTAAAATCTTGTATGTCAAGTTAAGAAAATTCTTGAAGGTTTGGGGATATTTCGATTTATCATTATTAATGACGCATTGATGATTATAAAGTGAACAATAAATTTCAAGTACAACCTTTCAGTTTCGCAAAAGTTAGTGCATTTTTTTCTTCCCCCTGAAAGCCTCCCAGAAAATGAGATCTGAGGTTTTGCATTAACACCGAAGAAATATTCTTATTTTCTAACAAAGAGTTAGTTTTGTGAATATTTGGGCATAAATTTACAAAGCTTGAAAAACTGAGATGTAATGAGAAGAGATTGAGGCAGACAATTTGTTGATTGACAGGATTTGCCTTTGGCGATGGTCTAGACAATGGCTATTTTGTCTGCAGTGGCGGATCTAGAAGGGGTTCAAGAGTTTAAACATATTGCTGCTTTCTGGTGCTTCACAAGATACACTTTTGAAAACTGTGGTAAATGAAGAAATCACATGTGACAAGGCTGAAGCAATTGAAGCAGATTCTTCATTTGCTCTGTTGCATAGTTTTCTACCCTGAAATACCACAAAATGTTAAATTTTATTGACGTGAAATTGTCATAGATCTGCAACATCATTGAATTTTGAACAGTATTAACCCATTCCTGCACACCGACACCTCTTGACACCCTATAACATAAACTAAAGGCTGTGGAAAACATCATGGAAAGTTATAAAAATGCTTGTGACAAACAGTTTATCTTTTTCCCACAATGTTTCACTTAACCCTTTCCCAAACAAGACCTGGTTTTTACGTCCCTAGAAGAAATGGCTTGGGAAAACATTGAAACAAAAGAAGAAACTGCTGATAAGCAGCAGTTTCTCCTTTTGTCTCAATATTTTCTGTACCATAGTTTACACAAATCCTATCCTTTTTAACATCCATTTTGTCATTTTTTACACTTTTTGGAGTGGATCAACCTAAAATTTTGCCGTTTGGGAAAGTGTTAAAAAAATAAAAACAATTTCTCCATTTCCCACAATGTTTCCCTTAGAAAAATATGAAAAAATGTAAAATTTCATTCACTTGAATTTGTCGTCTGCAATATCTTTGAATATGGACAGGTCTAAAATTTTGATGTTTGGTAATGGGTTAAATTGTGCCATTTTGGAAAAGATTAACCCTTTCCCGAACGACAAAATTTTAGGGTGGTCCAATTTGAGGGCCGCTGCAAACAACAAAATGGTTGTGGATAAACACAGGACTTGCGTATATTTTAGTACAGAAAATATTGAGACAAAAGGAGAAACTGCTGGTTATCAGCAGTTTCTTCTTTTGTCTCAATGTTTTCCCCAAGCCATATCTATAGTATATGGGACGTCAAAACCAGGTCTTGTTTGGGAAAAGGTTAAAGATTATTTTATTCCTATTTCAGCACCTTCCTGTACATGAAGTTTCTGATGGTTTGGGCATTAGTTCTGATGGCAGATTTCATCCTTGAGTTTCGCTTTGAATACTTGTGGCCCTTCTGGCTTCTAGTTAGAAGTGTCTATGACTCCTTTAAATTTCAAGGCCTGGTAAGTTATATCATATTACTGGAGTGGTAATTTCATTAACCCTTTCCCAAACAGCAACATTTTAAGTTGGTCCAAATTGAAAGCTGCCGCAGATGACAAAATGGTTGTAGATAAACACAGGATTTGTGCATATTCTAGCACAGAAAATATTGAGACAAAAGGAGAAACTGCTGGTTATCAGCAGTTTCTTCTTTTGTCTCAATGTTTTCCAAAGCCTTTTCTAATAGGGATATCAAAAGCAGGTCTTGTTTGGGAAAGGGTTAAATAAAAGAATTCAGAAGTTAGACCTCTCCGGAACAAGATCTGGTTTTGATGTCCTAAATAATATGATGGAAAGGGTTTTGGGAAATATTGGAGACAAAAAAGTGGGAAATGCTAATACTTGTTATCCCATTTATCTGTAGCTCTGTGTCCTCATATACAGAGCCATAGATAAGAGGGTGTTAAGGCTTTTTAAAACAATACAGAGCTCCAGATAGGATGCGTATTTGCGTAAAATACGCATTGATTTGGTCTGAATACGCACTAACTTTTATATAAATGCGTACAAATACGCATTCAAAATAATAAAAACGCATTTGATAATTGCCAGTTAGCGTATCAAGATCGGTAAATGTCGAGAAAAAACATACACTAGGAAATTCCAACAATTAACACAAACTTTTTGTCTGTAAAAATAGGTTACGGCAGTCAGCTATCCGATATCTATTACGACTTTAATCAGCCAATCACAGCCTTGAATAAATGGGAAATACCAATTACGTCACCACTATGACCAGCCGAGCGACAATCGGCTATTCCGTAGATCTACCGAATGATGCCGAGTGTTGCATTTTGTTTGAATTTCAATCAATCAGTTATCTCCATGAAAGCAAATCGTTACCCGATTAAACAGACCATTGCATCAATCCGTAAATCGGAAATGACAACTCGAAGGTGTTAGTTTTCTTTTCAAACCGCCAAACGAATAAATCCAATGCTGAGCAGATCGTAACTTTAGGCGATTTTTGCTGATATTCTTTCTAAAGTGGCCCTACAGGCAAAGATAGCACACGAAAGTAATCTTGTTCAGAAAAAGACTCGAAGGTCACAAACATAACGCGGTTAGATGTCCTCGAACCCGAAAACGAAAGTGGGTCGTTCCGGTCGGTGTTCCTGTTTATTTTAGTCCTTTCCCTTTCAAGAAGGTAAATACGCCCTACCTCAAAAAAATTATCTGGAAATACGCATCGGAAAAAATTCTGAGGGGTAAATACCCCTTGCCCCGAAAAATTATCTGGAGCTCTGACAATATTTGATTTACTCTCTATTCTTTAAGTTCATCAAACCCTATAGATCTGTAATCTTGTGGGTACTCATTGGAATCATCTTAATGAGACAATTTTAATGAGTATGTACTACATAAGGTTTGGATTTGAAAAAAACTCATTAAAGCTTAACCCCCTCTTCTCCGTCGCTTTGCTGTAGCAGTTAAAAATGGCATTAAACCCCAATTAATCAGGCAACCGTTGCTGGTCTCATGAATGTTTGTTTGTTTGTTTCAGGCATTCTCTTTATTTTTTGTGAGTATAGCTATCACCTCGGATGTAGTGTGCTACCTGTTCATCCCAGTCCAGTGGTTATTTTTTGCTGCTAGTACTTATGTTTGGGTGCAATATGTATGGCATACAGGTTAGTGGGTTTTATGTCACTATTCTCAAGTTCACCATAGAATACCCATAATGGAGATTCACACAACATCAGCATTTTTCGGGCAATGTTGTTAACCCTTTCCCTAACGACAATATTTAAGGGTGTTTCAATTTGAAAGCTCCTGCAGACGGCAAAAATGGATGATAAAAACGTTAAAATTTGCTAGAAATAAAGCCAAGAAAATATTGAGACAAAAGGAGAAAATGCTGGTTATCAGCATTTTCTTCTTTTGCCTGAATGTTTTCCCAAGCCTTTTCAATTAGGGAAGTCAAAACCAGGTCTTGTTTGGGAAAGGGTTAACAGTTGGCAGCAGAAAGTGTGGAATTCCTTCTCTTGGTAATTTATCAAATAGATTGGATACTGCCGAATGTTCAAGAATGTCACACAAAAATTTTCGATAAATCGGGAATTTTCACCCTAACCTTACCTAAATAATCAATAGTTTCAATGGATTCTACTTATACATTGTATATAAATTGAACAATTGCAAAGCCCTCTTGTGATTAGCAGGATAGACACCCAGTCAGTGTTTACCCTCGGAATAAAAACCTGTCTTGTGAACCCTATACAGAATGAATATATGTTTACTCATGTCAATTTCATATTTTGTTTTTCAGAACGAGGTATATGTTTGCCTACAGTATCTCTATGGTTATTATTTGTTTATATAGAAGCCTCAGTGCGACTACGAGAGCTGAAGAACTTGCCGTTTAATTTAGATCTTTGTAGGCCATTTGCTGCACACTGGTAAGCAAAATGAATTATTTTAAACCCTTTCTGAGCCTACAAATAATTAGGATGGTTTAGAGTGAAAGTGGCTGCGGCCTTAACGCAGTTAGTAGTGCATCTGCCTCTCATTGGAGAGGTCCCAGGTTCGATATCTGGCAGGGGCAAATACCCTTTCTGACAAAATTGTCACCCACCAATGGGTTTGAAATCGTTAACCCAAGTGGGCGAGCAGCTGTAGGCTTGGTAAGGGTGTTGTGGTAGTACTGGTTTGAGAAACAATAGGAATCAATGGTTAGGTCACCAGCCGCCGCGATATGACCCTGGCAGCTGAAAACGGCGTAAAACCCCAATAAACTCAAACTTAAAGTGAAAACAGTTGTAGACAATAACTTTCTTGGTAGAAATCATTGTGGAAAATGAAGAATTTGAGAAGAAAGAAAATGTTTACAAGTGCTGGAAAAATATTCATATGTGTTCAAAGTCAGGTAAATTGCGTTTTCAGAAATAATGATTGATCTGAGAAATAAGATAAGTCAACACTCAACCAATAACATTAGAGTGACAGCTTGCAGATTCGTACAGTTTTGAAGGGTTTTAAATTATATAACTCTTACACTTGCAAATGTTTTTTTCATATTCTGCAGACAAAATAATACACCTTTCTTGATTCTTTTGCTGACCTACTTTCAATTTCAGCACTTACGATTTGTCAGGAAACCATCGTTATTCAACCATCATAAAAGTTGTACAATTTTACTTGGTACAGTTTGCAGATTCGTACACCACATTTTTGTGAAAATTACAATGAGCAATGTTGAAAAATCACTATTTATCTAAAAAGTAACCAATTTTATCATGGCATGCAAAATTTCTGCATGATTTGTGGAAAAGTAATTTACTTTAAAGGTTTTGAAGACAACAGGTATGGACTGAACAGAATAGAACAGAATGGAACAGTTGGCTAATTTCAAATATCAAAATATGATATAAAATTACATTTTAACCAAAAAAATATATCTTTATACTGTGTTTATACAAGATTTGCATATTGGGTATGAAAAGACCTTGGGATGAACAAACTAATGTCCCAGCTAAAGGGGAATTACTCTTTTGTCGCCGGAATGACAGCGGTCAGAAGATCGATTCAAATGTAAACATTGGAGCAAATGACATCAATGTAAGCAGTTGGAATATAAAAAAGGATAATTTTCTCATATAATACTGCCCTGACTAGGTTTTATAACGACTCTGTAAGCTTATTTTGAATAAACATAACTGCAACTCAGTGAAAATTCAGCTTCGTAAGTACGACAAAAATCGTCTGCATCAGGCTCGAAGTGTCAAACACACAATTTTAGGCACCAAAATTGATCGAAGGTCAAACAAAAGTAGTTAATTGAGCAACCATTCAGCTCTGCTTAGCATATTCAATGCACCAGAGGCCAGAAACCGCCGACTGTACGAATCTGCAAGCTGTACGAATCTGCAAGCTGTCACTCTAACCCTTTCCGGAACGCCACAATTTAAGAGTTGTCCAATTTAAAAGCTGCTGAAGATGACAAAACGGACAAAAATAAGAATGTGATATGTGTATATCAAAGCAAGGAAAATATTGAGGCAAAAGGAGAAAGTGCTGGTTACCAGCATTTTCTTCTTTTGCCTCAATGTTTTCCAAAGCCTATTTAAATAGGGACGTAAAAACCCGGTTTTGTCTGGGAAAGGGTTAAAGTGCCTCTATTCCCATTGACACATAAATTTGTTTCTTACTTGGTAATCATCAATAATGAACATTGACATGAGCAACAATTTAGATACATGTACTTTGACAGAAGCAACAATTTAGATACATGTACTTCTTTTGCCTCAATGTTTTCTGAAGCCTTTCTCAAGCCTGTTAGGGACATCAACACCAGGTCTTGTTAAGAAAAGGTTTGTGATTAGCCCTTTTCCAAACGACCAAATTTTAGGATAGTCCTATTTGGAAATTGCTACAGAAGAGAAGATGAATGCTACCAAAGAAGAGATTTGTGTACAAAATAGCACAGAAAAAATTGAGACAAAAGGAGAAACTGCTGGTTTTCAGCAGTTTCTTCTTTTGTTTCAATGTTTTCCCAAGCCTTTTCTATTAGGGAAGTCAAAACCAGGTCTTGTTTTGGAAAGGGCTAAATAAGACTTGTCTTTTTGATTTCAGTATTGGGTATCCTGTTGTCACATTAGGGTTTGGTTTTAAAACATATGTCTCTTACAAATTGAGATTGGTGAGTAGGCTTTCTTTGTCATTAGCAGAGAACATTAAAAACAGAAATTACAGCAATAATTATATGTATGATATGTCTTGATATTTATGAATTCATACAACTTCCTATAGAGTGTCAAGACTCCAACATACAGTACATTTATAGGCAGATTTGGTTGAAATTTTCATAAAATGTTAAAAAAAATGAGCTTGATGCAAAAAAAAGTGAACATTACAATAATATTTTGCTACGCTAAGAAAATTTCAATTTAAGGTATAATACCCGTAATGTGGCTATTTTTAGAAAATTCCACCGCCGATTGTTTTCGACATCGCCTGAATGATTCCGACATCGCACAAATCTCATTAGGGCCGGACTTAGTGGACTACCTTAATATATAAACTGTTTGTCCTTTATACCTTAGTATTTGGCCAGGTTTAGTTAATCCTAGAAACAGCTTGACAAAAATGATTCTTTTTTTTTCCAGAGAAAACAGAAAGAAGTACAGAAAGAAAATGATTTTTATTTTCAATTAATTCAAGAAGCACTGCCTATAGAACTACAGAATTCTGAAAAAGAAAAACAGAAAGGTAGCCCTTTGTTGTTTGTATGCTCTAGAATTGTTTTAGGGTTTATGGTATGATGTTCAAAAATTCTTTTTCATGAAATAAGTGATTGAAAATATTATGCATGTAACTTTATGCGCTGATAGAAAGACATACTGGTTTTGTCTCCATTTTTCAATCCGTTCTGATGTCTGTATGTTGAAATCTTGTTAATAAAAGTTCCTACATTTATAAACAGATTTGGGTAGAATTTTAACAGAATACTTTTCAAGGCTCTGAAAAACACCAAGTCAAAAGAAGAATCAATAGTTTCTCCTTTTGCCTCAATTTTCTGAGTTACTTCGTACAAAAATTCTATCTTGATTAACATACATTGTGTTGGCTGTAGAAGCTTTCTTATTGGACCATCCTGAAATGTTGCCATTGGACAAGAGTTAACCTTTTGTTTATTTGTTTGCATATTTTCTCTTTCAGCCTTAACTGCCAAAACAGAGGAGGAAGTAATCTCATCCAATGGCACTATACAGCACACAGACAAACCCCCATCATCAAACAAACCCACAAAAGATGAGTCTAACAGTAGTAGTAAAGATAGTAAAAAATCATCAACAAAATCACCAATTGATGATACAGAAAATGAAGACAGTCCTTATATAGAACAAAATATACCTAAAAAAACAACAGATATTAACCAGTTTGATGAAAGTGCTGACAGTTTTACAAATGATCCGCAGATCAAAAATTTTAAACAACAGAATGGTATAGGAAAAGTGAGTGGGTCGAAGTTAAACTCCAACAGAGAGATGAACACAAAGAAAGGGAAAAATTACAACAAGACAGACCTGTCCTCTACAGCATTTGCCAACAATAAAGATGAATCTGCCTATTTACAAAGGTATTTTACTATGTTATCTAATGCTAAACAAATGACTAAAGATATTGTTTAATGCCTATTTAAATCCTGGTCTTGGAAATTTCATGTCCAATGTAATGTTTATTTGCCCGTTTGATAGGTCTTTATGAAAATTTAGTTGAAATTAACCCATTTCAGCACTTTGACGCTTTTCGGCGCCCCTCAAGAAGATTTTGTCTAAAAGACTGTGCACAACACAATGTTCTTTTGCAATGCTTTAGACTAACTCAACAGTATGAAGGGTTTGGAAAAGGTGGAAAATGAAGAAATTGCTTGTCAGAATCCCAACAATGTTTTCTACAAAAAAGACGGACAAATAAAAAAATTCACTTGAAATTATTGCCCGCAACACCTTTGAATTTAGACCCGCCTAAAATTGTGCCATCTGGTAATGGTTTCATATGTCGCAATCTTCTCTATTACAGATTAGAAAATGATGTAAAGCGATTGAAAACAGATTTACAGATCAGTCGAAACACAGAGCAAGAGCTCAAATCTCAGCTGAACAGTTTAGTTTTAAGTGAGAAGAATTCTAGAGCAGAGTTATATCAACTTCAGCAAGATAATGAAAATTTACAGAACAAGTAAGTGAATATTGTCGCTTTTCAACAAAATTCTCGTAACTGCAGCTTGTTGTAAGCTGCAGTTACGAGATTTTTGTTGAAAAGCAGTAATATTTTTGTTTGTGCATGTTTTGTGATAAAACAGAGCAGCCGTATCATCCCCATACATGTATAGGCATATTAAGGTATATGACCCATCATTAAAAACACCACTTTCTAGCCATACGAAATGCATTTAATTACACACACTTGTAAATACACTTCAAATAAGTTGATTCACCCTGCCGTATTTCAAGATTATGCTTCACGAAGAAAATAATTGACAAATATTATTTTACTCTATATTCATATGCAAGGGAGGTCATTTTGAACATTTATGTCAAATATTTCCATAACTATGCATCAATTCTAAATTCTAAACCGTTCAAAATGCTTACGTCTGTATTTGGAATGGAAATGTAACAAAGTTTAGGAATTATTGGCACTTTTCAATTTTCGCCTCTGGCCCTTTAGTGCTAATGATGGGTTGTATATGTTAATACTCTTGCTAGAAAATTGTATCTTCACAAAGTGATTAAATGTGTGCACTCTTTCCTTTTCTTCCCTGAATTAATCCATTACCAAATAATGGTACTCTTAAACACACCTTGTATGTTGAAAATTGGAAAAACACTGAAGAAAGGGAAGAAATTGCTTACACTTTTTAACCTCAACAACACCTTTGAATGTGAACCATCTTAAAAATTAGTTTCGGATAGGATTTATCAAAATAAGCAGGTATTGTACATAATTAAGATGCACATAATTATGTGCAAACTGACTTAGTTTTATGATGCCAGCTAAATGGACTGAATATTGGGGATCATCATGAAAAGCATTAAAAGATGGGGTAACATAGCTCTTACTGTTCTATTTCAAGAGTAATATTTCATAAACACATCTCTCTTTTTTTTCAAAAAGGAAAAAAATCTAAACAGTACAAAAAGAGGAAAATAAAGACTATTCAGTTGTATGACTTTTCTAAAAAAAAATGCGGGGGAAAAAGAAATTTATCCTGGGGGAAAAAAGTAAAGAATATATTAAAAGCTATCATTGTGACAATTTACAGGGATTAGCCATTGTGCTAACCCTTTCCCAAACATGACCTGATTCTGATATCACTATAAGTAAAGGCATGGGAAAACGTTGACACAAAAGAAGAAATTGCTGATTATCGGCTATCTCTCCTTTTGCCTCAACATTTTCTGAGCTATATTTTTCAAAGCCTATCTTATTTAACATCCAATTTGTCGTCTGCATTAGCACTCACATTGGAGCAACGAAAATTTTAATCTTTTGGGAAAAGGTTAAGGTCATCTAAAGGGCAAGTAAAGAACATGTATAAGATCATTGAACTCTGATCAGTTAGAAAGGTTGACTGCAGGCTATTTCCTTATAAGTGCACTGTATCTTCTTAATCCTTTCTCAGAGAACCTGGCATGGTTTCAAAAAATCTTATCGAAAAGGATAGGGAAATCATCGAGACAAAAGGAGAAAATGCATTTTCAAGTTACCTTGTAATTTTCTGTAGTATAATTTACAGGAAATCTATTGGGGGGGGGGGGGGGGGATATTGTTTTTGCCATGTCCGTCCGTCCGTCCGACATTCGTTTCCGCGCTATTTCTTGGAAACTATAGACCGGATTTCGATGAAACTTGGCACACAGCTTCACTACAAAGAGGACATGGGCATAATGTCAGGGTTACCCGGATCGACCATTGAATTTAGAGTTACTGCCCCTGACTGTTTAAGCCATATACATACAGAGTGATATTCGTTTCCGCGCTATTTCTTTAAAACTGTAGACCGGATTACGATGAAACTTGGCACACAGCTTCACTACAAAGTGGACATAAGCATATCGTCGGGGTTACCCGGTTCGACTGCCGAATTTAGAGTTACTGCCCCTGACTGTTTTAGCCATATACATACAGTGATATTCGTTTCCGCGCTATTTCTTGAAAACTATAGACCGGATTTCGATGAAACTTGGCACACAGCTTTACTACAATGAGGACATGCGCATATCGTCGGGGTTACCCGGTTCGACCGTCGAATTTAGAGTTACTGCCCCTGACTGTTTAAGCCATATACATACAGAGTGATATTCGTTTCCGCGCTATTTCTTGAAAATTGTAGACCGGATTTCGATGAAACGTGGCACACAGCTTCACTACAAAGTGGACATGCGCATATCGTTGGGGTTACCTGGTTCGACCGCCGAATTTAGAGTTACTGCCCCTGACTGTTTTAGCCATATACATACAGAGTGATATTCGTTTCCGCGCTATTTCTTGAAAACTAGAAACCGGATTTCAATGAAACTTGGCACACAGCTTCACTACAAAGAGGACATGCGCATAATGTCGGGGTTACCCGGTTCGACCATTGAATTCAGAGTTACTGCCCCTGACTGTTTAAGCCATATAAATACAGAGTGATATTCGTTTCCGCGCTATTTCTTGAAAACTGTAGACCGGATTTCGTCGAAACTTGGCACACAGTTTCACTACAAAGTGGACATGCGCATATCGTCGGAGTTACCCGGTTCGACCGCGGAATTTACAGTTACTGCCCCTGACTGTTTTAGCCATATACATACAGAGTGATATTCGTTTCCGCGCTATTTCTTGAAAACTATATACAGGATTTCAATGAAACTTGGCTCACAGCTTCACTACAATGAGGACATGCGCATATTGTCGGGGTTACCGGGTTCGACTGTCGAATTCAGAGTTACTGCCCCTGACTGTTTAAGCCATATACATACAGAGTGATATTCGTTTCCGCGCTATTTCTTTAAAACTGTAGACCTGATTCCTATGAAACTTGGCACACAGATTCACTACAAAGTGGACATGCGCATATCGTCGGGGTTACCTGGTTCGACCGCCGAATTTAGAGTTACTGCCCCTGACTGTTTAAGCCATATACATACAGAGTGATATTCATTTCCGCGCTATTTCTTGAAAACTATAGATCGGATTTCAATGAAACTTGGCTCACAGCTTTACTACAAAGTGGACATGCGCATATTGTCGGGGTTACCCGGTTCAACTGTCGAATTTAGAGTTACTGCCCCTGACTGTTTTAGCCATATACATACAGAGTGATATTCGTTTCCGCGCTATTTCTTGAAAACTATAGACCGGATTTCAATGAAACTTGGCACACAGCTTTACTACAATGAGGACAAGCGCATATCGTTGGGGTTACCCGGTTCGACCGCCGAATTTAGAGTTACTGCCCCTGGCTGTTTAAGCCGTATACATACAGTGATATTCGTTTCCGCGCTATTTCTTGAAAACTATACACTGGATTTCAATGAAAATTGGCACACAGCTTAACTACAATGAGGACATGCGCATATCGTCGGGGTTCCCCGGTTCGACCGCCGAATTTAGAGTTACTGCCCCTGACTGTTTTAGCCATATACATACAGAGTGATATTCGTTCTGTTGAAGCCATATACATACAGGGTGATATTCGTTCTGTTGAAGCCATATACATACAGAGTGATATTCGTTCTGTTGAAGCCATATACATACAGAGTGATATTCGTTCTGTTCAAGCCATATACATACAGAGTTATATTCGTTTCCGCGCTTCTTTATTGACAATGAAAATATGTTCGGCGGGGGATATCAATTCAACGAATTTGCTTGTTCAAACCAATTATGTTGTCTGCATCCGCTTTGAATTGGAAGAAATGATCTAAAATTGTGCTATTTGGGGAAGGTTTTATTGAATGTGACTTGTCTTTTTAGAGAAAAATATCTTATTAACCCTTTTACAAGATGGCAGCAATTTAGATTGGGTAAGGGAACAGGTCTACATAAATCATTCAATCATTAGTTATACAGAGGAACATAACTTACTGGATACATGATAAAAGCCTATAGTAAAACTATTGTAAGTGCTTATATACTCATGTAAACTTAAAATAGTTTTGCACTAAGCTACATATTTGACATCTTCAAGATTGAGTGCTAACCACATGCAAATTATTACTATTCGATATGAAGGATAAGGGTTTTGTTTATATAATTTTGTATAATACATAGTGCTACTGTTAGTCACCTGTCTGTGTAATGGACAAAAACCAATACATCATGAAATCAGGTTGAGCAGCTGCTGAAATAGTCTGATTAATTATTGTCACCTTTTATTGTTGATTTTTTTGCAGCCCAAAACCTTTGTATGTCAAAAACTATTCTTTATTAAAGGATATTAATTATTTTGACCTTTTGTGGAAACCTTTGTCTCACTATATATATGAGCACGTTTTTTTTGTCCAGCCCTTTTTGGTTACATCATAAATCTGTTTGTGTCCAACTTTTTCCACAAAAATAACATGTTTTGCTGCGATTAGTATTTACTGTAGTGTCGAGGCAAAGTCATATACAAACACTTTTCCACAGAAGAAGCAAAACTTTCCAGTAGTTTTGAATTTATTTGCGACTTAAAATTCACAATAATTAGTGATGTAACAATGGACGACGCACTGGACGACACAATAAAATCAGGTCTGTAGACAAATGAATTGCCTCTTTCTGCTTTAGTTTTCAATGTTTATTGAAATCATTTTGTTATTGAACTTGAAATCTGCATAATTTGTGCTAGTTAACACAAAACTAAGGGATGGACTGTACCGAAAGCATTTGGGAGGTAACTGGAAAATTTTGGGTCATGGTTACATCATCTTTCGTAAACCAAATATATCCTGTAACAGTGTTCCAAATAAAATTAGACCTCTTGTAGAGGCTTCAAAGAAAAAAAATATCAAGATATAGTACTGCTTATAGTTACAACCTTTTAAAAATGATCTTACCAAATTTATTGCAAACTTTCTTGCTTAGATGTAACTGGGACACAGTGTTTTTTTCAGTTGTGTCTTTGTTAGTCTTAGTACCCGGACTTCTTTTGCATAAAAAGTTTAAAATGTAGACATTTTTTATTTGCAGGGTTAGTTAACTAACTTCATTTAAGGACATTTTAACATAACTTCATCATGTGTAAAGCATCTTCAATTCAGTTATCATCCATTTTAAGCAAAGATGTAACAGGACGAGAAAACAACATTAAAATTTTGTTGTCCAGTTACATCTTTGCATCTTATTATAAATTTATCCTGAATGCTGGTCACAATTTCGAAGAAAAGCATTAAAAAGGGAGGGTTTGGCTGATTTGTAACTGCTTCCATTTCAGTGCTATTACCATAGCCCATTCGTACACGATTTATTGATCAAAAATATTTCATACACAGTGTGGCTCGAGGGTGGGGTATTCAACGTCGTATTGTGGCCAGAACTCGCCGCGAAATGGCATCTTTCTCCGCATCAATTACAAGCACAGAGGTGCAATGTGTAATTCATCGGTACATTCGCATGCTTTTGCTGCACTGAATTAAACAACCGGACATTTTTTCTTCATCCACGACGTAACATTTGAAAAACTTACAACTGCTTCTTCTCCCCAGCTTGTACGTCCGCCATGCTCGTTGTTTCTGGCCGCTTACAACGCGTAAAACAGTAGTTTGGCGCCAATGAACAAACTCACGCGATCTATTCAGCGATAATTCGCACTGTAAGGTTACAAAATCGATTTTTTCAAAAATTTGCGACGTAACATACTGGACAACAATTATACCCAATCGATTGTGATTTGCTCTTTATTTGTTTTGTTCAACGTTGTAAGCATATCGATTCGCCACCGGCACGTTTCGTACACGTTTATCTCTATTGGAAATGGTTAAATACTTAATGTTCTCAATATTATTGGGGTTTGGTACTCAAAACCACGACGTAACTTCTTGGACGCGAAAAATTACGTCACCAATTTAATTTTGGAATTTGATTTTATTTCTAATGCCATTAATAAATGGCTATTTTATAAGTTGCAGTTTGAAAGAGTGAGCTTTTGAAAAAACTATAAAAGCTGGATGCATTTCCTAAGGCTTCATATTCAGTTTGCGCCAGCAAAAATTTCAACCCTCTTACTTAAGCGGTCCATTAAAATGTCAAAAAATCACCACTTTTATGACCTTTTTCCCTGTTAAAGGCATGTACTAAACACAAGTTTTTAAGATATATTATTAGAAAAGGTATTATTCTGTCTATTCCAATTAAGTTTTGTTGTGTATGACACACTAGAGAAAAGATATATTTACATTTGTAGAATTATTGGTGATGTAACCAAAACGGGCTGGACAAAAAAAACGTGCTCATATTGAAAAAATCAAAATTGATTTGCAAAAATTTCATAAATACTAAAGCTATTCATCATAAAGGTATGTGTGTGAGCAAGGATTTACAGAGCCATGGCCTTTGAATGTTTATACCCAGGAATGAGCTTTAATATGTTGACTGTACAATTATAAGACTAAAAGTTATTGAACAATAAGGCAGCTTGAAGCTAATAGAAAAGGGTAAATCATATTTTCCTCTGAAATTCTCAGTATCAGAAAAAGGACCAAACTTGTGAATATTGGCCTTATTTTCACCTCCCTCTTGATGTGACAGTGACAGTTCAATTTCATTCATTAATGAATGATACTGAACACCAGTTGCTAAATTGTACACATACTACACTGTTATCAACACCTATACGGATAGGATTTGTGTAAAATATAGCACCACACAGAAAATATAGAGGCAAAAAGGGAACATGATTCAATAATTTCCAATGTCTCTTGTTTTAGGGATGTCAAAACCTGATCTTCTTTTTGAAAGGGTTGATTATGTGGACATTATGTTTCTTACACCTCATTGCTATGACACTGTGTTCGACACATTATTGATATTTAACATCCCTTTTTAGTCACTGTCTAATATTCTTATTGCCTTGACCATGCTGTCTTTAGTTCTAACTGACCTTTTGAATATCCTTTCTGACTTTGTTTCCCACCAACAGGCGATTAATCATCAGCTTAATCTTTTCCCGAACAAGACCTTGTTTTGACGTTTATAATAGAGAATGATTAGGAAAGCATTGAGACAAAAGAAGAAACTGCTGATAACCAGCAGTTTCTCCTTTTGTCTCAATATTTTACACAAATTCTATCTTTGATAACTTCCATTTTGCCATTTGTGGCAGTTTTTGAAAAGGATCACCCTAAAGTTGGCTGTTTGGGAAAGGGTTAAGTGCAATGAGCAGCTAGAGGCCCAGTAAGGATGATGTTGTAGTACTGGTTAGAGGAATGCCAGGAATACATGGAAAGGTGCTCTATCCACTAATATGAGGTCTGTATTGTGACTGATACATTGTTAAGAGTAGGCTTGATTTTACCCCATTCAATGATTTTTTTTCTTCGAATATGTAATAATTGGATTAGAAAATAAATTTAAGGACTCTTGGAGTCTTGATCCTGCTCTCTTTGTTCAGACTTGGTCTTTCTCACAAGTTCTATCATTTCTGCTTAAGTTTGTTGCTGAGTGTTACATTCTTATGTAATGATTGGTTTATACATAACTGGTCTTGCCAAAAGCGTCTGATTATTGATCTTTTTTAACACTTCAGCAATGGTGTGACTGACAGTACCATTTGATTCATAATTGATATTGGATATGGCACCACATGCCAGTTCATAAAGTGATAATTAAAGTCTCGCCTGTAGTTATATTTGTGGTTATTGGCCTTCATATCACCTCACCATTTGAATGACACCCTTTAATTAAAACCTTCCCTAACAAGACCAGGTTATGACATCCCCTTTAGAAAAGGTTTGGAAAAACATTGAGGCATAAGAAGAAAATATTGATATCCATCATTTTTATGCCCCCATATCAAAAGATTAGGGGTATATTGTTTTACCATTGTCTGTCCATCCGTCTGTCCAACCAACTGTCTGTCAGTCCCATACTTTATGTGAAAAATTTACTTTGTCCTTTTCGGAGCATTCATGTTTCACAAACACATCTTGTTTCCTTTTGTGCAGCAGCTTTCAAATCTGACTACCTTAAAATATAATGTGATAATATGATAATGATGTTATCTTAATACTGTATTTCAGATTACACAATTTAGTAACTAGTCGCCAAAAAGATAAGGAAAGCTTGTCTGCTGCGGAAAAGAAACTTGCCGAGGAAAAGAAGGCAAAGAGCACGATAGAACAACAGTTAGCTGCAGAAAGGAAGGCAAAGAAGGCTGAAGATGCTGCCGCGGCTAGAGCTGTGGCTCTGGCTGCTTCTCAAAGGTAAACTCAAACTTGAAAAATGTTAGGACACATTTTTTGACACTTTCACAAATGTGGAAGTTTTAGTGATCTCATTTTTGAAGTGTCCTACATGATAGGAAAGATTGAATTTTCTCTCTGCTTGTCCTTCAAAGTAGACTTTGAATGAGCTAAATACCTTGATACCTTAGTCTAAATAGCTGTTGATTGAAATTCTGAAGTTTATTATTTTGATTTGTTCATTCTTAGAAGTGTAATAAATTTCTCTGATCTTTTAGCCCTTTCTTAATGAATATAAATTTATAAATGCTGATTAAGATATTAACCCATTACTGCACAATGACTTTTTGACTCCTCACAAAATAATGGCAATGGAAAACATCGTGGAAATTGAAGAAATTGCTTGTGACAAGCAATTTCTCCATTTCCCACAATGTTTTCCATCCAAAAAGACCTAAAAATTAAATTTCCATTCACTTTGAATTGTTTTCTGCAGGATCTTTCAATTTGGACCACCCTAAAATTTTGTTGTTTGGTAATGGGTTAAAGGAAAAAATGCTATCAGCATTTTCTTGTTTCCATCAACATTTTCGGACCCCTGTACTCCTTCAGGATATAAGTAAGTAGGATGAGGGTCATGTTTGAACTTTCTGATATATTTCTTCAGGGGTGAAAGCTGCACGGACCTGTGTTTATCAAGAAGGCGTGACACAGAAAATGACATGAAACAGTTACAGTGGGACCTTCAGTCTAAAGAGGATAAGATCAGACAGCTAGAAAAGGAAGTATTGGTATGTAAATGTAACATGTATTGGAATAAACATAAAGTGAGATATAGAAGCACAATAACGATCCAGAAAATTACCTAAGAGTGAAAAGATTTGATCCGAGCCAGTTGGTTCACATAGGTCAAATGTCATGTCACAATTGAATTTTGTTTATAGTCTGCATCCATGCTCTATTTAAAGGTTGTTTGCATGAATTTCATAGAAAGATTAATACATAGGTGAATGTCAATGAAAAAGGTCACGCTGTAGAATGTAATTGGTGCTTCACAATCACATCTTGTTTGTTATTTTACAGTCTCTCAGAGTATACAAGGAATCACAGAATGACACAGAGGTCCTCATGTCAGCGCTTGCGGCCATGCAAGACAAAACATCACATCTCGAAAATAGCCTCAGTGCCGAGACACGCCTTAAACTTGATCTGTTCTCGGCTCTTGGAGAGGCAAAAAGACAGATGGAAATTTTACAGAGTAAGTTTATTTGTTAACATGCTTTTTTTTGATGAATGCAATATTTGGGAAGGGTCAAAGAGTTGAAATCTTTTGTTCATTAAATGGGAATGACTTTATCAAGTAAACTGCGACATAATTTTCAGACAAAAGTTTTGTTGGTGTAATTCTAAAGCCGTACTTACAGTTTGATTTATACTGTAGTTACGAGATGTTATATCAAAACCAACAATGTATACAGGGGTAAACCTAGTCTATTTTTAGCACAAAATTCATTGCTATTTTCAGATATCATACAGAAGAGGGATGAGGAGATCGTTGACCTCAAGTCGAAGGTGTCGCAGGCCATGGCGCTCATACCTGCAGAGTCTGTGGAGGCGATCACTCGCGCCAGCTCTGGTAGCTCGTCGCCCTCCCCGCTCTACTCCACCTCGGCCTCCCAGTCCCAGACTACAGAGAATGGCATGATCATTAAATCTACACTCAACCCACATGCCTCCGACTACACACCCAAACAGATTTAAACAACATCAATATTGTCATAGCAGAGCTAAAGATTAGACAGGGTGATTGTTTTCAAAGTAAAACATTTATATATTGTTTATCAAACCCTATCTTGTGGGTACTCATTGCATTCGTCTCATTAAGATGATTCAAATGAGTACCCAAAACATAGGGTTTGGACTTGAAATAACAAATTTAGTATGGTTTTACACCCTATTATTCTAACTGAAGTCATAGGATTATAGCAAATATATGTGACTTATCACACTAAAAGGGACCTTATCGGATGTGTGAAAAATATCGACCCTAGTCTGTCTGCGCTGTCCGCACAGCCAGACAAGGGGGCCGACACTTTTCACTTGTATTTAAGTTTCTAAATCTGGAATGTTTTCCTTGTCTTACTGTATGTTCCTTTTTCGCATACAGTATCTTGTTGACCTATGCTGAGTCTGTCAAGTTAGTCAAAATTTGGATTTTTGGACCCCTGATAAGGTCCCTTTTATCATGACGGGTCACATATTTGCTATAAGCTTATGCCATGATCCTTTGTTGTTTGGCTCTGCTACAAATGAGTTTTGTTTCTGTTTATGTGTTTTGGGGAAAATGGGGTAATCTTTTAGTAACCCTACCACTTACAAAATGGTTCTTGTAAGGCCATGAAGTATTTTGTCAGCACATATGCTTTAATGGATTTGTTCTTGAGTAGAATTTATATTGAAGGGTTAGTTCAAAATTATTGTAACTGTAAATACATTGTAGGTGCAGTTACATTAGTTTTGATTTAACCCTCTTGAGATACATCAAAGCTACAGTTAAGATAGGTTAATGGCTTTTCAAAATGTAATATTTCATCAATTGGTCATTTAACCCCATGTTGTGGTTACTCATTGGAATCGTCCTACCGAGACTATTCCAATGAGTACCCTGGGCATAGGGTTTAGATTTGAAATAACAGAATAAGAATGTCTTAATAAAACCCCCTCTTACCTGTAGCTCCGATACAATAAAATGGTGGAAGAGAGAAAAATAGTCCAGGAGACTACATTACACTGGTACTTAGGATAGTTAGGTACTGAATTGTTTCACTCCTTTTCAAAAAGAGTTTGCTAGCCAGATAAACACATAAAGACAAAGAATGTCTTTAAAGTATTCCACCCCTAATGAGATTGGCGCGACGTCGGAATTTTTGTGTGTCGTTGTTTACATTCCTTATGTATCCGAACATTTTTGGGTGCCGTTGTAAAAATTTGGCTGTGGAACATTCCATTGCCTAATGTTTACATTGCCCAAATAATTCTGACGTCATGAGAATCTCACTAGGGATGAACTACTTTAATGAAAAGGAGTGGTTTTATTTGAGAAGCTAGATCAATAGAGCATATTGCTAGAGTAAGATTCTACTTTGTTCATATCAGTTTTTGTGTATGTCTTTTACTAGTATTTGATTATTTTTGACTAGCTGTTGATGTAAGTCTGTATAAAACTAGCTCCCTGTATTGACCTTCAGGTTTAAGGTCAAAGGTCAAGGACATTTTTGTTTCAAAAACCAGTCTGGTTAATGGCAGTTGTGTTTTAAGGTGTAGGGACAACATATTCTACACATTGTTGGTTTTGTTAGAAAATGGTGTAACTTTAGCTTTAATAAGCTGTATTTACAGCATTGTCAAACATAACCAATAAGTATGAATAGAATAATGTTATTGTCCAAACCTTCAGTTTAACAGGTTTATGTTTTATATTCAGTTAAAAGCAGAAGTATAGGTATACTTTGTTAGATTTTTGTTGGAAGAAAAATTCTGTACACTATGTTAAGCAGCTTTTATAGCAGGCTAATTCTAAATGCATCTCTGCAAGGAAAATTACATTGATTTGCTCAGATAAGTCTTGAAAAAATGTCAATTCGAGTGTGACAGAAAACATAATAAGTAGCTAAAATGTGTTAATGCAATTCAAGGGGTTTGCACAAGACTACTTTTAAGGTAAGTCTAAACGTAATAAGGCCGCTTTGAGATTCACATGACATCAAAATTTTTCATGTGATGTAAAAAACATTCATAACATATCTGATTGATAAGGACTCATTTAGAGTTTGAAAAAATCTGCATTTTATCCTGACAAATGTTTACGTTGCCTGCAAGATTCTGACATGTGAATCTCAAACTTGAAAGAGTCATGTGCTAACAAATTGAATTATACCAGATAGTCCTACCATTTTAATTTGACAATCATTTGATAGAGCTGAAACTTGTCATCACATTTCATAAAAGTTAAGAGCTATTCCATGACAATTTCAAATTTATGAAGCAAAGTAATACCAGTGCTATCCATAAAGCTTCCTCATAATTTGAAGGAACTCCTAAAAGAATTGCAGGGAGCCTAAGTGAACTGCGCTCATTTAACCCTTTCCCGAAACATTTTGACATGTCTAATTGAAATGGCTTGGGAAAACATTTAGACAAAAGAAGAAAATGCTGATAATCAGCATTTTCTCCTTTCGCATCAATATTTTCTGTGTTTTATTGTACACAGATTCTTTCCTTTTCAACTACTATTTTGTCATTTGCAGGAGTTATCAAATTGTGCTGCCCTAAAATTTTGCCATTTTGGAAGGGGTTAATTTGTCAGCAGATATTATTGTTGGTGTACATGTAAAAGTCTTGTATTTTATTATAAAGTTTGTTTCTTCTCTATAAGTTTGCTTAAAACCAAAGATTTTGACAGGATAGATGGTCTTGCAAGACAATTTGAATTTAGATATGGAAAAGGGAGGCCTGTTGGCATTTGAGACACATAGTTGCAGTTCAGCCTGTACACACACAGTCTAATAAAGATCCATGCAGTTCTATTAGTATGACATTCTTTCAGAGCTCCAGATAAGAGGGGGCGATGACTTTTCAAAAAGAAATATTTCACTCGAATTTCATCAAACCCTTTGTTGTGGGTACTCATTAGAATCGTCTCATCGAGGTGATTCAAATGAGTACCCACATTATAGGGTTTGGATTTGAAATAAAAATGTTAGAAAGTCTTCACCCCCTCTTATCTGGAGCTGATTCATTATGTGTCAGAACTGCAAAAGAAAGGCATGGATGGTGATCAGATAGATCTTTTTTAAATCCGTTTTAAATCTTTCTCAAATATCAGAATTTTAAAATGTTTCAAAGCTCTTGCTGAATTTGTGTACACAATATCACAGAAAATATTGAGGCAAATAAGTGCTGATTGATTTGATTTCATGGTGATCTCAAATACCTTTAGACCTTTCTTTTCCATTGCTAAACTAAAATGTACTGTACAGAGAGATGTTGTAACAGTGTAGTAAGAATTTCAAATGAAAAAGAAACCAGCTGGTAAATAAAGAATACAGGAGTTGTGATTAACTGTTATTGTTTTGTTTTGTTATACCATACTAGCAATTTTACCCGTCTCGAAATTTGACCTTTGACCTCGATGACCTTGACCCCTCGATTACCTTGACCTATCCGGGGCTGCCCTCCACCTAATCCCGTCCCGTAGCAATCCCGTCCCGTAACCTGTAAAAACGATACCCGTAACCCGTAAAAACATAAATTTGACCTTTGACCTCGATGACCTTGACCTTTCAAAAAATGAACCCCTCAAGCTAATACCCGGGGCCGCCCTCCACCTTCCCTCCAAGTTTGGTGAAGATCGGCCCAAGGACCTGGGAGGAGTAGGGGAACAAACGTACAAACAGACAAACATTGCTCAAATTATAGTATGATTCCCTCGTAATAGTGTGTCCAAGAGAAGAAAACTTTGAGTATCTTTTTGCAGAGAAAAGGAGAAATGCTTATTCCATCCACCATTGATACCAAACATTAAGCATGATTCTGGCTCCATTTTTGACATAAATTTTTCTGTGACAATGAAAACTAATGAAGGTATCCAGATTTTAATAATCCAGATAATCTTGTCACTTAAATCTTAAACGACACAATTTTAGGGTGATCCAAATTGAAAGATCCTGCAGACAACAATATCAAGTGAATGAAATTTTCAATTTTTAGTTCTTTTTGGATGGAAGACATAATGTGGGAAATGAAGAAATTGCTTGTCACAAGCACTTTCTTCATTTTCCACGATGTTTTCCATGGCCATTATTTTGAGGGGAGTCAAAAGAGTCATTGTGTGGTAATGGGTTAATGACATTGATGTTTCCATGCAAAGGTTATGTATTTCCTGTTGTTTTCATACTCTGCCGAATGTGGAAGCATATTGGTATCATCCTATCCTGCCTGTTTTGATGTCCATCCATCTTTTTCTTGTCAAAACATTTTCTACATTTCCTTGTTCTTCTATGATTACTTCAACTTGTGCTATGGTTTTACCATTTTGTTGTCTTCATCAGTGATCAGATATGGATAGACCAAATTTATGCCATTTGGGAAAAGGGTTAAATCAAAGGAGGTGCATATTACAACACAAACTTCAATTTATTTCAAAGGTTTATTGTACAAGATAAAAAAATAGAGAAGTGATGTTTGTCTAGCAATATCAGCATTTTATTTCTTTTCCTTAAAGGATTATTTCAGAAAATGTTATAAAAGATCGCAAATGAGTTAACTTGGCATTAATCCTGTTGTGCTGACTTTAAACAAAGTGCCAATATGGTTCGATTTTATCAAATTAACTGTGACATAGTTTCGTACAAACAATACTTTCTTTGTGTTATTCTAAAACCTCGCAACTACAGCTTGAATGAAGCCATAGTTACGAGACTGGTGGTTTATCAAAACATAACGTTAAACCCAGTCTGTTTTTAGCATGAAATTCATTGCTATTAAAAACGAGCAAACCGATGACTACAAATTTTGTCAAATGCCAGAAAGGATATTGGAAAAGACTGGGTTTGAACTCGCAATCTCTGGATTGATAGACATCCAGTGTAGGCTACTGAACTATCCGTGCTCGACCTCCAACATATCGGAACAAGATCAAACTGCTGGTATGGGCATGGCAATAATGTTCTTAGACCATTAATAAAGAGAACAAGTTATTCCAGGATCACCACGATCTGGCTGGACCTTCCAGGTTAACCCTTTCCCAAACAACAAAATTTTAGGGTGATGAACTTCAAAAACTACCACAAATGACAAAATGGATTTTATCAAAGACAGGATTTGTGTAAGATATGACACAGAAAATATTGAGACAAAAGGAGAAAATGCTGGTTATCAGCAGTTTCTTCTTTTGTTTCAATGTTTTCCCAAGCCTTTTCTATTAGGGACGTCAAAACCAGGTCTTGTTTGGGAAAGGATTAATTCAACTTGCAGCATATCACGTGACTTCACAATTGCAGAAAGTCTTCAATACTTCTATTAATACATTACCAATTTGAATTCAGTTCGAAGCAGAGAAGGTATAAAAATACCAGGCATTTGTTGAATGTGATGGATCTTTTAAACATCACCTCATAAAAAGTTATTGACAACCAAACAAAATTTTGTTTGGTCATCAACAACCTTTTTATCAGGTGCTGTTTAAAACATGATTTACCATATATTCAGAAAATCCCTGGTGTCTTTCTGCCTTTTCTGCTTCAAAAGTTTTTCAAAACCGTCATAAATTAACAAAAGTACTGAAAATTGTCACAAAAGTTGCCTCACATGATTCCCCCATGTGACTGTTAGCTAACCCTCTCACAAACCACAAAATGTTAGGGTGATCCATTTCAAAAACTGCCACAAATGAGAAAATGGATGTTATTAAAGATAGGATTTGTGAAAAATATGGTACAGAAAATATTGAGACAAAAGGAGAAACTGCTGGTTATCGGCAGTTTCTTCTTTTGTTTCAATGTTTTCCCGAGCCTTTTCTATTAGAGATGTCAAAACCCGGTCTCGTTTGGGAAAGGGTTAAATCATTCCAGAATGACATCAAAGAAAGGGAACTCTGCTTTTTCTGGCTGTAAAAGATCTGCTAGGAAGCACACAGTTCCTGCCCAGCCCTCATATAAACTGTACGGACTATCTGGTATTCGGGCCTGCTGGAATTCAACACTGAATAGAAACTCGGCAAACTTTAGCGCTCTGTACAGATGCTTCTGGTCTCCTGAAAATAAGCAAGTTTGTGATATGCGACCCGTCATGCTAAAAGGGACCTTATCCAAACTCCAAAAATCCAATTTTTGACATGTTTCAGACCCATCACAGGTCAACCAGATCCCGTATGCGAAAAATGAACATAGAGTAAGATAGAGAAATCTTTCCGAATTTAGAAAATCACATAAAAGTGAAAAGTATCGGCCCTAGTCTGGCTGCGCAGACTGCGCAGACAGACATGGGTCGATATTTTTCACACATCCGATAAGGTTCCTTTTAGCGTGATGGGTCACATATGTTAACCCTTTCATGAACAAAATGGAAAGAGGGTCAGAAAATATTGAAGTAAAGAAGAAAATAATGTTAATCAGCATTTTCTCCTTTCCCTTCAATATCTTCCGTGCTATAAAGTACATAAATACCATTCACCGTTTTGTTATCTGCAACAGAGTTAAGGTATTCGCACACTAATGAACGTCAAAAATCATCGGCAAATGTCGACATTTTCCGTATTTTCAAATATATTTTCAAAGGAATTTATTTGTGTTCTTAAGTATAATTAAATCCAGTTTTAAAGATAAAATGTTGAAAAAATAACCTCTTACTGCATTTATCTTGAAACAAAGGTTACAGTTAAGGATTTGTTTTGATGACGTCATAACGTCGCCGCCAAAAAATACGTCGTTCCCGCATTCTGTATAATTGACGTCGACGCGTGTATAGCTTGTTGTCATACAACTTAAACCAATTTGTAGGGAAATCGGTTAATTGATTTGCAAATGGGTGATTTGTAAGTGAATTATAATTCAATTTTCTTCACAAAATCATGTCCGAAAGAATAGATACTTAAAGCAAAATAAAATTTAACATGTTCTTTGTGTGTGTCAAAAAACGCACAAGGCATGTTACCATGGCAATTTCTTTAATTTGGACGGCGAAGCTTCCCTATTCTTATGTATTTACTTTCTACACCTGTGTAGATATTTTTCAAATTCTGATTAGAAAGGCCCCACTAATACTTAATGTATAATGACTTTTTAAATATGACAACCCCCCCCCCCCCCCCAAAAAAAAAAAAAAAATCAAACAGATTTTCAAGAGAATTTTGTTGCTATGCATTCCGACTTTTGCATTTTTTCCAACATTATTGTTGCCACAATATGTCAAGAGTAATTTTTATAGTAGTTTATTTAATAAGCTCCTGTTTGGTGCATATATAATAGATGTTTCTGGAAAATGTCACTTTTTATTCAGTTTAGAGCATCTGTTACTCAGTGCGCGAAAAGCCCAATTTTCATATCGGTGTGATAAATCTTAAATTTGCCATAAAATTGTAAAAGTGCGGTCAAATACCCTTATTTTTTTCAGAAAAGGTGTCTCTTTGTATGTAGATTGAAACAAGATGTGTTTGTGAAACACAAATGCCCCCGAAACGGCCATTTTTCTAAAATGTTAAATTTTCGTGGAGTAAAGGGTTATTAAGGGTTAAGGGATGACCTTGAGGAAGGTCAAATTGCTTGAAACAGATAGATATCATTGAAAGGAAGTTGCATACCCAATTTGAGCTTTGTATGTCAAATACATGTTCTTTTGGAGAAAAGGCAAAGGTTAAGTTTTCGGAGTAAAAGGTAAAGTTTTCGTAGAGTAAAGGGTTGATAAGAGTTAACGGATGACCTTGAGGAAGGTCAAATTGCATGGAACAGATAGATATCATTGAAAGGAAGTTGCATACCAAATTTGAGCTTTTTATGTCAAATACTTTTGGAGAAAATGCCAAGGTTAAGTTTTCGGAGTAGAAGGTTAAGTTTTCGGTTAAGTTTTCGTAGAGTAAAGGGTTGATAAGAGTTAACGGATGACCTTGAGGAAGGTCAAATTGCATGGAACAGACAGATATCATTGAAAGGAAGTTGCATACCAAATTTGAGCTTTGTATGTCAAATACTTTTGGAGAAAAGGCCAAGGTTAAGTTTTCGGACAGACGGATGGACAGACAGACAGACAGACAGACGGACGGACACGAGTAAAACAATATGCCCCCAATCTCTCGATACGGGGGCATAAAAATAAAGTGATCCACCCCGTAGAATTTTATGCCCATTAGTGTGTGAATACCTTAAATTCCAAACAGTTTCAATGTTTAGAAAATGGTCAACATGTCTGAAAAGTAATTTAACCTTTTCCGAAATAAGTCTACTTTTGAACTCCATGATAGAAAAGATTTTGGGAAAATGAGAAGGAAATACTGACAGAAACTCAGCAAATACTAACACTAGATAGAGATGCTCTGGACTCCTGATCCATTAATTCATTACCAGACAGCAAGATTTTAGCCTTCTCTAATTTCAAAGATTTTGTAGATGATAATTTCAAGTGATTGAAATTATTTGGTCTTTGTGGGTAGAACAGATTGTGGGAAATGAAGAAATGGCAATATCTCTACAATGTTTTCCAAAGCTTTTATCTTGTGGGGCATCAAACAGCATCTCTGCGTGGGAATGGATTAACTTAACAGTTACACTAACCTATCTTATGCTGATCTTAACCCTTACTTAAACCACAGTGGTTCAAAATGACAGCAGCTTCATTTACTGATAAAGGGATATCATACGCACCTGTAAGTCTATAGAGTAACAAGAAGGCATAACCACTGCCTGCCACACCATGACAAATACCTGGACCTTTTCTTAACAAGCCCTTTTGCCAGGTTAGTTCTCCACATCTCAGACACGCCTCTAGGTATTTGTTATCACCCCACACTTTATATGCTCGTGCCAACATGTATACTACACCTGCAAATACAGGGATAACAAAGATAATTATAATAATATCTTCATTCAACCCTTTCCAAAATGGCAAAATATTGACTTCACATTTTAAAAGCTGCTATATCAACGACATAACAATCACAAACAAAAACAACATTTGTCTAAAAATGGCAAAATAATGGCAAAATGGCACTGATTCAGTTTCGTGCAGCATCTTTTAATCGTTAAAAGTTTATACTTGTTGAAAAGTGTTATATGCAGCCAAAAATTTGTAAAATGAGACCATGATGGATCAAGATCATCATGTGCCTAAGTTAAGCCTGGTCTGGATCCATACTACTGTATTAGGGCTGCTTCTGGTCTGTTTAAAAAGGTACATGTATTAGACTTAGAGAACAATACAGATCTTGATGAGACTGTGTATCATTGCATGCTGATCTGGATCTATGCAGGACTCGGGATAAAAGCGCCTTTTTAACCCTTTCTTTAACCCTTTCCTGAACAAATTCTGATTTTGACATCTCTGAAAGAAAAGACTTGGGGAAACATTGATGCAAAAGAAGAAAATGCCGATAATCAGCATTTTCTTCTTTTACCTCAACATTTTCTGTCCCATATTACACACACTTTTTTACAAATATCAATTTTGTCATCTAAAACCGCTTTCAAATTGGAATGTTCTAAATTTTTGTCATTTATTAAAGGGTTAGTATCTCACAGACCATGTAACAGATAAGAGGGAGCAAAGGCATTACAAATATCTTATTTCAAATCCAAACACTGTACTGTGGGTACTCATTTGAATTGTCATGATGCGACAATTCTAACGAGAGCTCATAACAATGGGTTTGATGGGGTTCAGGACAATAAATGAAATATTGTATTTTGAAAAGCCAATACCCCCTCTTATCTGTACAATGTATCTGAGCCGTGTTCTTTAGACCGAGATTTCTTGAGATTTCTTAAGATGTTTTAGCATAAAGCGCTCTTTTGAGCAAGATTTTTAAGACGCTCAATGGGAGCCGCTGTTGCTCTATACTTCTTTCGGAACCCCTTGGTAAATTCTGTAGAATCTATATGGGAGAGAATTGACCGAGTTGTTCCGAATGCTCCATGATTCATAAACCGCGGATTCCGAATGCTCAATACTTCATACAAATGACGTCATGATGACGTCATTTGTATGAAGTATAGAACATTCAGAACACCTTGCTTATATTCTCGGTCTCAAAAACGCTGTATCAAAATCATCTTAAGAAATCTTAAAAAGTCTCGCTCTAAAGAATGGGCCTCTGATTTCTGCTCTGACACATTATTTACCTGGAGCCCCATGACACCAGTGAACAAGTTCCTCTTTCTCTGGTCTACGACGTCTAAGCTCATCCATGGCGGGTGCGTAATTAAAATTGTCTTGTTCTAAACCCAACATGAAATCTACTGCTTTTCTCACAATGTTTTCAGACTCTGGATTAGCCTTTAACACTGTTGGAAAGGACATCAACATTTGAAGAATTGCAGAAAGACCATGAGCAGCTCCTGAAGAGAAGTAGGGTTGGAGTGAATGTGTGATAATGGATTAATGCATTCATGAGCAAATAGCAATAAATTTTGTGCCAAAAATAGACTTGGTTTACCGTAATGTTTTGATAAACCATTGGTATTGTTAAATAAATCTCATAATTACGGCTTGAATCAGGCCATAGTTATGAGATTTTATAACAACACACACGGAATACTACATGTATTTGCTTGTCCAAAATTACATCAGGGTTAGATGGATAAATGGATAAAATCGTTCCCTATTCAAGCAGCAACAACTTCTTCGGTGATACATGGTAATCATTAATCCGGTGTGTCATCTAGTAAAACTCATCATCATCATCAGAGTTTTGATTTCCGTGCAGGTGGTGGGACTGTTCCAGCATCAGTGGGGTCCCGTCCAGTTGTCTGGCTAGCTGCAAGCATGGCAGACTTGACTTCCCCTCTCCATTTCTTTCTGTCATAGATATTTACAGCTGACAGGTTCCATTCTTCAATGTCTTTCTCTGTCAATTCTTTCCACGATCTCTTCGGTCTGCCAACAGCACGTTTTCCTGAGACTTCTAAATTATATGCAGTCTTAATGGCACTGTCGGACCGTTGAACATGTCCATGCCAGCGAAGTCGTCTTTCACATAGTATGATGGCAAGGTCATCAATGCCTAGTCGCTTCAGTAGTTAGTTTGATCTGACAGTGGCAATGTCCTTTGGCTTTAAACTGTATGTGATTATTATTAGCAAACATGTACTATAATGCTATGACACAGTAACTAGCATCTAAACATTGAAAGTATGAGGAAGTTGCCAAATAACCCTTTCCCAAGTGACAAAATGATAGACTCGTCCCAATTGACAGAAGACACATAGAACAAAAATAATTCTTAACAAATGTAGGAAACATCTACAAGTGTATAATGACATAGAAAACCTTGATGGAAAAGGAGAAAATGCTGGATGTCAGCATTTTCTTCTTTTGCATCAAGGTTTTCTAAACCCATATCAAGAAGGGTTATTGAAAAGATTCACTGTTTTGGAAAGGGTTAATACCTAAATACTCTGTGTTGTAATATGCATACATCAACGGAACTTCTGTGCTGTTTCTTACATAACTCCTTCCAGATTCAATCATAACATTACACAACTTTTGGATGGTTTCATTTGGCACAATCTGCATGGAAAGAAAAGTTATAATTAATATCTAAAAGTAATAGAACTACAGATACATCTACGAGGGGGGTGGTGTAAGGTTTATATTTATAAACCCTTAAATTCCAATCAGCCAAAATTTAGACTTTTCCGACATGTAAGGTACTGCTGACAAAACACTGGATGTTGATAAAGACAGGATATGTCTGTCACATTGTGAACAATACAGCAAAGAAAATATTGAGACAAAAGGATAAAATGCTGATCATCAGCATTTTCTTCTTTTGCTTCAATGTTTTCCCAAGCATTGGTTGTAAGGGACATCAAAACCAGGTCTAGTTTGGGAGAGTTTAATAGGTAAAAAGCGGTCCCGGTAAAAAGTATTGTAAATAATTACCAAACCCTATATACACACCGTTCATCCAGATACAAAATACACGGATTGGTCTTCCAAACGCGGATGTAAACAATTTTATTTTGAACGGCGGGAAAAAAGAGGGAGTATTTATTATCTTTAATTACAACGAATGTCGGCCGAGTTGATTTTTGTGTTACATACGATGAAAACGTACATAACTTTGCCAATGTTTACATAAAATCCTGTCTCATAAAATATGTTAGTAAGAGAAATATATGCTACTGAATCTGACTTTGATGCACGAAAAGAGAAAAATCTTGGTAAGAATGTCTGTAAATCATTATCAAAGCACATAATTATTGTCAAATTGATGTTTCACGGAGGATTGGGGATCGCTTCAAGTGTTTTCTTTACAAGAACACATAAAAAAGTACAGAAAAAGAACAAGAACTATTTGAAATTGGGTACTGTCAGTTGCTATGGTGCAACATACCACGGTGCAAATTCTCCAGCAGGTAAAACAAACTCGGACCCATCGATACAGCCGACACGGATAATAAAAAGCAAATTCCGGTCTTTTTTAAGGAAAATTGGCTGCATCCTTGTTAAAACCAATTTAATATCGTTTAGAGTCAATAGATGTTTGGTTTAAGACCAATTATGGCTTATTTTGGCTTACTAAAACTAAAAGGCTTGTGGATGAGCACTTTCGACGGTAAAGACATTAGTAAACCATGTTTACATGTTTTATAAAGAGAATATCAGCTGCATAATTATTAACAGATAAGTTGTCCGTGTCTTTGTTTTCAATCTTTAAATTCTAGGATTAAAACCCTCATTATCATCTTGTTGCATTGCAGTTTGATAGTGAGCTCCAAAAGGTTTTCATCTTCGATATTCAAACACCAACTCTATTACGCATGTCTGTCAATTATTACATGTAAACATACGGTATATGGGTGCATTTCTTTCATGAAGATATTGCCAAGAATATTTATCATGATTGTCTCTCTTACTCTTTAGTGTTGGTTGAAGTGAAAGTCTTTATGAAAGGCCCTCTACGACAGCATGTAAAACAAACTACATAGGCGTAGGAAGAGGGGTGCCAGGTGGGGGCCGGGCCCCCCTAATAATTTAGAAAAGGGGTCTGCCCCCCCCCCCCCCTATGGCCCCCCCCCCCTATGGCCCCCATAATACACCCATATTTCCATTTACATGAATGTTTGCCTCCCCCCATATTATAAATGATAAAACAGCCACTTAACCCTTTCCCAACTGTTAAAAGACCTGGTTTTGACATGTCTATTAGAAACTCAATTGGAAAAGCATTGAGACAAAAGAAGACAAGAGATGTTTGTAAAACATATATGCCCCCTCAAGGGCCTACATTTGATGTAGGTCAAAGTCCAAGGTCAAGGCCAAATATGAAAGGTCTTGGTAGGAGGTGTCTATGTGTGAAATATCAAAGCTGTATATGTAAAAGTAAAATGAAACATAGGCCAGGTTAAAGTTTTTAAAAGTAGGCCAAATGCCAAGGTCAAGGTCAAATGTGAAAGGTCTTGGTTCGAGGTGTCCATGTGTGAATTATCAAGGCTGTAGGTGTAAAAGGACATGATTTATATGCCTGGTTTCAGTCTTTTTAAAAGTAGGTCAAACTCCAAGGTCACGGTTGCAATATTCAAGGTCATGGTCAATTGTGAAAGGTCTTGGTATGAGGTGTCTATGTGTGAAATATCAAGGCTGTAGGTGTAATAGGACATAAGATAAAGGCTAGGTTAATGATTTCTAAAAGTATGTAAAAATCAAAGGTCAAGGTCACACAGGCCAAGGTCACGGTCAAATGTGCAAGGTCTCGGTAGGAGGTGTCCATGTGTAAAATATTGAGACTGTATAGGTAACAGGACATGAGATATAGGCCTAGTTTAAGTTTTTTAAAAGTAGGTCAAACTCCAAGGTCAAGGTCCAAGGTCATGGTCAAAAGTGAAATATCTTGGTTGGAAGTGACCATGTCTGAAATATCAAGGCTGTATATGTAAAATGACATGAAATAAAGGCCAGGTTAATGTATTATTAAAGTAGGTCAAACACCAAGGTCAAGGTCACAAGGTCCAAGGTCATGGTCAAATGTGAAAGGTCTTGGTCGTAGGTGTCCATGTGTCAAATATCAAGGCTGTATGTGTAAAAGGACATGATATATTGGCCAGATTAAAGGTTATTTTTAAGTAGGTCAAAGGTCAAGGTCACAAGGTCCGAGGTCATGGTCAAATGTGAAAGGTCTTGGTAGGATGTGTCCATGTGTGAAATATCAAGGCTGTATGTGTAATAGCACATGATATATAGGCCCAGTTTAATTTTTTTCAAAGTAGGTCAAACTTCAAGGTAAAGGCCACATGGTCCAAGGTCATAGTCATATGTGATAGGTCTTGGTCAGAGGTTTCCATGTGTCAAATATCAAGGCTGTATGTGTAAAAGGACATGATATATCGGCCAGGTTAAAGTTTTTTAAAAGTAGGTCAAACTCCAAGGTCAAGGTCACAAAGTCCAAGGTCATGGTCAATTGTGAAAGGTCTTGGTAAGATGTGTCCATGTGTGAAATATCAAGGCTGTATTTGTAAAAGGTCATGAGATATATGCCGGGTTTATTTTTTTTTAAAGTAGGTCAAACTCCAAGGTTAAGGTCACAAGGTCCAAGGTCATGGTTAAATGTGAACAATGTTGATGGGAGGTATCTATGTGTGAGATATCAAGGCTGTATGTGTAAAAGGACATGAGATATAGGCAAGATTAAGAATTAAGTGTAAAATCAACAAAGGGCAATAACTCCAAGAATTTGATTGGCAGAGTTACGATTCTTGTGCACTGCACCTCTCCATAATGAAAACTAATCACCTGTAAAGTTTCATGATTCTACCTTACATATTTTTTGAGTTTTGCTCCGGACAAGAATCAACTTATAAAATCAACAAAGGGCAATAACTCAAAAAATTTGATCGGCAGAGTTACGGTTCTTGTGCACTGCACTTCTCCATTATGAGATCTATCCACCTGTAAAGTTTCATGATTCTACCTTACATACTTTTTGAGTTATGCTCCGGACAAGAATCAAGTTTGAAAATCAACAAAGGGCAATAACTCGAAAAATATGATTGGCAGAGTTACGGTTCTTGTGCACTGCACCTCTCCATAATGAGATCCATTCACCTGTAAAGTTTCATGATTCTACCTAACATAGTTTTTGAGTTATGCCCCGGACAAGAATCAAGTTTGAAAATCAACAAAGGGCAATAACTCAAAAAATTTGATCAGCAGAGTTACGGTTCTTGTGCACTGCACCTCTCCATAATGAGATCTATCCATCTGTAAAGTTTCATGATTGTATCTTACATACTTTTTGAGTTATGCTCCGGACAAGAATCAAATTATAAAATCAACAAAGGGCAATAACTCAAAAAATTTGATCAGCAGAGTTACGGTTCTTATGCACTGCACCTCTCCATAATGAGATCTATCCACCTATGAAGTTTCATGATTCTACCTTTAATACTTTTCGAGTTATGCTCCGGACAAAGTTTGGTCTACGGACAGACCGACCGACATACGGACCGACCGACCGACCGACCGACACTTGCAAAACAATATACCCCCATTTTCTTCGAAAGGGGGCATAAAAATGCTAATAATCAGCATTTATTTCCATTTCTCTCATTATTTTCTATGCAATACAATGCACATTTTCTGCATTTGATATCATTTATTTTGTCGTCTGCAGAAGTTCTCAAAATGGACCACCCTAAAATTTTGCCATTTGGGAAAGGGTTAATTATGACTTTTTGCTCCCAACAAGCTTGTACATGTACACGTTCATATAAAAATATCACAGTTGCGGATTTAAAAATAAAGCAAGCGTTGAATCCAAAAAAATAATTCGAAAGTGCTTCGTAAACAATTATGATAAGCATTTAATTAATCGTGAACGGTGACTGATCATTTAGGTTAAACTTCATAAGTTTCGTATCAAGTAGACCTTTCTTCTTCTTTTTTATTCAATTTTACGTCCCTTTTAAGATTATTTCAACCCGAATGATACGGGACAGTCAGTAGGTGGTGCGAAAGCAGGAGAACCCCAAGAAAAATCACCTGGTACACCCGCAAGCAGAACTTGGCTTCTCTCATATGTGCCTCGTATAGGTCTCAAACACACACAAGACACAGCGGTAACATGATCAAGTGATTGAGGGCGGTAATGAAATATCAACGCTCTGAACTACTTCTTTAGGAAGGATTTTGTATCTGGAATAAATAGAACAAAGATAATTCCAAAACACTATTAAACCCGATTTTCGCATCCGAGTTTCTTTTTCCCAAATTATGTGAATCATCCGTGGTGCGTGGTATCAACATCCGTGGTAAGTTGTACCTTGAAGCAAACTAGGCTAATTTTTAAACATGGCTTTAGACACCCAAAATTTATTTTTCCAGTTTGATGAATGGTATAGATTTGTTCCATAGATGTCGAAAACTTATTTTGAAGAGATATTTGCTCGAAACCAGTTAAACAATTTCTGCAAATTTAAAACAAAACGGGAAGTAGGCGAGAAAATAGTGATTTACGATTTAAAATCGCTTGTATTTTAATAAATTAAAATAGTTTACTCAAATCTTTTGTTATGAAACTGCAGCACCCTCAAGATAAACCATTTTGCATCAGCTCTGCACAAACACTTTTTATATTGCGGCAATTAAAAGGCTATATGTTGATGTTTTCTTACCTTGTGTATTCCCACGCTGTTGATTTTCAAATCCGCGTTTGGAAGACCAATCCGTGTATTTTGTATCTGGATGAACGGTGTGATATAGAGACAATTCAAATGAGTACCCACATTGTGACAACATAAGGTTCTGATTTGAAATACAAGATTTAGTCAGGGTTTCCGCTGACTTTCAAATCTTGGGGTACAAACCATACTTTAACTGCATGCTTGTACCCCCTCTATTAGAGACAAAGAAGGCTGCTTGCAAAAACTGGGGGTACAAAATTCATTTAGGGGGTAAAAAATCCCCATTTGGAGGTTTTTGGACACCCTGTTTAGTATACTTTTACCCCCTCTTCTCTATTGTTCTGTTATAAGTTTAGCGAAACACATTGCCGATTAACAATTCTATTATTATATTCTATTCTATTATTTATCATTTTCATTAATTTAACCCTTTCCCAAACAAGACCTGGTTTTGACGTCCCTATAAAAACATGTTTTGGAAAACATTGGTAACCAGCATTTTCTCCTTTTGCCGCAATATTTTCCTTGCTTTAATATACAACAATCACATTCTTCTTTTTGTCCTTTCTGTTGTCTTCAGTAGCTTTCAAATTGGACAACCCTAAAATTTTGCCGTTTGGGAAAGGGTTAAGTGAGCTACTGCCATAAACACAGAATTAGTCCTGTACCGAATAATGCTTGATTTCAAGATCTCTCTTCCAGAGTGTTTTGAACATTCTGAATACATTGACAGTTAATTTAAATCCCTCTGATTAAATTAACCTATTAAAAACCATTGACACTGTTTGACACCCTACTTGATTAAAGATTTCGAAAACTATGTGGGAAATGAAGAAATTGCTGGTGACAGGCAATTTCTTTATTTCCCTCATGAATTGTTATATTTGTTTTCTATCAAAAGACCAGAAAAAATCATTCAATTAAAATTGTTGTCTGCAACATCTTTGAATATGGACCAGTCTAAAACACTGCTGTCTGTATCTGGTAATTGACCAAACGCCGACTGTCAATCAAAAACACTGATTAGCCAATGGACAACCAGAAAAATGTTAAGCTCCAATTGTTCTTCATTGCACGTGTTATTGTACCGATTTATCGACTGACAATCAAAACAATGGACAGGCCAATAGCAAAGAATTTTGTGCTAAAAATAGACTAGTTTTACCGTTATGTTTTGATAAACCGTTGGTGTTGTTATAAAATCTCGTAACTACGGCTTAAATCAAGCCGTAGTTACGAGATTTTATGACAACACCTACGAAATACTATTTTGTTTGTCCGAATTTACATCACAATTATCTGGATAAAATTGTTCCCTATTAACGTTCACATCCCCATTGTTTGTCTTAAATTCTATGTTGGGCAGAGCTATATTGGTTTAAATTCGTAAATCTGTTGATCACCTGACATTTGAGTCGTTTTTGTAGATTCATCACTCCACACAGATAACCAGCTCTTCCTACAAACAACTCATCAGAACCACACCGTAAAAAGTTTATGGGCAAACACACATCTGCAAGTGAATTGAACTTTCCCACCAGCTTTTCAGCGTCTTTCTTGGCTCCGATAGTGTCATATATCAAAGCTGCAGATGCGAATACCCCGCTTTCACCTAACAGAAAAGCAACTTTCTCCTGTTTGGATCCACCTGCTACTTTTAAATAGTCTAATGACACTTTGGAATACATAACAGCCTGTTCCAAGAACATAGCTCGGTTCGACTTGAGATTCTCATTTTGAGAGAGACAGTAAAACATGTAACCAATTCCAGCACTACCAACATACAAGCCTCCATCACAATTTTCTTGGACTGGAGGAAGCCCTTGTGCAATGGACTCTGACAGCTGACAGATCTGCTGAGCCCAACTGTCCTTATCTACTTTCACTTCACCACCCTGATAATCTGGAAACTTGTTCTCAAAATATCTCATGGTTTTACGGAAAAGATCCTTAAAGTGCCATGATCTAGAAGACTGTTTGTGGAAGATTCTAGTTTGTAAGTAGGGTTGTTGAGCTGTTTTCTTCAGAATCCTCACTGCATTCTGCATTCCCGATATTACACGAGCATCTCCGGAAATCAGTCCGAGGATTGTTCGGAAAATTCCGCTGAATACGGAAAATGCCGATTTTATATTGGTCCAATCAAATTCAACGTAACATTTTGCTGCTGCATTGAAATCAATAACAAAAAATACTTCCGGTATAAATAAAGAAACAAACTTTTCACTTATTTTGCAAATTTTTGGGTAGAATATGGCCTCTTTTGTCGTGAAAATATTATCCGTCACATTAGGGATGTTTTTTGTCTTCATAGGAACCCTGAAAGTTACTCCAGCTGTAAATAAAGAGCTCTACACGGAAATGGTAATGGGTTTTCGTGTTTTTACAAATGTTCCTTAACCCTCTCCCTAGTTGCAATAATGTAACCGAAACCTGTCTGAATTTTGATCTGGGTTTCACAAACCAATACCCATCATCAAGTTTGTGGCTACGATATCGCAGCTACCCTCTCCCAAACAAGACCTGGTTTTGACGTCTCTATCTGAAAAGGCTTGGGAAAACATTGAGCCTTTTGAGGCAAAAGAAGAAACTGCTGATAACCAGCAGTTTCTCCTTTTGTCTCAATGAAGTAAGTAGCTACTAGTTTAAGACTGACTCCGATTTAGACTATAGGCTAGCTCAGGTCATCATTTGGAACCAGCTAATCTGAGTCTTCTCTGATGTAAATACGCTCTTTGATATTTTGACGTTTCGCTATTTACATCAGAGAGCGTTGCTCTTTGAAAACAGCGGAAAGTTCAGTTACGTTACAAGTAGTGAAGCTTTGTTTTTGTGTATCATATCGAATCACTCAGTAAAACACTGTAGGGTATAGATCAATAAATCATTTTTTGTCATACCTGACCTTAAATTTCATTTCAAATCGGCCTGCTGGATGAGTATAACCTTTGGTTTTGAATGGAAGGTCAAGGTAAACAAAGGCTGCTCAGGTGAGGGTTGTTGCAAAACATTGCCTATAAACCTTTTAGAAATACTTTTTGGTTGTAAATTTTTCAACATGTAGTATGACAATAAATGGTTCATTGATCGATATCATCAAGGGTTTTAACGATAGCGTTTAAGATCGGACGGTGAACGATGCGCAACAATTTGTTGAGAACTTCTTGATTTTTTCAAAGAGCAACGCTCTCTGATGTAAATAGCGAAAATCAAAATATCAAAGAGCGTATTTACATCAGAGAAGACTCGGATTAGGAACCAGCACTCCTCTGTCTGTAAGAGTCATCCCCGTTCTGTGTCGGCCACTCAAAATCTTTGTTTACACTGATCAGTCCAAATTTTAGACAAGGAATTCCAAATTGCGCAAAGGCTCAAATGGTCCGACCACAGTTTTTAGCTCCACTGGCCGTCAGGCCAGCGGGCTATTGTCATGGCGGTGTGTCCGTCGTGCGTGCGTCCGTCTGTGCGTCCGTCCATCCGTAAACTTTTTCTTTAAAAATCTTCTCCTCAGAAACTACCAGATGGATTTACATCAAACTTCACAAGAATGGTCCTTGGGTGACCCTCTCTCAGATTCCTTCAAAGAATTTGGATTGAATTAGAATAACCTGAGTTATCTGCCCTTGAATGTCAAAAATAGCTGGTTTTGACTTTAAATTTACTCTAAAATCCACAAATATCAACCAATCAAGACAAAACTAGAATGTTGCCCTAAGAATGTTGAATGTAGAATGTTGGTGACTATAAGATCTTGCCTTGGTATAATTTTCAGATTGATCTGAATTTTACATCATGAGTTATGTGCCCTTGAAATTGACAAAATTACCCTTTTCGGCTCTATTTTGACTTTATTTTCACTCTAGCAAGTAAAAATATTGACCAATCTAGTCAATACTTGTACAGAATGTTGATGACCATAAGATCTTGCCTTGGTATAATTTTCAGCTTGATCTGAATTTAACATTATGAGTTATGTGCCCTTGATATTGACAAAATCACATTTTCGGCTCTATTTTGACATTGCTTTCATTCTAGCAACTACAAATATTGACCAATCAAGACAGGACTTGTACAGAATGTTGGTGACTATAAGATCTTGCCTTGGTTTAATTTTCAGCTTGATCTGAATTTTACATCAAGAGTTATGTGCCCTTGAAATTGACAAAATTGCCATTTTTGACTCTATTTTGACTTTGTTTTCACTCTAGCAAGTACAAATATTGACCAATCAAGACAAAACTCGTACAGAATGTTGGTGATTATAAAATCTTGCCTTGGTGTAATTTTCAGCTTGATCTGAATTTTATATGAGTTATGTGCCCTTGTTATTGACAAAATTGCCATTTTCGGCTTTATTTTCACCATTATTATTAACTAATCAATACAGAATGTTCACAAAATTCTTACTGACCATACGATTTTAATTGCTTGTAATTTTCAGATTGGTCATGCATTTGCTTGTTTGGGCAGCCTGAACCTTTGAAATTGTATTCAACAAGACAAACAATCAGGCCTGTGGAGCGCTTCCAGGCCGCCAGGACTGTCTAGTTTGGTTGGTCGGAATAGTCTTTCAGAAATGGCTTTACACAGTCTTTGCGAAAGTGCCGGACCGCTGGTCAATGGCCGGCAAAACCCAGTTTGATCCGGCATAAATTTTGGGTGAGGGGTCCTGATAACCGACGTTTCATGAAAGCCTTTACATCCTCATTAATTCATCATGTCACTACGTAATCCTTTCTCCGTTTTTAGCTCACCTGAGCACGATAGTGCTCATGGTGAGGTAATGTGATACCGCTGTGTCCGTCGTCCGTCGTGCGTCAACCTTTGGCTTGTGTGCACTCTAGAGGCCACATTTTTTGCCCAATCAATCTGAAATTTGCTCAGATTGATTGTCTTGATAAAATCTCGAACAAGTTTGAAATTGGGTCATCTGGGGTCAAAAACTAGGTCATGGGGTCAAATCTTAGAAAAACCTTGTGTGCACTCTAGAGGCCACATTTTTTGACCAATCAACCTGAAATTTGCTCAGAATGATTGTCTTGATAAAATCTTGGACAAGTTTAAAATTGGGTCATCTGGGGTCAAAAACTAGGTCACGGGGTCAAATCTTAGAAAAACCTTGTGTGCACTCTAGAGGCCACATTTTTTTGACCAATCAACCTGAAATTTGCTCAGAATGATTGTCTTGATAAAATTTCGGACAAGTTTGAAATTGGGTCATCTGGGGTCAAAAACTAGGTCACGGGGTCAAATCTTAGAAAAACCTTGTGTGCACTCTAGAGGCCACATTTTTTGCCCAATCAACCTGAAAATTGATCAGAATAATGGCCTTGATAAAATCTCGAACAAGTTCGAAATTGGGTTATCTGGGGTCAAAAACTAGGTCACGGGGTCAAATCTTAGAAAAACCTTGTGTGCACTCTAGAGGCCACATTTTTTGCCCAATCAACCTGGAATTTGCTCAGAATGATTGTTTTGTTGAAATCTCGAACAACTTTGAAATTGGGTCATCTGGTGTCAAAAACTAGGTCACAGGGTCAAATCTTAGAAAAACCATGTGTGCACTCTAGAGGCCACATTTTTTGCCCAATCAACCTGAAAATTGATCAGAATGATTGTCTTGATCAATTTTCAGACAAGATTGAAATTGGGTCATCTGGGGTCATAAACTAGGTCATGAGGTAAAATCTTTGTAAAACCTTGTGTGCACTCTAGAGGTCACATTTTTTGTCCAATCAACCTAAAAATTGGTATACAAAAAGTTATATTATATCAGGTGAGCGCTTCAGGGCCAATGGCCCTCTTGTTTCTCAAGCAATTTATTAAGATTAGGGCAATATTTCTTTATTCATCTGAATATAAATGGAATACACTCAGCAGAAAAGATGCAATGAGTGAATTTTATCGCCAATAGCAGAAAAAAATCAGCATACTGTAAACTCAGGACTGGAGAAGAGCATTTTGTTAACTGAGGAGTAGCGGTAGTACAAGTCGATGTCTACCAGTTTACTGTAAACAATGGACTGAAGAGCATTTTGTTAGCTGAGGAGTAGTACAAATTTATGCAAGAAAATGGATTGGCATTTTAACTTTGTTATGGTATAGAATAGCTATGAATACATTGAATTGATAAAAAATCTTTTATCCAAACTGGGGTTATGGAAAGTATTCATTAAGTTACAAGGTTTCACACATATGTAAGGTTTAAAGGTTGCTCTATTACAATAAAATTTAAACTTTATTCAAGGATGCTCTAGAATAAGTAATGCGACTTTCACTGAAGTTGCAGTCAACCTATGTTACCATGTTTCGACTTAGTAAATAAAATTTCTTTGACTAGACTTTTGTGGTTACTAGCGTGAGTGGTGGACCCAGAGGGTGTCAACCATGTCAAGGGAGTTCAAACCAAAAAGACAAAAATATAAAGGACCTCTATGGATAAGGCGAGAGATCTCCCTAAAAGGCTCAGCGCGATGGGTCAATTTTCAAAACTAACAAATTGAGAAACAAAATTAAGCTTTATGGTTAGGAAGATAAATAAGTGAATTGAATACAGTTTTTTTGCCATTTATAAAGTTCTATAGGTGCAGATAAATCTTGATTTTTGTGCCCACCTAAAGAGTTTCATTTCCTTATACTACCGATATTCATAGACGTAAAATGAAGTTTCTTTTTGTTTTATTTCCAAATTATTTTCTACAGATACAAGGATAAATGGTGTTGACATCATATGGCAGCTTTGGTTTTGTCCGTATTGCGCATCATTGAAACAACTTTAAAAGCGCACTTTCCCGCCAAAAACTGAGGAATACATACCTTTCATGGGCTGGTGAACATCGTTCCACCCCTTGACCCAGCTTCCCATTGACATATGTTGTGTCACAATGACCATATGCTTCCTTGGTAAAAAGGATTTCCTGGGTCACGGGGTGGAACATACTTTTATACTAAAAATAGTGCTCATATACCAATTGCTATATTTTTGGCGGGAAGATTTCGCCTTTAAACTCGTTTCAATGATGCGCATGCGCATTAAGGACAAAACATGCGCATTAAGGACAAAACGAAAACTGGTATATGATTTCAACACCAAATGTCCTTACACTTACAGAAAAAAAATGCTAATAAAATCATAGAAAACTTAATTCTGGTTAAATGAATACCGGTGGGGTAAGAAAATGTAATTTTGGGGGTAGGTACAGAAACCAAGAGTTATCTGTACATGTCGAATCGTTTTGATTGAACAAAATCACTTTTCATAGGATTTAGGTATCCATCTAACAATATAGCTCAAAATAATCATCATTTTGCATGTTTTTAAAATTGACTTTTCCATTAGAGCCTTTTAGGGAGATTTCTCGCCTTATCCATAGAGGTCCTTTTCATTCACTTGAAATTGTCGTCTGCAACACCTTTGAATTTGGACAAGTTTAAAACTTTGCTGGCTGATAATGGATACAGTCGAGAATATCATGAAATTGACATTTATGTCATTCCATTCCAATCAAAATAATTCCATGCATGCATTAAAATGCTCATTCAAACATTCAGAGGATCATTCAATCATAAAATATTGCCATTCAACTGAGGATATCAATTTCATAACTGTAAAAGACAATGGACTTTTCACTTACTTTACCACAAAAAAGGCAATGGTTTGAAAATTGTGGGGGTAGCTGGAGGCTGGGTAAGGATGTTGTGGTAGTTCAGTACTTATGTGAGAAACTGCAGGAATCCATGATTAGTTGCTCCAGCCGCCAGGATACTGACCATAGCAGTTGAAAGAGGTGTTTAACCCCAATTATCATAGAAAATCAACCAATAATTTTCTTGACATTTTCAGAGAAAACAGTACATCAGGATGGCCAAAGTATTTCCACTTGTGAATGAGACAGGGTGGAAACCAAATCCACATACATATAGAAAAGTTGTTGCAACATCGGAGATTACTTGTGGTACTATGTTGACTTTGTTACCAAACAGTGGTAAACTAGGTAATTATTAAAAAAGCACTGGTTTTGAGGTCCTTATTATGATAAAAGAAGCTTTTGAAAATAATTAGAGAATAGAAGATCTAACATTTATGAAAAGTTGTTGTGCATTTGCTAATGGGTTTGATTCAATTAGTCACCAAGTACTAAACAATAATTACTACACTTTTCCCAACTCTTCATGGATTTATTGTCTTTTTTTTTCTTAGTCTATAAGGCACTGTCAATTTTTTCCTGTTCCCTGAATATTGTCTTTAGTAGAAGCAAATGTTTTGATTGTAGGAACATCCATTATGTATCCTTATCCTTTGAATTTTGGTCAGTTCAAAATTTGGTTGTTTGGAAAAAGATAAAAGTAATGGAGAATAAATGAATGATGACTTCTTGATCTTTCTTCCAGGAATGTTCAAGAATGTGGCCAGTGTGTACATGATAGGATTGATGATCAACGACGTTATAGCTCACTCACAGATCAAGAATGGTTTAGAGAGAATGAGTTTACCTATAGTGTTCTCTCTTTTATTGACTTGTCGCCTGATTATTTATTACCAGGAACAATCTCGTGAACAGAAAGAAGCTGCAGAGTCATCAGAAGTTCGTCAAAAGAGTAAAATTGCACCAGCTCAAGATGATAAGACAGAAGATAAGAAGACGAAATAGTCTGATTCAGGATATTTTTCTACGTAAATATATGGTCGCTTTTCAACAAAAACTCGTATCTGCAGCTTAAGGTAGAAGACCCATAATGAAAAACACCACTTTCTAGCCATACGAAATGCATCAAATTACACACGCTTGTAAATACACTTCACATAAGTTGATTCACAGTGCTGGATTTCAAGATTATGCTTCAAGATGAAAATAATTTACAAATATCATTTTACTCTATTCATATGCAAGGGAAGTAATTTTGAACATTTTTGTCAAATATTTTCATAAGTATGCATGAATTCAAAATTCTAAACCATACAAAATGCTTATGTTTATATTTGGAATAGAAATGTAACACAGTTTAGGAATTACTGACATTTTTAGCTCACCTGAGCACGAATGTGCTCATGGTGAGCTATTGTGATACCGCTGTGTCCGGCGTCCGTCGTCCGGTGTCCGGCGTCCGGCGTCCGGCGTCCGTCAAACTTTGCCTTGTGTGCACTCTAGAGGCCACATTTTTTGCCCAATGAACCTGAAATTTGCTCAGAATGATTGTCTTGATGAAATCTCGGACAAGTTCGAAATTGGGTCATCTGGGGTCAAAAACTAGGTCACGGGGTCAAATCTTAGAAAAACCTTGTGTGCACTCTAGAGGCAACATTTTTTGCCCAATCAACCTGAAATTTGCTCAGAATGATTGTCTTGATAAAATCTCGGACAAGTTTGAAATTGGGTCATCTGGGGTCAAAAACTAGGTCACGGGGTCAAATCTTAGAAAAACCTTGTGTGCACTATAGAGGTCACATTTTTTGCCCAATCAACCTGAAATTTGCTCAGAATGATTGTCTTGATGAAATCTCGGACAAGTTTGAAATTGGGTCATCTGGGGTTAAAAACTAGGTCACGGGGTCAAATCTTAGAAAAACCTTGTGTGCACTCTAGAGGCCACATTTTTTGCCCAATCAACTTAAAATTTGCTCAGAATAATGGTCTTGATAAAATCTCGGACAATTTCGAAATTGGGTCATCTTGGGTCAAAAACTAGGTCACTGGGTCAAATCTTAGAAAAACCTTGTGTGCACTATAGAGGTCACATTTTTTGCCCAATCAACCTGAAATTTGCTCAGAATGATTGTTTTGGTGAAATCTTGTACAAGTTTGAAATTGGGTCATCTGGGGTCAAAAACTAGGTCACGGGGTCAAAACTTAGAAAAACCTTGTGTGCACTCTAGAGGCCACATTTTTTGCCCAATCAACCTGAAAATTGATCAGAATTATTGTCTGGATAAAATCTCGGACAAGTTCGAAATTTGGTCATCTGGGGTCAAAAACTAGGTCACGGGGTCAAATCTTAGAAAAACCTTGTGTGCACTCTAGAGGCCCCATCTTTTGCCCAATCAACCTGAAATTTGCTCAGAATGATTGTCTTGATGTAATCTCGGACAAGTTCGAAATTGAGTAATCTGGGGTCAAAAACTAGGTCACTGGGTCAAATCTTAGAAAAACCTTGTGTGCACTCTAGAGGCCACATTTTTTGCCCAATCAACCTGAAAATTGCTCAGAATGATTGACTTGATAAAATCTCGCACAAGTTTGATATAGGGTCATCTGGGGTCTAAAACTAGGTCACAGGGTCAAATCTTAGAAAAACCTTGTGTGCACTCTAGAGGCCACATTTTTTGCCCAATCAACCTGAAAATTGCTCAGAATGATTGGCTTGATAAAATCTCGCACAATTTTGAAATTGGGTCATACGGGGTCAAAAACTAGGTCATGGGGTCAAATCTTAGAAAAACCTTGTGTGCACTCTAGAGGCCACATTTGTTGCCCAATCAACCTGAAAATTGATCAGAATGATTGTCTTGGTGAAATCTCGGACAAGTTTGAAATTGGGTCATCTGGAGTCAAAAACTAGGTCACGGGGTCAAATCTTAGAAAAACCTTGTGTGCACTCTAGAGGCCACATTTTTTACCCAATCACCCTGAAAATTGATCAGAATGATTGTCTTGATCAATTTTCAGACAAGATTGAAATTGGGTCATCTGGGGTCATAAACTAGGTCATGAGGTAAAATCTTTGTAAAACCTTGTGTGCACTCTAGAGGCCACATTTTTTGCCCAATCAACCTGAAAATTGATCAGAATGATTGTCTTGATCAATTCTAGGTCACAAGGTCAAATCTTAGATAAACCTTGTGTGCACCCTAGAGGTCACATTCTTTGTCCAATCAACCTGAAAATTGGTTTACAAAAAAAAGTTATTATATCAGGTGAGCGCTTCAGGGCCAATGGCCCTCTTGTTCAAATTTCGCTGCTGTCTCTTTGGTGCTAATTATGGGTCTTCTACCTTAAACCAAGCTGCAGATAGGAGGTTTTCGTTTTAAGCTGCAGATACGAGGTTTTTGTTGAAAAGCACCAATATGATCTAGAATCTGAAATGAATGCCCTATGACATTTTAGACCTTAACCCATTACCAGACAGCAAACTTTTATGGTGCTCTAAATTCAGAAATGTTGCAGACGACAATTTCAAGTGAATGGAATTTTGCATTTTTGGACTTTTTTGATAGGAAACATTATGGGAAATGAAGAAATTGCTTGTGACAAGCAATTTCTTCATTTACCACAATGTTTTTTAAATCCCTTACTTCAAGGGCTTCAAAAGGGATCAATGTGTGACAACGGATCTATCTTACTGTCTTACGGTTCTTTTGTTTAATGATTCAGCAACCAATCTTCAAGAGGAGTTCCATTATTGAATTTCGCCACTGCCTTATATCTTTAGCTTTTTACATTGGTTTGAAGAAATGGAATAGTTTTAAGAAATATTATATTTTTAAATCATTTCAAGGAAGGATGGACATGTAAGCGAAGGGTGGAATCTAAAAGTGCGCTGCTAAAATGTAAATTCTAAAATTCAAACCAAATTTGAAATCAGAACTTTTGGTCACAAATGCATAAAAGCTGAATTATTCACTAGTCACAGGAATGAGTAAAAATATTGGTTAGAAACTTTAGAAAAGATACTGAATAGTTTAGAGTTTGGTTTTGCCTAGAATCTAACCTTGCTTTATTCAATTGGCTTTACATGTACATGTATTTCAATCAGAATAACCAGGGTTTAAAGCCAAGTACTTGGCCCATGCTTTATCATGTAAATCTATGCATTTATTTGTTGTTTTTTGTTGACATATCACTTGATCTGGGATCGCATTCACCAACAATTCGGAATATGTTGGTTAATTCTAATTTACAGTACAAGCCATCTGATTGATTGGCCAAAACATACAACCTGTCAAATCAGGCTGTATGATTGGACAGGATATTATATGTCTCATCCAATCAGTTTGCTTGTTATGTAATTCTAGAATTAGACTGGAAAATAGTTGGTGAATACTAGGTTCATTAATTCATTTTGTAAATATCCCTTTTAACACATAGCATGATATATATTTCATTTTGATACGCGAATAGAAAGCAAGGTTAGACTTTTCCATTACGATGAATTTTTAGACCTCTCAAAAATGTTGAGGACAAAAAGAACTGTCTATGAAAGTCTATAAAAAGGTCGGGGATATTGTTAACAGATAAGAGGAGGCAAAGACATTCTACATTTGTTAGTTGTAAATCTTAACCTTATGGTGTAGGTACTCAATTCTAATGAGTACCCACAACATAAGGTTTGATTAACACTAAGTGAAATATTGCATTTTGAACAGCAAATACCACCTCTTATCTGTAGAAACATGAGTTTTGTAAGTTTTGAGGACAATGTTTTTTATGTGAAGGTGCAAAGCATCTGTTAATCATACTGTAGAAATGTCATTTAATCCTCTCCCAAACAAGACCTTGTTTGGACGGGCCGTCCAATTATTAGAAAAGACTTTGGAAAACATTGAGGCAAAATAAGAGAATACTGATAAACCAGTTTTTCCCTTTTGTGTAAATGTATTCTGTGTGATATTGTCTAAATGTTATTAAAGGGGGAATAACACTTAACATCTTGCAAATTTTCCGAGAACTGCGTACAAAAAAATAAATATATATTATTAAAATATGGTCTTTAAATTGCATATATGCCAAATCTTAGCTTTCTACCTTGTGTATTGGCCTAGATGTCTACGGATTTAAAACCCCATGATTTTTTGTCGGGGGGATAAAAATTATAATAATAAAACATATGGGGTTTTAAATCCGTCAACATCCTAGCCAATACACAAGATAGAAAGCTAAGATTTGGCATAGATGCAATTTAAAGGCCATATTTTCATAATGTATATTTATTTTTTGCACGAAGTTCTCTGAAAATTTGTAAGATGTTAAGTGTTATTCCCCCTTTAAATGTTAGTTTTAAACTTTTTACTATCCAATGCAAAAATAATGAGAAAGCTAACCTGGAGCTTTCTAAATGTATTTGTGTGATATTGTACACAAATCCTTTCTTTACCAAATTAAATTTGTTGTCAGAAGCAGTTGCTGTTATCTAATTGTCATTTGGAAAAGGATTAAAACATATTATGTGGATCAGAAATTATGGATATGGTTTGAATATTTTAACTTGCATTTAACGTTTAAACTGTATTTCCTTTATGCCTACTGATATGTGAAAAGGAATGTCACTTTTTCTGAAAGAAAATCTAGTTTTACTATAGTATCTAGCAGAAAATGCATTTGATCTTTTCAGTTTATCAGCATTTTCTTCTTTTGTTTCATTAACAGTATTTTTTCTGTTTCCTCTTTTCCCCGGAAGGAATTAAGATTTTTCCTTTAGCCCCTTGCCGAATGACAACATTTTTTAACAGTTTCAATTGGAAAGCTTATGCAGATTACAAGATCTATGTTGATAAAGGTAGGAATTGTGAACAGTTAAACAAAGAAAATATCAAGACAAAAGAAGAAACTCCTGATTATCAGCATTATCTTATTTTGTCTCAATGTTTTCCCAAGTTTTATTTTCTTCTGGTAGGGAAACCAAAACCCTGTTTAGTTTGGGGAATAGTTATTCTGCATTTATTTTGTAGTAACTGTTGACAATAGCTTCAGAAGTCAATTGTCTTGTAGTCTGGAAAAATTGCCATTATTTTGAGATTTTGAAGTCTTGTTGTTAGTAATGTTTGCTGTGTGTAGATTAGAATGGCTGGTCATGCATTTGTAACTTCCTGCAAAAAGAAGTTTTTAGGTGTTTTATTTATCCATGTACATTTTGAGGGGTTTTGAATGCTTGTTAAAAGGTATAGTCATTTATTTGTAACTCAAAATGATAAAGAAGCTTTAAAGAGTTATACTGTGTAAATATTTAGGGCCTATGAATACTCATTTATATGTGAACGTGAGCATAATATAATATATTTAAATGGAAAATGAAGTGTTGAATCTTTCTGCTGCAGACAACAAAATGTATATCACAGAAAATATTGAGGCAAAAGGAGAAAATACTGATTATCAAGATTTTCTTCCATAGCGTCAATTTTCCCCAAGTCTATTATATTGGGGCCATCAGAACCAGGTCTTGTTTTGGAAAGGGAAAAAGGAACCAAATGGCATTCAATATCAAAATGGAACTAGATTATCAAGAGCCTTTGTGCAGTTTTATCAGGTTCTATATTGCTTTCTCATTGTGTTCCTATTGCTAATGGAGAAACTATTAACTCTTTCCCAAACAAGACCTGGTTTTGACTTACCCTAATAGAAAAGGACTGGGAAAACATTGAGACAAAAGAAGAAACTGCTGATAACCAGCAGTTTCTCCTTTTGTCTCAATATTTTCTATGCCATATTTTACACAAATCCTATCTTTGAAAACATCCATTTTGTCATTTGCAGCAGTTTTGAAGTGGATCACCCTGAAATTTTGCCGTTTGGGAAAGGGTTAATAATATAAATTAGAACAATGTGGATCTTGACCAAACTGCATGTATATACAGGACTGCAGACTGGTCTGGAGCCACGTTGGTCTCAAACCCCATAGGAGCATTTCCGTTTCAAAGTTTATAATATATATCTTTGATGATGCTAAGAAACACTAAAAGTTAAGCTTATTCAAGCTTTAGTTCCAACATTTTTTAGCATAACCAACATTTCATTATACATAGCATAAAACATGCAAAGCTCTTGATAATGGTCAGCATTTTAATTTTTCTTTGGGCGCCATGGTCTGGTGATTTGATGATGGCTGGCTTGATGCCTAGGTTCAAATTCCACTTGTGCCATGGGATTTTTTTCTAGGCAAAAGTGTTACCACATAATTTCGCTCCACCCAGGTTTATGAAATTGGTAAATGTGATTGTTGGAATCCAAAGTGCTTTATTTTTATGCTCCCCGAAAAAATTTCGGGGGAGCATATAGTCGCCATGCTGTCCGTCCGTCTGTCTGTGTGTCCGTCCACAGCCATATCTCAGCAACCCTTGGACCAAATTCAATGAAACTTCACATGTGAACTCCCTGGCATGATCCCTAGGGACCTTTTTCTCCGTTTCTTAATTTTGAGGCTGCGTCATGGAAAAAGGGGCCTTAATGTAAAAATTAGATTTTCTCTAATTTCATTTCATCCAATGGGTAGAATTTAATGAAAGTTTTTGCTTATGTGATAAATGAGATGTTTTAGACCATACTCTATAAATAATGTGTGTACAAAAAATCCGTCATGGGAAAAGGGGGATTAATGTATGATATTTTTTATTTTGTGACAAACACTTATTCGGGGCGCATAATCCGTCTGTGACAGCTCTTGTTTACTTTAAAATTTGACAACTCAAGTGAGCTTCTACAATTTGAAGCATGGTAAAAACTTTGAAAATGTATGCAAAACTGTTAGTTCTCAAATTCGTATTAGATCCTATTTTCTGTTGCTATGTTGATATTTATACCATTTGATCTAGTTTGTTTTTATGTGGTGTGTAGTATTGTTATTGTTGTGATACAAATATACGAAAATATGCAAGACAAACTGTTCAAAATGTAAATCATGTTGACATATTTACAATTGAATCAGGATCTGTGGCTAGGTTCCGTAACCCATTACCACACAGTTTTGACTCCCCACAAGAAAATGGCTTTGGAAAACCATGTGGAAAATGCAGAAATTGCTTGTGACAAGCAATTTCTTCATTTACCACAATCTTTTCTAAGTTCTAACCCAAAATGGAAAGATTTTCAAATCTTCATCAACCTGAAATTGTCGTCTGCAACATCCTTCAAAAATTGGAACAGTCCAAAATTTACTGTGTTAATACATTTGGAACAGCACAGATCTAGATAAGCTTGTGCATATGCACAGGTTGATCAATATCTTTTTCATCAGATAGTTTAAGTTACCTCATTATTATCAGCAACTTTTTAAGATCTATATAGCCCTTTCCCAAACATTCAGAGCCGTCCCATTCAAAAGCTATTACAGATGACAAAATAAGTGTTACAAAAGATAAGGTTTGTGTATAATATAGCAAAGAAAATATTGAGGCAAAAGGAGAAAATGTTGATTATCAGCATTTTCTACTTTTGCCTCAATGTTTTCCCAAGCCAATTACCTAAGGGACGTCAAAACCAGGTCTTGTTTGGGAAAGGGATAGATCAATATACCAGGCTTTGTTGCAGCACAGGTTGATATGAATCCATATAGGTATCAAATGCATTAACCCTTTTCCAAATGGCAAACATTTTTACTGTCCCATTTTGGAAGCTGCTGTAGACAACTTAAATTATAATGATATAATAGGATTTGATGTTCAATATAGCAGGGAAAATGTTGACGCAAAAGGAGAAATGCTGATCATCAGCATTTTCTTCTTTTGTCTCAATGTTTCCACAGCATTTCTCTCATGGGACGTCAAAACCAGTTCTAGTTTTGACCTATTTGCAAGCCTTGTTTTTTAAAGGGGCACAGAAATAGGCCAAGCTTAGGGTCTTGTACAAACTCGTACATAACAATAATTTTATTGATTGTTTGTAGTCCTTAAGAATTTGTTTATTTTTCTCTTAATAGTTATAGAATAGTAAGACATTGAGGCATAAGAAGAAAATGTTGGTAACCAGCATTTTCAGCTTGCACCTCAATATTTTCTGTGCTATTTTACACACTAAGCACCTTTATCAACAACCATTTTGTTGTCTAAAACCATTTAAAATGAGAGAACTTTTTGTTGTTTGGGCGAAGGCTAAATACAAGAAAGAAAATGCTAACTACAAAATAGAAATCCATAGTAGACCTTTTAGTCGACCAAAGAGTTATATCTCCTAGTTAAATGCAATGTAGTAACCATATTTTGTACATGTCATTGATTTTCCCATTTTTACTCCTGTAGTATTATCGTTGTGCAATAAACTTTAGATTTCTATTTAAAAAAGTGTGTTTTTCGTTATGATCTTTTCTGTGCTTGGCAATCGTACGAGTCTCTGTCTCTACATTTGCAGGCAATTTATGTAGTACAGTTGTCAGTCGACGTAGTACAGCGGTCAATAGAAAAAGCAATAGCTGACCAATTAAATTTTTTAGTCATTTGTATTTTTGAAATCTTCGTGACTTATGTTTATAGGTTACACAGAGCTATAGTTAACCCTTTCCCAAACCACAATAAATTAGGATTGTCCAATTCAAAAACTGCTACAGATGACAAAATGGATCTTAATAAAGATTGGAATTGTGTTTGATATAACTAAGAAAATATTTAGGCAAAAGGAGAAACTGCTGGTTATCAGCAATTTCTTCTTTTGCCTAAATGTTTTCACACGTCTATTCTATTAGGGATGTCAAAACCAAGTCTTGTTTGGGAAAGGGTTAAGAGGGAATGATTACTTTTCAAAATGAAATATTTCATGACATATTCGTTACCCTATGTTGCGGGTACTAATTAGAATTGTCTTGTCGAGACGAATCAAATGAGTACAACATAGGGTTTGGATTTGAAGTAAGCATTTATTTAGAATATTTCCCTCTTATCTATAGCTATGGGTCCCTGGCTGTGAATTTTGTATATTGTCAGACAGGTTAACGGAATGTAGAAAATGCGCATATAATGAATGATGAAAAATCTATATTATGGGTGTAGTAACACTCTTTGAAGCTAGGTTTCCACTTCCGATCAGACCAATTTGATCGAGTACAGATCGAGCTTGGTCGACATGGATGGTCGAGAGTGGTCGGGGTGATCAAGCTTTATCTGCATCGCCCTGGTTCCCTTCTCGTTTCTTTAATGTCAAAAATACGTGTGTGCGATCGAGTAGAAGAGTAGATCGTTAAGCGACCGTGTATTGACCGAGTATAAGATCTATGCGCTTGAGAATCAATTATGTCTGGAGATCTAGTGTGATCGGGTTGATAACGTTCTATCTATTCTGCACATAACCTGCACTCGATCATCTCGACTTGTACTCGAGTGATTCCCGACCGCATCCCAATCAACAAGTCCTCTGCTCAATCTGTTCACCCGATCAAATTGACTGTTTTGTGGATCCAGCTTTTTGTATCGGTATCAAATCCGTCACACCACCCAAGACTGTACGTTTGGGTCGTGACTGTGGACGTAATTCAAGCATTGTGTGTGGCTCATGCACTATCGTAGGCGGAGGCTCGCTCACTTTTTTTGGAAGCTGCAGCACTCCATTAGAATCAACAGTTATTTTATTTAGACTAGCACTTCTGTCTTTTATCGCCATTTATTATGCCGTCTGCAACAATTTAACCCATTTATGTCAAAATTTGGGAAATCTGTATACTTATAGCTCACAATAAATAACCAGACAGAGCATCTCTAGCTATTAGCTAGAGATGCTCTGCCAGTTCTTTTATCGTGAGATATAACATCAGTAATCTCTAATGTTTTGCGGATCCGGTTATTTGTATCCGTATAACATCCGTCACACCATCCACGACTGTACGTTTGGGTGGCGACTGTGGTCGTAAATCAAGCATGGTGTGTGGCTCATGCACTATCGTAGGCGGAGGCTCGCTCACTATTTTCGGAAGCTGCAGGACCCCATTAGAATCAACAGTTCGTCTATGTAAACTAGCACTATATGAGTCTGTATCTCGGTTTGCTGCGTTTGTTGACTGATCCTGGCTTGACTGATTGCTGGCTGTACGAGACTTGCGTGTCCAGATACTGTGAAGGTCCTCCATATTGCCAGCCATTGTCCGGGATCGCTCCAGTATCTTTCTACCTGAAATGAAATGACATTGTTAACGATAGCCTAGTAACTATAGCTTGTTTAAAGATGTAGTTACGAGATTTTCGTTGAATAGCAGCCATTTGTTAACTCTATATTTCTTTACTCAAATACTAGTATTTGCTTATGTCGTGGTCTCGTAGTGTAATCTGGTCACGCTCGAATGTGAAGGTCAAAAGTCTTCTTTAATCTTGCTGATATCTTATGCACTATTAGAGGCAGAGGTTAGATCATTCAAACAAGGATACCTCAGATCAAGATTTTTCAGACGGAACATAACCTTTTACCTTATGACCGTGACCTACGAGCTAGACCTATGCTATGCCTATGGTGGCAAACTTCCAACCATTGAAGCGAGCTTCGTCGTTAGCGGACAAGTCTTGTTCAATTTGACCCAGTCTTAGATCTTATTACGTCTTTGTTTGATGATGGATTGTAAACATCTAAGGAGGTTTAGAGAGGTTTAGAAAATTGATAATAGATCTAGTGGCGAACCTTTAGCTTTGTAGAGCATAGGCCTACACTTTTCGCCATGATTTATGACAAGATAGGATATGTTACAGTGTTACTAATGGCTTCGCATTTTCTTCAAGAGAGAGTAAATAATTACCTGTTACACCGGCTTGTTCTATATCATCCATCATCTTCGCTTCTCTCGGAGTCAATGTTTTTGGGTGCGTTATCGGTATTCCGTAATTATTTACCGAGTTTCCAGATTTTCTATTCAATAAAGTCACGCCGCGAGCAAGCCGTGATTTTTGTCTATGAAAGGCGGACCACGACGTCTCACTACCAGCATCTTCCACGCCTGACTTGGCGTCAGTGCCAGCTTCAGATTGATTTTCTAAATCACTCAATGTTCTGTCCTGCAGTCTGGTGTTTTGACGGTTAATTGCTGCCACTGTGTCTATAGCGAATGTTGCGGGTGTTGTAGGCGGGGCTTTTAGTTCATTAATCTCATTCATCGGATCATCAGTTAGATGTAAAGATTCGCCAATTAGCACAGTACCTCTACCATCATCGCCCAATAGAGTATTGTAATCACTCTTCTCATGGCGTAAACGTCCGTATTTTATATTTTCCATAATGTCTAGTTTGGGCTTTCTATTGGAAATAAAAGACTGTTCCCATTCAAATCCACCTTCAGTCCTTTTAGGATGATTTATTGATTCATCATTCTCGGAATAAGTGAGTATAAAATCTGGCAGAATTCCGGCATTGTCCTCCTGGAATCGAGGATTCCTGGACATGTCTGTTCGAGTTTTGTACCGTTTTAATGTCAGTTCTTTCTGTGTGAAAGAGCGGGTCCTAGGCATATGAGCACTTCTATTTTTAGAGTCTTTAAGCAGCTGAATATAATTTTTGTACGAGTTACTGGTTCCTTTTGTACCAGCTTCACTCATGAACGTGTGTTCTTTTGGCAACATCGGTAAACCTGCACATTTGTCTACTGACATTTCATCCATACCTCGAGTGTTTGGAAGTTTACTGAATGAAAAAGAATTTTTGTTTACTGAATATCCACCAGTCAGGAGGTAACCTGCATTAAATCGTTTTTCTAGCAGATGATAAGTAGCTGCAACAGCATTCAGTTTTCTCTCCATGACAGAGTGGAATATGTCCTCCTCCAAAAACGTGAACACATTTGTCATGTAGTTAACCACGGGCACCTTAGGTATGTGTGGATACAGCTTGCCGATCGGTGGCTGTCGTGTTATAAGCGGTGTGTCGTGGTTTTCTAATACCCAGCGATGTCTCAGAATATCGTCGATCCGGATCCGATCGTATACCTCGATTGTGAGCATTTTGGAAAGAAGATGTGAACAACCTTGAAGATAATAAGAAAAATGTTTTAAAAATGCTTGCTAAATGGTAAAATTTCAGTAATATCGCTCTCAACAACGGACGATTCGCGCGCGAAGCGTGTTCGTGGGAAGAGAAACTTGTGGTTCCGATTAATACACAAAGTTCAATCAATCAATCAAACATTCAAACGATCAATCAATCAATCAATCAATACTAAGAAAAAGAACTTCTAAAAATTGATTACACAACTATCTTTACGAAAATGATTGTTAGATTTTTATTATCATCTTCTGTTGTCATTTACTTTATTATTACACTAAATCATTTTAATATGGTGATAAAATATGAATTTATTACCTCTTCAGTGAAAGGGCGAGCTTATAAGCTTATGTATTTGACAGGTTGATTCATTTTCAAATACAGTAATCGAATCGGTAAACAACCTCTCGCTTTAATGACAATAAAAAGGAACATCATGTTGTTCCTATTATCATACTTTGAACATTCGTCTCATTTGAATAAGGAATTGTCAGCTATTTTTTTAAATGGGTTTCTTCAATAGTTGAAATGAGCTGTCCAAGGAGGGGAACCAAAGACTTAGACTCGAGTGCAGAGATTAAGATTGTTACCATTTTATTCATTTGCATCAATATTTTCCCAATAAGTTCCTTTTGCGGTCTCCTTGTTTGGGGAGAGGTTTAACCCTTTCCCAAACAACCCCTGATTTTGATGCCCCTAATAGAAACGACTTGGGAAAAGATTGAGACAAAGGAAGAAAATGCTGATAATCAACATTTTCTCCTTTTGTCTCAATATCTTCTGTGTTATATTACTCACAAATTTTACCTTTAATAACGTCTATTTTGTTGTCTACAGCAGCTGTTATATTGGGCCACCCTAAAATTTTGCCGTTTGGGAAAGGGTTAGATAATTACCTTCAGACAAAGTTTCGGGAATGTTAGCCCCTTTCAATATGAGAGCATGTAGCAGAGTCAAGTTGGTTTGTGGTTCTGGGATAAACGGTAGCACACCGGTCAACATTGCGTACATACACACGCCCCTGAAATCGTAAGAAAAATAGCAATGATTTTCCGTTACTGTATTGATAAACCGTTTCTGCTGTAATAATATCTGGTAACTACGGTTTGAATCAAGCCGTAGTTACTTGATTTTATAAAAATACAATTGTTTGTCCGAAATAACGTCACGGTTAACTGGATAAACCGTTTCCTATTGCTTCTGATCTTTTAAACCCCCATATTTACAACTTTAAACAAGCTGCAGTTACAGGATCCTGTCGCTTAGGAAATGGCTTGAGCTACTTTATCCATCATTAGAAACCAATCACTTCACTTCGTGAAACTTCGTTGTCATCCTTAACAACGGAATTTAACGAGGTTATCTGGATTTCTGAAATACGGAAAACATCGTCAATTTCTGTTTTCGCGGATAACGACGACTTTACATGCTAAATTGCATAAAGTGATTTAATTAGTATTAATGAATACATACATGCTCCAAACATCTACGGCGGGTCCATATTTTTTATTGCAGAATATTTCAGGGGCGGCGTAGACTGGGGAACCACACTGGGTGCTTAAACTTGTGTCCCCGTAAAATACGTTACTTAAACCGAAATCTGAAACAAACAATCATCATATATAGTTGATACTCGTTATCTCGATATCGGATATTCCGATAAGTCTGAAAATCTGGTTCCGTCCTCATTAATGGATCCATATCAAACATGTTAAAACTGATATCAAAACAAATATAGCCATGGAAATATAGTAGGAAATGGAAAGAAATTGCGCGTTTCCTTTTCCTACTAATATTTCAATTACGAACGTTCTTACGTGCACGAGTAATCAGTAAAAATGGTTACATATCATTTCAATCGAATGTGAAGAAAAGAGTCCGAAAATCTCAAGTAAAAATGATGTTCATTACGACGTCAAAACAACAGGTTCAACTGTAGGTGAAATGTTGTATTAAGATTTAGATATTTGATTTGGAAATTTCGGTAATTATAGACTTATGTTCAGGCATATGATTTATGCTAATCTAATTTTCTTCATTTAGTAGAATCTTTTAAGACATCCTCTTTGGAAAGACAAGGCAAGCCTGACCACTTTTCAACCATACTGCGCTAACTGCTGCTTTTAAAATACGCTGCAGTAACGATTTTTTGTCAAATGCCAGCGGTATTCTTTTAATAGAATAAACGTTATTCTTTTAGAATAAACGTACCTATTATCTTCAGATTGTAGTCTTTGTCCAATAACAGATTTTCCAACTTCAAATCTCTGAAAGGAGATACACACAATTAAAGTTCGAATATCAAGTACAAATGTAGCTACATGCAATTTCAAAGTGCAGTTATAATTATTATTCTGTTTTTTTTTTTTTTTTTTTTTTTTTTTTTTTTTTTTTTTTTTTTTTTTTTAGAAAAGTGACAATTTTATTCGTTATACATTTCATTTTGGTCGTACTATCAATTGCCCTAAATGGAATCTCTCCGCATTATCATGATACCTTAACCATCAAGCATAAGTCCCTTTAACCCTTAACCGAATGAAAGGGTTTAAGTGTGGTCCAAATTGAAAGCTGGTGCAGATGGTGTAATATTAATAATTTAGTACTAAAATATTGATGCAGAAGGAGAATATGCTGGTTATCGCCATTTTCTTCTTTTGTCTCAATGCTTTCCCAAGCATTTCCTGCGGGTAAAGTCAAAGTCAGAATTTGTTTGGTAAAGGGTTAACCCATTACCACACAATAAGTCTTTTGGACTCCCCAGAAGAAAAAAAGTTTTAGAAAACATTGTGTTAAATGAAGAAATTGCTTGTGACAAGCAATTTCTTCATTTACCACAAGATTTTCTATCCCAAAAGACCGAAAGATTTTAAATTCCACTCACTTGAAATTGTCGTCTGCAACATCTTTGAATTTGGAACAGCCCAAAATACTGTCGTTTGGTAATGGGTTAAGAGTAAAATTTTCCCAAACGACATTCATATACTGGTCCAAAATGAAGCTTATTGGAGACAAGTTAATGACGATACAGATGACCATAAATGCATGTCATACAATGTTATTGAGGGAAAAGGAAGCAATGCCTAATTACAAATTAGCGTTTGACGATCTCCAAATCGTTCTTTAACCCATTACCATACAGCGACTCTTTTTGACTCCTCACAATGAAATGGATTTGGAAAACATTGTGGAAAATGAAGAAATTGCTTGTGACAAGCAATTTCTTCATTTCCCACAATGTTTTCTATGTAAAAAGACTAAATAATGTAAAATTTCATTCACTTGAAATTGTCATCTGTAGAATCTTTCAATTTGGGACAGTCCAAAATTTTGTCGTCTGGTAATGGGTTAATAGGGACCTCAAGACCATGTCTTGTTTGGAAAAGGGTTAATGTATTTGGCGTTATTATTGGTATTCTATCTTTATATCAGTATTGGAAGTGTATCATATAATCTCCGTTATAGTTAATTGAATTAAAATACTCCACACCCAATATTCAACATGTATAAATTACAATCAATCATCTTTGTTTTAATCATAGTCACGGCCGCTTATCTAATAAATCACAACATTTTGTTGTGTATGAAAAAAAGTTTAGAGTATATCCGGTTGGCAGTTAGAGGAGCCGACAAATCGGCGGGTGAAAGGTGAGTCTCGTCTTTTAATCGAAATGTTCTTGTTTCTAGATCGAAAATCAAAAATCAGAGAATGTCATACAACCCTTTATTCATTTTCACATATTTGTGAGCCCCATCCAAACCCCGATTCCCAGAGATTGAACGGAAATTCATTTTCTCCCGTTGCGGGGATAGCCCCAATATTGACATTTCGTCAATCCTGATGAGCGTTTGTCCACTTTCTGAGGATGAATGACCCAAAACCTGTGTGTATTATAAAATAGTTGTATGTACAGTACATCGCGCAAACAATATTTTAATAACTTACTGTCGATCTTTGAAGAAAAAAAGTTCTTCCGGTCAGTTTGTGCGTTAGGGGATAGGTTGTGAGTAAGAGGATAGGTTGTGATTTAGAAGACAGAATGCATTCATCGCATTTAATACCATTTGTCATTGTTTATATGCGAATTAAGCCAAACCAAAATACTCTCATTACTAGACTAGTCTTGTCCAAAGATTAAACCCTTATTTCACTTAAGAATCACTTTGTCATTTTTATTTGACAGAGTACGAGTTCATTGTGATATGATATAGAAAAAAACCCTTTTTACACACCAGTTATATATATATATCATATTACATTATCTCATCTAAATGAATGTAAGGTTCTTATGCATAATAGATTTATAACAATGTTTGATATAAACCTTTACTATCCTTTGCGTTTCTTTCTGTCTGTCTGTTCTCTGTGCGTCTTCATGTGAACTTTTATACAATTCAAAGTAAATACTGTGCAATATTCCAGCCATTTTTGTATGCTCTAAAGTAGCCTCTTTAAAATATAATGCGTAAGAAGTGAAAAAAACGGAGACAATAAAGACGTGTCAAAAATACAGATCTGTAAATCTTGTTTATCCATAGATCTTCTTGTTTATTGATTCAATATGTTTAATACGATTACGTATTAAGACACCAATCATAAAGGCCTACGAATTGATACATTAATAAATTTTGCAAGTTGTAACATACATTAAAGATGAACTTTGTGAAATCCGTACTTTATCACTTTTGTCAACTTCAACGATGGTTTGTCTAGGTACAAACCACGTCATCGTTAAAAAATATCCATGCATGCCTCACTTCCAAAATATTGTAAAGTTCCTGCAGCTTATTGAATAAGCGATAAAAATAGCCTAAAGTTTCTCCATTCCATACATCCCGTATCAGATTAGTCTGATCTCATTTGTGGCGAGGGTCAACACATCCTGAAAATCAACAAAAGCAAATTATTAACCTTGGAAGTAAGAAATTCATCGCTAGCATGCAGCTTCATATCAAGCAGAAACTAACGACGGTAAATAACCCTTTTAGAAATTATTCCAATGTTGTAATATATCGTTTTTGAGATCATTCCATGAGAAAATCAATGACACAAAGATTATCAGTTTACCTCTCTTAATTAAAAAGATTTATGACCATTTGACGTTCATACAAATATAGACAAAATTTGTCGAATCTACAATTTTGCGTGTAGGATTCTTAACATCGTTCAATACTCCAAAATAAAGGGCCACTAAAATACTTGGATGACAGATCTAAGTTTGTCTACTAGTCTGGAACACTTTTGCAGTACTTACTTTATATATCTAGGGACACGATTTGTATCCAGTTCAAACAGTGATTTTTGAAAACAGTGAGTTTGTCACCTAATCTGGACACACCAGGAACATGAGGAAAGGTGTTGAAATCTGATACCTGCATTGGAACAACAAATCTATTGTAAATATTTTAACCATTGCAAATTTTATACAACTTACAAAGTTTGATTATAGGCATATCTTCACACCACCAACGTTTTAAAAAATTTTCCAAAACAGCTACATTTTAGGTTGGTCCAATTTGAAAAATGCTGCAGACGACAAATGGATACTAATACCAAGATGATTTATATAAAGAGAAGTGGTACAGAGAATACTGAGACAACGGGAGAAATTGCTGATTAACAGAAATCTCTTCTTTTGTGTCAATACTTTACAATCCCTTTGTAATAAGTACGTTATACCATGCCTTGTATGAGAAAGGGTTAAAGAATCCCATTTACACATCATGTAAAAGCAACGGAACAAGATAATTCGATTTCCTTCATAAAGATTTCTCCAAAAATCCTGTCCCATACAAGATATATTTTATAAGTCCCTTGTAAAATAGTTTCGGAAAACATCGAGAGAAAGAAGAAATTGTTGATTATCAGCCCTTCCCTCAATATTTACGCCCTCAAACATATACTTCTCACATCTGTAACTCTTTATAAATAAAGCAGTCCAAAATTGTGTCATTTTTAAAACACTTTTGAAAACACTTCACCCATTACCAAAATGGCTAAATATTTGACTTTTCCGAAGCAAAAGATGTAGGCCTAGCAGACAAGAATATCAGGTGTATGAAATTTTAAAAAGAGAACGCGCAAACGCCCTCTTAACTTAAATTTTCATTTTGAATTATCACATGCAGATTGGCAGACAAGCAGACAATGTTGAAGGTCTGTGTCCCTGGTGTATCAATTTACTGGGCGTAAAAATACGTTATGCCATTTCACTCACCCTTTGAAAATAGACATATCACATAGAGTATTTCGGTTTGGCTTAATTCACATATAAACAATGACAAATGGTATTAAATGCGACGAATGCATTCTGTCTTCTAAATCACAACTTATCCTCTTACTCACAACCTATCCCCTAACGCACAAATTGACCGGAAGAACTGATTCTCTTCAAAGATCGACAGTAAGTTATTAAAATATTATTTGCACGATGTAATTTACATACAACTATTTCATAATACACACAGGTTTTGGGCCATTCATCCTCAGAAAGTGGACAAACGCTATCAGGATTGACGAAATGTCAATATTGGGGCTACCCTTGCAACGGGAGAAAATGAATTTCCGTTCAATCTCTGGGAATCGGGGTTTGGATGGGGCTCACAAATATGTGAAAATGAATAAAGGGTTGTATGACATTCTCCGATTTTTGATTTTCGAGCTAGAAACAAGAACATTTCGATTAAAAGACGAGACTCACCTTTCACCCGCCGATTTGTCGGCTCCTCTAACTGCCAACCAGATATCCTCTAATTTTTTTTTCATACACAACAAAATGTTGTGATTTAGTAGATAAGCGGCCGTGATAGTATTCTTTATTATTTAGATCGTATGACTAACCATTCTGAATTTCAAACTTTTGTTGTTTGTTTAGAATGTATAGCCCTTTCCCAAACGGCAATAATGTAGGATGGTCTAATTCAAAATATGTTGCAAATGACAAAATTTGTGCTGATAAATGTACAATTTGTGTAGAACATTGCGCAAAAAATAATGAGGCTGAACATCAGCATTTGCTTCTTTTACCTCAATGCTTAGGGACGTTAAAACAAAATCTTGTATGGGAAAGGGATAAAACTCATTCACTTGGGCCATCACTAATCCTTTCCAATGCAAGACATGGTTTTGACGTCTCTACTAGGCTAATCAAACTTGAGAATATAGATATTGATACAAAAGGAGAAAATGCTGATAATGAACATTTTCTCGTTTGCCTCAATTGAAGTACTACACTGCGCACAAATCCTATCCTTATTTACACTAAAATTGACATCTGCAACAGTTTTAGAATAGGAACAACCTTTTTTGTGTTTGGGAAAAGCGTTAATAAGTTTATCCATTAACTCTTTCCTAAACAAAAAATAGACTTGTTTAAATTTAAAGGTGATAAATGTTATAATAAATGAAACGTTTGCGTATTATAAGGATACAGTGTAGCACAAAAATAAATGTTGAATGAAAAATCTCTATTATCAGCTTTGTTCTTTTGCTTCAAAGATATCCAAATCTTCTGGTATTGGACCTGCCAAAACCAGGTTTCATATGAGAGAGGACTTATCACTTGATTACGAAAAGGGAATTTGTAAATCAATCTGAGACAGACAAGTTTGAAAATGAACTTGAAAACTCTGTACTCATTTGAATGAGGCACGTATTAAGCCATTACCACACAGTGACTCCTTTTGACTCCCCACAAGATAATGGCTTTGGAAAAACATCGTGGAAAATGAAGAAATTGTTTGTGACAAGCAATTTCTTCATTTCCCACAATGTTTTCTACGCATAAAAGACAAAAAAAAGTAAAATTTCATTCACTTGAAATAGTCGTCTGCATCATCTTTGAATTTGGACTAGTCTAAAATATTGTCGTTTGGGAATGGGAAAAAGTATTGTAATCCAGGTAATGACATACTTGTATCAATACAATAACAACAGCCAAAATTTGGAAAAGTGGCCTTTTTAGCTTTTGAGAATGTCATGTTTTCAGATCAGCCTTTCCATTTTAAGCACAATCTGATTAGTATCAAAGCCGCTCTGTTACATTCAAATGGTTTTGAAGCTATCAGAGACCAAAAAACGGATCTTGATTAGACTATGCGTACACGTAGGCTGATCATGACTCATGTCGGTCTCAGATATACATGTATCATGAAGGGCCTATTTCAAGATTGATAACTAGGGTGAAAAATGAAAAAAAAAATGGAGTTAGTGTCTTACCTGTGCGTAATATTTGACGTATGCATGTGGTCCAATGCTGACGTCATTTGTCGAATATATTTCCGGCATTCAGATTCTTTTAGGCATTTCCTGAAATTTACGAATTGCAGCAATCGTTTCAAAACTAGACATGTGCATCTCTAATTGAGAGAGAAAATTATAGGGTGCTCAAAAATAGTGCATCCGTACATTTACGTGTGCACCCCTAAGTTATACCCGTGCTTTTGTATGCCATATCTTTATACGTATTCTATATAAAAAGACTTTTGACCCATTTTGGGACACCATACTAATTTTACGATATATACTCGAGCTCGGAATACAATCTCCGAGCAGAGTTGTCGTTCGTTACACTCACCATACATGTAATGAATGAACCGTGTGCAAGAGAGTGCTCGGAATACTGGCCAATTTCTGACACTGCAAGAGTAGTCTACTTACTTTTCCGACAGGTACTTTATAAAGTCGCCCGACTCTGCCATCTCCAGGACGAGATAGTAGCTGTTCTCTGTCTCCATAATCTCGTACAGACGGACGATGTTCGGATGGTCTAGTTTCTGCAGCAGAACTGCTTCCCGCCTCACAGCCTTCTTCACATACTCGCGTAGTAATACAGCCTTCTTCGGAACTATTTTTACAGCCAGCTGAAATATAAAATATGCATTCAATGAGGCATTTAGGAAACTATTCTTTCGTCTGTGTAAATACAAAACCTCGAATCTCGTTTGTTGGAAAATTTTAGTGGGAAGGAATAGAATTTAATAACATTTCCGAGACTAAAGAAACTGAAACTAAACTGGGTTTACTTGAAACTCGAACATAATTGTTCACAAAATAATAATGTGTCTTTAATACTGATAAGCAACAATATCCCAAAAACCTGCAAGAATGGTCTTAACTGGGCATACAAGTTTGTACTTTGAAAATCGCAAAAATGGACGTAGGCCTATATACATACGAGCTTTTGCATTTACACCGACGCTTTGCTTGTCTACTAAAATACCGAAAGTTTCTACAACTACACGAGAAGAGGATAATGCTGAACGGCATTCTCGCAATTTTCTACCCAATCATAGAGCATTAGCTGCCATATAGATCTCTAACTATTGTTTTGCCCTGGGGAAAGAATAAACGGTTAAAACCTCATGTCGTCCCATGGTTGGGAAAACATTGCGACAAAAGGGAAGAAATTTTCTACGTTTGGGGCAGAATGGCAATGAATTTTGTGCTAAGAATAGACTGGGTTTAGGGTTATGTTTTGATAAAGCGTCGGTGTTGTTATACAATTGTTTGTCCGAAATTACGTCATCGTTAACTGGATAAAATCGTTCCCTATGAACTGACGTTCCTATTCGGATGCATCTAGCCCGCATGTAAAGTGAGGGATTATCAAAAATGTAATATTTTTACGTTATTGAAATTAATAATTCTATCTGAAGTGATTTCATACCATAGAAAATTAGAGTGTTATGAATCAATGATAAGGCATGGATTAAAGCTTTTCAAATTATTTATTGAAGTTTAAAGCCGGTCGAAACTTGATTGCATGACTCCCATCATATCGTCGCTTTTCAACGAAAACCTCGTAGCGGCAGCTTGTTTTAAGCTGCAGTTACGAGATTTTCGTTGAAAAGCGACGATATGAAAATGAGCATGCTATATGAAATGCTCTTAAAGAGAAATTCTCTTAAAGACTGCAATATTTTAACCCTTTTCTTAAGAACAATTTTAAGATTTGTTAAAAGCTGTTGCAAGAAATAGCATATCGGTCGCCGATGGGGGAAATGAAATGATGTTCAGGTAAAGAGGGGGTACTGGTTATCAAGTTATCAGGTTAATTTTCTTCTTTTTTACAAAAGTCTTCAAGTCTCCTCTACCGGAGACGTCAGAACCAAGTCTTGTTTGGAAAGGTTTAAGGTAGAATACCCGTAAGTTTTCCATTTCTTTATTTATAAAGCATCAGATTTTTTTTCGGGCGTCGTCGTTACGTATTCGAACTTATTCGGGCGCGGTATAAAACATTCGGTGGTTGAAAGCTCCATCGCCGGATGTTTTCGACGTCGCCGAATAATTCCGACGTCGCGCGAATCTCATTAGGGTTAGATTACCTTAAAGCAAATGCCGAATACTTAAAATCTTGTCCTCCTGTACAATAAATTACGCCCGTAACAGAGGCGTAAATGAGACGTAATTATGAGACGGAATCCGTCTCATTTTCCGCTAGTAAGCTTGTTTAAAGAAATATAAGAATGAGACGGAAACCAAGCGTAAACCAAGCGTAATTTAGAGGCGTAAAATGTTCATTAACCGGAATTTTTAGAGACGGAATATGCAAATGAAGCGGATTTTTTTTACAGGCGTAATTGCTAGGAGGCGTAACTAGATAGAATTATGAGGCGGATTCCGCTTGGAATTTTTAAGAAATTACAGGCGGAATCAGCCTCATAATTACGCCTCATAGATATTTACTACATAATATGTTGGTGGGGAATGGTAAAAATGAACATTTGAATTTGTTTAATTTAGTCAAAAGAAGACTCACCAATGTTGCCTCACTTGGTCCTACCATTTAGTCAGCCCCTTAATGTCCTGGATTCATCAATATCAATGTTTGAATTCATATCTCAAACATTAACTTTGCAAAAAGTCAGAGAAGCAAAATTCCCTCCAATTTTCTAAACAGTAAGTAGGAAACGGTCATAGACTGGGAGAAAATAGACTGGGAGGCCTAATTTTCACAAAGTTAATTCTGTATCTTGTGAACTATATATCTCAGGCACTATTTGAGATACAGCCATAATATTTCACACATGGATACTTCCTGCCAATACCTTTTATTTGGGACCATGACCTTTGGCCTAGTGACCTTGACCTTGGAGTTTGACCTACTTTTAAAAACTTTAACCTGGCCTATATCTCATGTACTATTATTGATAAAGCCTTGATATTTCACACATGGATACCTCCTGCCAAGACCTTTAATTTGGAATCATGACCTTGGACCTTGTGACCTTGACCTTGAAGTTTGACCTACTTTTATTTTTTTAACCTGGCCGATATATCATGCTCTTTTACACATACAGCCTTAATATTTCTCACATAGACACCTCCCACCAACACCTTTCACATTTGACCATGACTTTGTGACCTTGACCTTGGCATTTGACCTACTTTTTTAAAACTTTAACCCAGCCTCTATCTCATGTCCTTTTACACATACATTCTTGATATTGCACACATGGACACCTCCTACCAAGACTGTTCACATTTGACCATGACCTTGGACCTTGTGACCTTAACCTTGGACTTTGACCTACTTTTTAAAAACTTTAATCTGGCATCTATCACATGTCCTTTTACATGTACAGCCTTGATATCTCACACATGGACACCTCCTACTAAGACCTTTTGCATTTGACCATGACCTTGGTGTTTGACCTACATTAAAAAACTTTAACCTGGCCTATATTTCATGTGCTTTTACACATACAGACTTGATATTTCACACATGGACACCTCCTACCAAGACCTTTTAGATTTGATCATGACCTTGGACCTTGTGACCTTGACCTCAACTTTGACCGACATTAAAGGTAGGCCCTTGAGGGGGCATATTATGTGTTACAAACACTTCTTGTTTAGATAGAGCCTTGATATTTCACACATAGATACTACCTGACATTTACTTTCATTCAGGAATTAAGACCTTGTGACCTTGACCTTGAAGTTTGACCTACTGTTTAACCTGGCCTACATCTCATACACTGTAAGATATAGAGCTTTGATATTTCACATAAGGATAGAACTTGTTAAGACCTTTCATTTGGGATCATGACCTTTGGCATTAGGACCTTTACCTTAAGGCATATACTTTACAAGAACTTTAACTTGGCCTATATTCTAATCACTATTACAGATGGAGTCTTGATATTTTACTCTTGCATACCTCCTACCAAGACCATCAATCTTGGAACTTGACCTTGTGACCTTGACTTGGAGTTTGACCTTCTTAACAAAAGCCTTTTCTTTGCCTTTATCTTATGCAGAGCAAAAATGAAAATGGCTAGTATATTGGAATCGCGTCATTATGAAATTGCTAAGTCCAAAAAATCCGCCTCCCTGCAAAGTTTAAGTTATTTTCCTCTTTAAGAAACAGCTATTCCGCCTTGTTAAAATGGCTAAGTCCAAAAATTACGCCTGCTCAAAAATTGAAGTTTTAAATTACGCCTTTGTGATAAAATTTCGCCTCCATTTCATTTTACGCCTTTAATTTCCGTCACTACTATACACAGTGACTAAGGCGTAAAGTATAAATCCGCCACTGTTACAAGCGTAAATTGCCATTTACGCCTCATTTACGCCTCATTTACGCCTGTTTTCCAAGCGGAATCCGCCTCTTTTTTTCGTACAGGCTGGTAACGTGGGTATGTAGTTCAAGGGTAAAAACGTTATTTGTCAAATTGTTAGTTATTTAAGCTTATAATTCAAGCCAATTTAATCTGCCATGTTTGAATCAATTAAAGTTTAGTCTCGAATTTACCATTTATTGAAAAAATCTAAATTAAATTGTGATAGACATATACTCGGCAAAACTGCTAACGCATCACTCAAATTTTTGTTAATGTTTTCTTAACGAATCTACAGAATGCATGCAAAATTTACACATACCGACTACAGCCATTTTATAAGAAGCTTATGAAATTTCATGGTAAATGCTACATTCTGTTTTGAAATATTGAAGTTTTAATAAGGACATCCTTAATTCTAGAATTCTTAAAGTCTGAAATTTGATTATTTTTGGGAAGTTCACGCATAACTTTCAAACCTTTTGTGTTAGCAGAAAGAGTTCCTGTTTAGAAAAGTTACCCTTCCTTAAACAAACCGACGGCTTTAACACTTTTGTGGGCGCGTAATTTATTCCCGCAGAGATCATTTTACATCACTAGTGTCGTTGGTGCCATTGTTGGCGTCGACGGCGACGTCGGTTACGTAGACAAAATCGTATCGGTCTATATCTTATGAACTGTATGAGATGCAGTCTTGATATTTCACACATAGACAGGTCCCAGAAAGACCTTTCACACGAGTCCATAAAATTTGACATTGTGACCTTGACCTTGAAATAATTGACCATTTCTTTTAAACAGGTGCGTCTATGCGAGCTACGTTGTCCGCGAACAGCACTTGTTACGTTGGGTAATGAATTATTCATTTCAGACTTCAATCCAACAATAAACTAGCTTTCAAAATAAATTCAAACACAAATTATTGAAAAAGATCACAAGTTGGACGAGCCGAAAAACTGTTTTGGTCCCCTTTTCGTATGACGTGGTCACATAAGAAAGAAAACTTACAAATAGTTTTATGGATGAGTGCAGAAACTTGTGGGAAAAACATATGCCAAATTATTTATTTAAATCTTCGACAATAAAGAAATTATGCAATTTTAAAAAGTGATGCGTTAGCTCTTTTGCTGAGTATATATAACAAAGTATAAATAATGGTCTTGATCAGATTGCGTGTATACACAGGCTGATCCGTACACATAGTAGGCCTACATCTGAAATATCATTATGGACATTTTTCAACAACACCTCTTATCTCAATGAGTATGTTTGGTCACAATTAATGTAATAATGAATAAATGAAATAATACAAAAATAGACCCACCTTTTCCCTGGCTATAATGTGGATACCCTGTCTGACCTTGGAGAATGACCCTTGACCTATGACCTTTCCCAGTAGATAGTTCCCGACCTTCTTCTTCTTGGACAGAGCGTCATTTTGTCCCTTACTGACACCAACTAATGACGTTACGTCGTCCATGTCTGACGTTAACGTATCCTTTACCAATTTATACGCCGTCTAATCAATGTCCAGTTGGCTATTTGGGTTACTGTATTGCACATAAGTATTACAACTGCCATTTTGCCATTTTACATCCTAACAGTGCCAATAGGTTTTGATAATATTGTTGTTCACTTTATCATTTTTGTAGCTTTTGGTTCCTCAGCGACCTAAAAATAGAAAACGAGATTTTGAAAAAAAAAAAAGAGTAAAGGCAATAAATCTTAAGTTCAATCCTTTCTAAAACGAGAAAATATTCAACATTCAACTTATAATCAAAAGGCGTTCCAGACGCCATCACTTTAGTCTTGCGAGGCATATTCGGATAACTTTTTTTACCCGAAAAAGAATGCATATGGCGTTAAACCTGACCCTTGTCGATGTTGTTATGATTATAATTATTTAACTGTGATGTGCGCAATGGGGAACGATTTTGTAGAGTTAACCGTGACGTAATTTCGGACAAACAAATAGTATTCCATTGGTGTTGTTATAGAATCTCGTAACTACGGCTTGATTCAAGCCGTAGTTAAGAGATTTTATAACAACACCGACGGTTTATTAAAACATAACGTTTAACCTTGTCTATTTTTAACAAAAAAAAATCATTGCTATTCCTAATCTTGATTTTACTTTCCATAACATGTAACTTAGATACAGATAACAGCGGTAAAATATTTTCAAACCGCATTTATTCATTTATAGTCCACCAAACCTTTTGTTGTGTGTACTCATTGAAATCGCTTCTTCAATGCGATTCCAATGAGTACCCACAACGTGGTTTGGACTTGGATATACAGATTTAGAATACATTTACCTCGTATTGACTGTTACTCTCACAATTTTATTTGGTTTCAAAAATCAATCCATTTAGCGTAAGAAGTGCACTTTATGGTATGCATTAAAAACCACTGTAAATCAATTTGGCAGGTTTAAGCATACGTTTATAGAATGCATAATAACGCCATCTGATAAAAGGACTTAAACTATTTTATCTTGTCCTAAATACCTGAAAAATAATGCTCATTGATTTAAAACATGTAACTTATGATAAATAATATCTTTCATAATTACAGATCATGATAATTGACATGATAGAGCATCACTGGCTATTAGCTAGGAGTGCTCTGCCAGGTCATTTATCGAGATCTATACATGTTTGTCCGACAAAAAATGAGATGAGATCTGGAAAAGGGGCTCTTGTCGTATTTAAAGAAATGAGATCAATAAGGATCCTGATCATTGCGTTTACTTACTGTGATTGTCACATCACTTTTCACGAATGTTCTCAGCTTTGAAATGGAACTGATGGGAGACTATGGTATCAAAATAAATCGGAGAGTAATGTGGGTTTATTTTTCTCTGAGGGCTAAAATGATAATTATAGCGGACGATAATTGACCTGGCAGAGCATTCCATTCGATTAGCATGGGCTGCTCTGCCAGGTCAATTCTCGTCCGCTATACAGTGATGAAAAATAATTGGGTTGGTCTCAATCATAATATTTTTGTTTGCTTTAGTTAGCATCGATATCAAGAATGAGATTAAGCAATGCTTCATATTTCCTGTAGAGCAGTGAGAATTTGTTATGTTTTCCTCTTTTAAGGTATGAAGTGCCTAATTAAAAACACCACTTTCTAGCCATACGAAATGCATCAAATTACACACACTTGTAAATACACATCACATAAGTTGATTCACCGTGCCGGATTTCAAGATAATGCTTCAAGGAGAAAGTAATTTACAAATATTATTTTACTCTATATTCATATAAAAGGGAGGTAATTTGGCACATTTTTGTCTAATATTTCCATAAATATGCATTAATTCAAAATTCTAAACCGTACAAAATGCTTATGTTTATATTTGGAATAGAAATGTAACACACTTTATGAATTACTAGCACTTTTCAAATTTCGCCACGGGCTCTTTGGTGCTAATTAGGCCCTTTTTACCTTAACAGAATTGTAGAAACTGTGAAAAACGTGCCATGAGAATTTTGTAGAGTGGCAAGGTCAAGGTACCACTAATGTAGATTATTAATATATAATTTATAGGGATTCATATGATAGTTATTCTTTGCGTTGTTTGCAATGATTTTGAATCGGCCCAGCTGGCAAAAGTGGTCGTTTTTACGTTGAAATGACGTCTTTTAGAGACGTCAGGAAGACGTCTTTTTCTGGTTGAATTTGATATAAGGAAACACGTCTTTTCCCGACGTCTTTTCCACGTCATTAAGTGACGTTGAAAAGACGTCACTTAATGACGTTGAAAAGACGTCTGAACAATGTCACTTAATGACGTTGAAAAGACGTCTGAAAAAGACGTCTTTCCTTATATCAAATTCAACCAGAAAAAGACGTTTTCCCAACGTCTCTAAAAGACGTCTTTTCAACGTAAAACCGACCACTTTTTCTATTGGCTTTCGTTTGGTGTTGATCGAAGATGAAAACCTTCCAGAGCTTCTCGCTCAGTAGGGGTAATTATTCCCCATCATAGAGGATTAAGGTCTCGCCAGGTTTGTCTGACGACCTTGACACATTTTCTAAGGTTTTATACCTAGGAATTCGGGCTTACCTGTCATAACATTTTCGAGGCTTTCTATAACTATCTATATGTTTTCTTGATATAATTTTATGTCTAGATTTATTTCTATCTTTTTTTGAAAATGTGTACACAATTTAATTTCTTTTAACAGAATCATATAGGATTATTAAGCCAAATGCTTTCTTTACATAAACGCTTTGTAAAAACATGATTTATTGTCAACATTTTTAATTATTTCCCTTTAATATACTGTAACACACTAATTGATATTGTGTTCACAGATTGACATGATTGAGCGTTACCTGTATTAGCATAGTAAAACTCAATCATGTCAATCTGCAAACATAATAAGATTATGTTAGTGATTTGAACAGACTAATTACAGTTTAAACGCCGTTAAAACGACAAAATAATTCGGATGATCCAACATGAAGCCCATGTTTAAAAAAACGATATTGACAAAGAATGTACTTCTGTACAATATAGCGCAGAAAAAACTTATGCAAAAGAAGAAATTGCCGATTATCAACTTTTGCTAATATCTCTAGGCCTATGTTTTTTTTTTTTTTGCAATTCATGCCTACCTTTCTATTAGAGAAGTCAATACCAGGTTTTGTTCGAGAAAGGATTAGACATGTCTTATTGATGTTGCCTTACTTGTCTTGCTGAATCTAATGTTGTTGTTTTTCAATTTGTATTGATTTGATGGTCATTAATTTTGATGGATATAAATAAGATCGTCATTTAAATTGAAAACTTATAATTCTATAGGCTACATATTCAGATTATGGATATTTTAGATATGCTCATGTATACATAATTCTGTTGTACTTGTACAATAGGAAAAAAGTGTTTACAAAACATCATTATTGGAATTTAGTCAATAAATCTAGGTCCCTAAGACGTAATTAAGATGACGTTGAAATTAAGTCTGTGGAGAGACGTTGTGTTCACGTTGAAGTCGCGACCACACCCCGAAAAAGACGTCGTAAAAACGTCTTATTAGGACGTCTTTTTTACGTCTGGAAACAGACGTCTTTTTCTGGTCGATATTTGGTTATATGACGTCGTGACCACTATTCAACCAAAAAAAGACGTCTGTGTGACGTCTTTTGCCTGCTGGGGGCATTCTGAAGTCTCATGTCGTGTGTCCAATACTTTCTACAGAGGACATAGTGAAAGGAAACATCACATGGTGTCAAATTCGTTATTTTGTACAATTTATTTACAAGGGTTTTGAAAGTATGCATTTCTGTTTCTCTTTCTTTCATTTTAGTCCCGTTCTGAACGTTTTATACGTATGTAAACAGAATTTAAAAAAAAAAAAAAAACAAATTGAAAACATTTTTTTCAAAAGGCAAAGCTACTCCAAATTTAAGGCCGTTTTGGGATTAAAAAATGGTAACACTGGAAATGTAATGTCTGTAAGCTAATGTACATACAATTTTGAGGGAAAAAGAGAGTGCGTCATTGTTTCCTCTCTGATAGGGACGTCAGACCAAAATAGTTCTCGCTTGTGAAAGAGTTAAAGTTAGTCATAATTTGAAGAATGTTAATTTAGGTATTTCCTATAAACGATCTACCTTCTTAATGTTTTTAATAGCCGCTATCATTTCACTTATTAAATAATCGAAGGTCAAAACGAAATCTGATTACAAATGTTAAAGAAAACTATTCTTTAAAGGGACATTTCATTCCAATTTCAATTTTTCAAAGTATGTCTTGATGCCAAGATTGGTTATTCTAATGGGTATAAATACTATCAGTTTTTTTAAGTTGTTGCCAATAAGCGAGAAACACGCATTTAAAGTTGAGACATAATTGCATATAAATCCGAACTGTTGTCCACAACAATTTGTTCAATTTTAACACAAAAATATAAATTTCTCGTAAACGGCGCAATATTTTGGCTTGAAATTTTCAGAATTTTCATAAGGAAATATGCTCTTTCAGATAAAAATAAAAGTAAAATTTATGACACAAAATTCTGAAATGTCACTTTAAGCGATATCGAAATTGTCTTGAAAATATCGAGTTTACAAACTCCCTTGTATAGTCCAAAATGTGACACTAGCTTGTGTCTTTTTTTACCATTTTTTAAATCAATAATATTGATATATTATATCAAACTTTGTCTTCCACAACGGCTTCTAACTTGACAACAAAAAAACTTTGTACGCGTAAAGTAGGATAGTATAGAGAGAAAGGAACTAGAAGAAAATACCGAAAGATGGAATGAAGAACTGAAAATAAAATAAAAAGAAATGAAGAGGAAACAAAAGAGAAAGAAACCAATAACAGCAGAAAGAAAGTAACTGAGCCGGTATCTGGAAAATAGGCCCTTATAGCTCTTGCGATCACCAAGGAACGAGATCAGTCTGCGGCAAATTGCGATCTGATCAGGATCCACGATGCTGTCTTTGAGTTTATAAATACTGCAAGTCATGTAGTTTATTATTTGAGAACAGCGTGGATCTAGATTAGACTGCATATATACGTAGGGTGATCTGGATCCATATTGATCTACCAGGCTATTTGTCAGTTTATTGTCGCGTAGAGCCTATTAGAGAACAGCATGGGTCTATATCAGACTGTGCGTATGCACAGGCTGATGTGGATCCATATTGGTCTTCCACGCAGGTTACAAAGCCTCTTTTTCGTGTAGAACCTGACGGAGAACAATATGGATCTAGATTAGATTGCGTATATACGCAGTCTGATCTGGATCCATATTGGTCTCAAATGCTTTAAAGCCCCCTTTTAATTATCCCTTCTCAAATGTTATATTTAATCACATACTATCTCCAAATTATCCCAATAAGTGGATGTGAAAAAGCATAAATCCCAAACTGTTTATGTCACTGCAATCCCGATAAATGAGCTCAATATCTTCCCTTATCGTTAACCCTTTCCTAAACTATTCTGGATTTAAAGTTTCTGCAAACCAACTAAATAGCCTATCACCAAAATGGGAGAATGTGTACTTTATGGCATGATATGGAAATAGTCACGAGAAAAGAATAAAATCACAATCTTTTTCTTCTCTCTCAATGCTTCGATGGGCATTAATATTTGTCAGGTGCGTTCACAGTCAGGTCTTGTTTCGGAAAGGGTAAAATGTGTTCCACTGTATTAGGGTATCAAAAATCCTTAACTCAATACCAGACAACAAAATTTAGCAAACTATTTTATTCTAATTTGGAAGGAGTAGCCAAAAGAATTAGCTATCATCTTCCAAAACAATACCTGGTATAAACGGTACTGAACAAGAAGCCTCTGGATCAATGGGATAAAAAGATAAATGCTGATGCTAATAAGTTTTTCTCATTGAAATATCTTAGTGAGTTCCACGATTAAATGTAATGTTGAATTTGTCGTATGCATTTGTCGTGGTATGTGGCGACTGCTTTTTTAAATCAAAGGGTGGATCTAGCGTGGGATCGAAGGGGGTGGGGGTCCGGACCCCCTTTGGATTAGGTTAAACTTGTAAATATGTGCCAGGACTATACTATTATTTTATATGGTAAAGAGTTAACATTGCCTGAAGTAGCCTGTATTAATCGGGTGTCCTGTTTAAACATTATCTCATCGCGATATTCATTGCATTGTTATTGGGTAGTGTTTATAGTCGCTGATCAATAGAACACATCTAACGAGCACTTCACAATGTTATGGCTGTAACCTATACCTTATTGTTGAACGAGGCATCAGGAAAGGTGTGTACCGCAAAGCAGCAGATTGATTAATTGATTGATTGACTGACTGATTGATTGAGGTTCAACGCCTCTTTCAACTGCTGTGGTCATATTGCGGTCGCTGGAGCACTTTATTATGGAATATTGTCTTTTCTCATACCAGTACTCACTGGTGGTGAACTAAAACAATTTTCGCTACAACAAGGTATAGATAATTTGCGTTTAAATGTGAGTTTATAGATTTTTTTCTAATAACAATGAACTTGTTCTAAAAACAGACCGGGTTTACCGCTTTATATTGACAAACTGTCGGTGTTGTTATAAAATCTCATAACTACGGCTTCGATAAAGCCGTAGTTACGATCTTTTATAACAACACTGACGGAATACATTGATCGCGAAAAAAACGTCCCTCGCTTTGGCCGAGTTCACCACCAGTGGTACTAGCCACAATACTCTTACCGGGCCTCCGCCTGCCCGCCAACATAGGTTTATGGTCATCAAACCATCGATGGGAGACAATTTTGTCTGAAAGATTATTTGTCGCGACCGGGGATCGAACCTGTGACCTAATTATTTAGAGTACGATGCACTACCAACTGCGCCATGGGCACGGCCAAATTGATCATATCAGAGTGGGTAAAGGACTTCTGAATGTGTTATTTAAAGTCAAAGTCCTAGGTTGTGGGTGCTCACCCGAATCGACTCCTAATCAAAATGAGTACACACATAGAAGGGTTTGGTTAACATGGAAATGTATTTTGCATTTCAATCAGCTATTAATCCAGGGATTGTTGGTTTGAGTCTGGCTCTCAGCAATGGATTAATCATTTGCTAATATTGGCGAAAAGGCCGCGAAGCGGCCGTGAGCCCGTCTATAGGTCACACGTGCACAGTTCCTGTTTGAAAATCACCATGTTATGTGGATAACCATCTCTTGTCTCCGATTCTATATACTGTCGGGCAAAAGAAAAGTCCCATTGTTATTCGATGTACTGTGTTTACTTAAGTATAACCGATTTGAAATTTTCATCTAAAAATGAGTATCTGTTGTTGCGAAATGATCGTAAACACTGTGGGGGTTGTGCATCATGGGATGGATAACAACTACAGCAAAATTAGTCTCGCTTCAGGTAAGAATTTTTCAATAATGTTCTTATTTCTGCGTCAATTTTCAAGCGGTGTGTTACATGTTTCCCGTCTTACTGAGCTCTTTTCTCTCAAGCATTACTCAATTTCAATCATACAGTTCAATTTACACGAACATTAGTGGTAGTCAAGATACATGCAACAGGGAATCACATGATATAACAACAATGATAACATACATGTATATCCGATTTAAAGTAGTCTACCCCTAATTAGATTCGCGTGACGTCGGAATCATTCGGGCGACATCGAAAACATTCGGCGATGGAACCTTCCACCGCCGATTTTTTACGTATACGCTCGAGAAAATCCGATGGTTTAGGAATCCCTAAATGGCCACATAATGTGTATTGTACCTTAATTTTTTTTAAGCAGAGAAGACAGAAACATACCGGTACCAGGAATTAATCAGATGTTATTGATCTTTCAAACAATACAAGACAAAAAGTTATTGGCGAGCGAACAATTTTTTGTCTTTTTTGTCAATAACTATTTAACCAATTGGCTTTTTAAAAAAAGATCTAACATACACAGAAAATCCCTCGATATTTATTACCTTCTCTGTTTCAAACCAAGCCCAGAACGACCGCCCACGAGTTAACCCTTTCCCAAATAAGACCTGGTTTTGACGCCCGTGAAAGAAATGGCTTGGGAAAACATTGAAACAAAAGAAGAAACTGCTGATTACCAGCAGTTTCTCCTTTTGTCTCAATATTTTCTGTGTCATATTTTACACAAATCCTACCTTTAATAACATCAATTTTGCATTTTTTGCAGTTTTTGAAGTGGATCACCGTAAAATGTTGTCGTTTGGGAAAGGGTTAAGAGAATTTTTGATAACTAAGATTTTCTATATAGGCCTACATAGATTGGATGTTGTGCATGTTGTATTATGTCTGATTACTCATCCCATGCTTTTTTGTGGCTTCTTCAGTATTTGCTTAGCCTCGGTTGAATGTGTTTGACAAGTCTCATAAAATTTGAAAAACGTAAAAAAAGGTATTAGTCTTTGTCGACCTTTAACGAACAAGGACCCCCAACCCTACCCCCTAACGAAAAAAAGGATTGGGGAATATTGATGCAAAGGGAGAACATGCTGATAAATAGCATTTTTCTCCCTTTGCCTCACCAGTTTTTGTTTTGTACATATATTGTTGTTTAAAAATATCTATTTTGCCATCTTCAACCGCGTATAAATAGGACCATCCTCAAGAATTGTTGCTTTCGTAATTAGTTAATCCGTGAGACCTAAGTTTAATTATAATTACGAATGTTCCAATAAATTGTCCTCATTGGAACAATATTTGAGTTTCCCCATTCGGCATGCCTCACCCTTTCCCAGAACTAAATACACCTTTGACATTCTTGATAAAAAGGGCTTGGAAATATCGAGACAAAATCAGAAAAATGCTGATAAACATCATTTCCTCAATTTGTCTCAATATGTTCTATAGTATATCATAAGTAAAACTTAGCTTTAACGATAGACATTTACCCAGTAGTATCTTTGGGAAAGAGTTAAACATGTGTCAAAATGATCCCGTATGGTATGCATTCTTGTTTCATGATCTGGCAAACCGCTAATCCCAAATTAGAACCACGGAGAATCTTTTACTTTTCCAAAACTTGATCCCAATCGACCAGAAAACAAACAAAAATCAAAAATTTAATCGTTTGATTTTATTCTTGTTGGCTGGGGTCGATTTTTGGGAAAAGTACAAGACGTTTTCTTAAAATAAGTCATGCTTCTGAGGAAAGAGCTCAATAAGGCGGTGTAGGCCTACATGCAACACACTGTTTGAAAATTGACGAAAGTTATTGCATTTTTTGAACCCGAAGCAGGGCTAATTTGGCCGTGGTTGTTATCCATCCTACAATACACAATTGACGAAATCGACAGATCGCTCCGCCCAACATAGAATTTAAGACAAACAATGGGGGTGTGATCGTTAAAAGGGAAAGATTTTATCCACTTAATCGTGGCGTAAATTCGGATAAGCAAAATAGTATTTCGTATGTGTTGTTATAAAATCTCGTAACTACGGCTTGATTTAAGCCGTAGTTACAAGATTTTATAACAACGCCGACGGTTTATCATAACATAACAGTAAACCTAGTCTATTGTTAGCACAAAATTCTTTGCCATGGTATTGTCCAGCAAGGTTAACCCGGGACAACTTAATTTTCGTGCGCACCGTCCGTTAGTTGAGCGTGTTAACAAAACAAAGCCGAAGTGGGGTCATTACATATGCAGATGTCCCGGGTTAATCTTGCTGGATAATATCACGGTGGGGATTGTGCTTGATAGGATGGATAACAACTACCGACAATAGGGAACGATTTTATCAAGTAAACCGTGACGTAATTTGGGACAAATAAATAGTATTTCGTTGGTGTTGTTATAAAATTTCGTAACTACGGCTTGAATCAAACCGTAGTTACGATATGTTATAACAACACCGACGGTTTATCAAAACATAACGGTAAACTCAGTCTATTTTTTGCACAAAATTTGATGCCAACTCGCCTCGCTTCAGGTAAGACATTTTGCAATTACTCTGTTATTTCTGTATCAATTTTCAAGCGGTTTGCTGCATGTACCCCGCCTTATCGAGCTCTTTCATCGGATGTATGACATATCAGATAACACATGATACTTTTTCCAAAATATTGTCCCAACCGACCAGAAAGCGAAATGGTAACGACTACGGCCAAATTATCCACGCTTCAGGTAAGAATTTGTGCAATAACTTTCTTATTTCTGCGTCAATTTTCATGCGGTTTGTTGCATGTACTCCGTCTAACTGAGCCCTTTCCTCAGATGTATTAGTTATCGGGAAACTCCTTGTACTTTTCTCAAAAATCGATCCCAACCGACTAGAAAAAGGGCCTGAATTTTTTGTCGTTTTTCTGGTCGGTTGGGATCAATTTTTGGACAAAGTACAAAGATTCTACAAACAAGTCATATATCCGAGGAAAGAGCTCACTAATGCGGGGTACATGCAACAAACCGCTTGAAAATTGGGGCAGAAATAAGAAAATTATTGCACAATTTCTTACCTAAAGCGAGGCAAAATTTGTCCGTATACTCCATATTCGTTATCCATCCCATCATGCACAATCCCCACCGTGAATATGTCAATTGCTTTGATTGTCAGTCGATAAATCGATACAATAACACGTGCAACGAAGAACAATTGGGGCATGACATTTTTCTGATCGTCCATTGGCTAATCGATGTTTTTGATTGACAGTCGGCGTTTGGTCAATAATTCCCACTGTATAGCAGACGATAATTCACCTGGCAGAGCATTCCATTCGATTAGCATGGGCTTCTCTGCCAGGTCGATTCTCGCCCGCTATACCGAAACCTCCTGGATTGTCAGCGAGTGTAATTGCAATAGCAATGAATTTTGTGCTAAAAATAGACGGGGTTTACAGTAATGTTTGATAAACCGTCCATGTTGTTATAAAATCTCGTAACTACGGCTTGAATAAAGCCGTAGTTACGAGATTTTATAACAACACCTACAAAATACTATAATTATTATATTTTATTAAATTGTTTGTCCGAAATTACGTCACAGTTAACCGGATAAAATCGTTCCCCATTCTATCTAGCAGGCCAAACGACAAAATTTTGGACTTGTCCAAATTCAAAGATGTTGCAGACGACTATTTCAAGTTAATATAATTATATATTTTTTGGTCTTTTGGGGTAGAAAACATTGTAGGAAATGAAGAAAGTGCTTGTCACAAGCAATTTCTTCATTTTCCACAATGTTTTCCAAAGTCATTAATCTGTGGGGAGTCAAAAAGAGTCACTGTGTGGTAATAGGTTAACGATGTCCTTTTTACTTGACATGAAACATATTTGTATATCACTTAGTTGTTATTCGTTTGTATATGTAAATGGAAAGAAAACAAAAAAATAGTGATTCTTTTACTTTTCATTCGCCATTATGATTTTCCCACGAAATTTCCTATCTTATCGTCGCTTTTCAACAAAAACCTCATAACTGCATCTTGATTTAAGCTGCAGTTACGATATTTTGTTGAAAAGATGTACATGTACCTTCATTTTCTTTTACACGACTCCTAGAATAATGACATTGACACCAATATCACTTTTAAAAATACAATTTTGTACTGTGTGAAAATAGAATTATTCACATTCAAAACTTAGTGACAATATTTTACCAGTAAAATTTCAAAAGGCATGCAGACGGCAAAACAAATACCAGCGAAAATTTGATATTCCGGTTTTAATTGGTCAAAGAATATTATAGGAAAATAGAAACATGCTGGTTATCATCATTTTCCTCTTTTAAACAATGTTTACCAAAATTTCTGTGTTCGTACCAGCGAATATGGCAATATGTTTATGTAGACTTTCTATTTCAAATCAGTATCTTTGAGACACATGCAAGATTTGAACCATCACATGCAATGTTAAAATCATTTGGAGTTCAATAGTGTGTTGTTTACAACATATATCCCAAACAGTGTTATCTTATGCTCAAAAGACTTGAAGAAAATGGTAGATTTACATGGGCATCTCAAATAAAAACGATTTTGTTTGAACATGGTTTTGGCTATGCATGGATTTCGCAAGAAATTGGAGACATCGGAATTTTTCTAAAACTATTTGACCAACGATTAAAAGATATGACATTTCAAAAATGGAATTCCAAGATTCAGGACACACCAAAAGCATATTATTACTACAAATGTTACAAAACACTGCTTGATGTAGAAACATGTTTAACTATAGATTTACCTTATTGCTACAAAAAAGTGTTAGCTAATTTTCGATGCTCAAATCACAATCTAGAGCTCTATAGAAAAGGGAAGACATGAAAATATTGATCGTTTCGCAGTGACGTCACACGACAAGATGGTGGATTTGGCGGTGAAAACAACAGCCTAGCAACGCTCTTTATTGTATATACCAAATTATGGTGTCGATTATAATTTAGTCTATAAATAATACCTCTGGTGTAATAATGTGAAGTTTCTAATAAAAACTGTTATTTAGATATTTTACAAATTTATTTGTTGGAATAAAAACATGTTATTTTAAGAAATTATCTCAAGATTATCGGATTAAAATAGTTTCCTAGGACCTGTTACCAATATGGAAAACGTCAAAATGGCCGCCTCTCGAATATGGGGATTGTTTAGAGCTAATGGATTGATAACAAATATATATTTTGCTACGGTTATGTTAACAATTAACAAAGTATATTTTACACAATAATGCTAATTAGATGCAGCGACCATTCTAATGTAATTACGCGTATGCTACTGACATAATAATAATAATAATAATAATAATAATAATAATAATAATAATAATAATAATAATAATAATAATAATAATAATAATAATAATAATAATAATAATAATAATAATAATAATAATAATAATAACTTTATTTAGAGAAGGTAGCATATTAAGACATATATAATTCAATAATATTGAATTTATCTTATTTACAATATGGCCTTCTAACAATAACACTCATACTAACACAAGTAAACGAACACACTTCCGCCTTATTCTCACCTTATCTCCCTTCTCTGTTACTCACACACACATACACACACACAAACATTCATAAACCCTTACGTTCAATCAAATCAAAATTGATTAAGTTAAATATTAATTTTATTGATTAGCTATCTATTAATCCTTTCCCGAGAGACAAAATTTTGGGGTGTTTAATTTGAATGTTTAAGCAAATGTCAAAATGGATTTTACTTCAAGAAAATAAATGTGAATAATTTAGGTCAGGAAACAATGAGGATAGAGGAGAAAAAACTGATTTTCAGCATTTTCTCCTTTAGACTCAATGCTTTCCCATGTCATTTCTAATTGGGTATGTCAAAGCCAGGTCTTTCTGGGAAAGGGTTAACTTAATTTATTTTCAGTTAAGAATTTCTTTACTCTGACAGATACTCATCTTCACATTATTTTTTATACGTTAGATAATAATTTCTTATTTTTTGCTTGAAATTAGCAAGTTTTGCCTCCGATCTTAAGCTTACAGGAAGGTCGTTCCAGATGTCAACGCTTTTATAATTTAGACTATTTTGATAAATATTTGATTTTGGTTGTTTGTTTAATGTGAGTTGATTCTGAGTTTCAGAGCGTAAATTATACAAATCATTTCTAGAAACTTTTATTAAATTCATCATGTAATCAGGAGCGTTGTAGTTTAGCGTTTTATAAACTAGGACTGCAATGTGATAATTACATCGGTTTGAGAATGTCAACCAGGAAAGTTCTTTGAACAATTCTGAAGATGACTTCATTGGCTTACAAAGGATTAATTTTGCTAGTCTTTTCTGAAGAGAATATATTTTATTTGTATAGCGCTTGTCAGTTTTACCCCATATGGCACAGCAATAGTCAAAAACAGGTAAAATGTATGCGTTGTAAAATAGGATTTTCATTTCTTTCGTCAAGTAAAACGATATGTTCTTAAAAAGAGATATTTTCCTTTTGAGTCCAGAGCAAACATAATCAATGTGCGTGTGCCAATTTAGCTGATTATCAATGTAGACGCCTAAAACTTTTTGAGTGTGTACATTTTCAAGTCGCACTCCATTAACATTTAAGATAAGCTCATCTTGGTGGTAAAGTTTATGTTTGGACCCGATTAGCATGCATTTAGTTTTTGTGGGGTGTATAGACATATTGTTCAATGAACACCATTCCTGTACGGAGGAAATGCTTTCTTGGAGTTTATTTTGTATAGTGACTAGGTCATAACCTACTTTAAACATTGTGGAGTCGTCTGCATATAGATCAATTTTCACATCAGAACATGTTAACGATATGTCATTAATGTACAAGAGAAATAAAATAGGCCCGAGGATCGAGCCTTGAGGAACCCCAGACCTCAGAAGAGAGTCAGATTGAAATTTTCCGACTTTTATTAACTGCTTCCTGTTGGATAAATAAGACTTTATTAGAAGCAGGGTGTTTTCTGAAAAGTGGTATAGTTTAAGCTTATGTAGTAGGATCTCGTGATCAACAAGATCAAACGCTTTCCTCAAATCCAAGAAAACAGAACCAATCAATTTGCCATCATCAATATCTTTAAGCCATGTATCGATCAATTTTGATAAAGCAGTTACACAAGAATGATTTTCTCTAAACCCAGACTGAGAATTATTCAATACATTCGTTCGCACAAGGTATTTCTGTAGCTGCGTGACAATATGTCGTTCAAAGATCTTAGAAATTGTGGGTAAGATCGAGATTGGTCTATAGTTATTCGGATCATTTTTTCACCTGATTTTAAAATTGTTATAACTTTGGCTAATTTCATTTCATCTGGGTAAATGCCAGAAGCAATACTGTTATTTATTATGGATGTGATAATTGGTATAATTGTATCCCCACAATATTTTAGAATTTGTGCGCTAATACCGTCTAGACCTGTAGACTTTTTAACATCAAGTTTTCTAATTAGATCCCGAACCTCATTTATAGTAATAAATTCAATGGTGAAAATGTTATGTCCTAACTTTGCATCAAGGTGTTTTTGAAGATTTCGAAAACCGCTTTCCGAGAATGGTGTCTTAGTTACGATATCAGAAACGCATACAAAATGACGGTTAAGCTCATTTATGACGTTCAATTTGCCTTCAATTACCGAATCCGTTTGTGTGATTTTCAATGGTATTGTTAGATCTTCTGACTTGTCCATGTTTGCTGCACCTTTAAGATTTTTCCATATCATCCTGGTATCTTTCTTATTTTCGACAGATTTATTGAAAAAGTTTTTCTTATTTCGCTTTATCATATAAGTCACTTTATTTCGAAGCATTTTGTACATGTCATGATTGCCGTCCATATGTGCTTTATCTCTTTCAAACATAGTTTCGTTAATTTCGTCTGTAAACCAATCAGGTTGATGCGTACGTTTTATACGTTCACTCTTGAAAGGAGCATGAGTAGATAATATTGAATTAAGAATTTCATAAAATCTTAAGAGGGCCTCATTAGGATCTACAATTGTTTCAACACTGCCAATTCCGGATAATAATAAGTCATGTAAAAACTGGTCTTCATTGAATTTTTTGTAGCATCGATATGTAATGGTTTCGTGATTTTGATTGTTTATTTTTTTAGTGTTTTCAAATAATGAAGTCGAACGGGTAAAACAAATAGGATAATGATCACTTATGGATAGAGATGAAACAAACGGTTCGCTTGTATTCTGAATGGTATTCGTGTATATATGGTCAATCAAACTCGCACTTTTCTTCGTAACTCGTGTAGGGCTTTTGACTAACTGTTTTAGATCAAAAATTGAACTTAGATTAGCCCACTTTGTGTTTTCAAAATTTTTATTGCTATTTTTTGTGTCAAAATGAATATTGAAGTCCCCTAATATATGGTATTCAATGTTCAGTACATCCACCTTTTCAATCTGTTTTGCATACTCGTCTATCCACGATTGATTAAAATTTGGTGGGCGGTAAACATAATTTAGCAAAAATGGTGCACGATTGTTTGAAGTGAGTTCTATCCATAGAGATTCAATTTCAGGACATTCTAGATCATTACGTCTTTTATACAGAAGCTTCTCCGAGACATATACGATTATTCCACCACCCGTTTTGTTTTTCCTATCTTCTCTTTCGAATGTGTAGTTTTTTATGTTTAAAGTACTGTCCTCGATATTTTCATGCAAAAATGTTTCACATAATCCTAGTATATCAGGCGAACTTTGGTCAAGCAGATGAAACTTTATCTCTTCAAGTTTAGGTAACAAATGGCGGATGTTCAAACTCGAAATATGTATACCTTTCTTTTTGAAATTGAACGCATTTTTATAGAGATTTGATTGAGTTTTGGTTGTTGTTGTTGTTGTTGTTTCAGAATTGACAATACCCTTGTCATGCAGGTTTTTTAATTCGTGATTCTGATTATTATGGGCATGTGACTGATAGTAAGAGTTAATTTTTGGAGGTAAATTTTCATGTTCACTACAAATACACGGATATTCGTCACAACAGTTACACACCAATACTAAAGGTTGGAATGTATTATTGCAACTAATTTCAAAATTTCTAATTTGTGAAGAATATGTAGTATTGAAACTTTCATTATTTAAAATTTTATCAGAGTATCTGTCAGAATTTTCCTAAAGTCTACGGTCCAAATTGGAGCCTTCAAAACCTTGGTTTTGTCTGTACCAACAATTTCTGGTTTCGTGAGTAGCATTTCTACAGTTAAAACAATATTGCTTGTATCTGCCAAACACTGCTCTCTAAACTTGATTTTTATTGGGATAAGAATTTTTATTTCTGAATGTTTGATAAGACTGTCCTCTCATATAACCTCGTGAATAGGTTTTGGTATGATTTCTCTTTAGAATAGACACATGCTTGTCTATTACAGATAGTAATCGACTGGTACCTCTCGGTGATAGATGTATTCCATCACGAGAAAAGAAGTGTTCAATAGGCTGATTATTGCCATAAACAAACAGTGGGTTACAGTCAATCAGTTTTGAAGCAGTTTGTTCACACTCATTTTTTATGCATTTGTTTAATTCAGAGACATCTGCATCACGTCTCGGACAAGATGTGCAAAGATATAATTCACAGTTTGCATCCAGTGAACTTGTTAATTTTCTCAAATGACTCTCTATGTTTGATATCGAGCATTTTCTCGCAACGTCGTTCCCCCCTGCATAAATAATGACTGATTTGAACTGCTTCAAATCCATTGATCTCAGAATTTCATAAATATGCGAAAGTCCTTTTCCTCGGCATGTTTTCACAAAAACATTTTGGAGTCCTTTTATTTCTATACCTTTCAGTATAGAGTCACCTATTAAAAGTGTCCTTTTTGGAATATCACCAGAGGAGTTGGACTTGACGGCAGCCTGTTCACCAGAATATGTTTTCTTTAGATTGCTGGTAGAGTTTAAGTTTTTTTCACAAGTAGACGTTTTTCCCTGCGACGTGTCCGCATTTGATTTTGGACTCATTGGTATATTTTCTGCGAACTTATTTGTATGATTTGGAGATATTTCACACTCGATGGGTGTTTGGACTTTTGGGGTGCTCAAGTTGTTGCTGCTGTTGTTGTTGTTGTTGTTGTTGTTGTACTCATTGTTTGGCGTAATACTCGATTCAACAGACGAGTTTCTGCTGATGTTGTTGTTGTTGTTGATGATGATGTTGGACTCCTTGTTCGGCGTAATACTGGATCTTATATACGTATTCGCAGGTTTATTAGGTTTGTTTGGTGTTTCAATGGAAATCGTTTTTGGTGATTTTTCCTTCGTATGACTGTAGGATTCGCCGCTTGTTTTGTTATTTGTGTGTTGGATCCGATCTGATATCGATTGTAGTTTTGCGTGAATTGATGTTGACATATTTGTTATCTCTGTTTTCAACGAGTCAGATGATTCTGCGATTTTTTCCACCTTTGTTTCAACCGATAGTGAACGGACTTTACAAAGATTTTTGATACCCACGATCTCATCTCTAATAGCAGAGATGGCGACTGAAGACGAATGCACATGATCTAACAGGATATCCTTCAATTCCCGGATTTCTTTGAAAATAACTTCAATGTTTATGTTTTGTGCATTCGTTGACTCTGTTATGCTGGAATTACCTTTTTGCGTCGACCTCGATTCCAGGTTTGAAGGGTCCATTTCGACTTTACTTGTTTGTTTGTATTTCGAGTCCGCTTCGATTGTAGTAGGGACTGTATCTTTTGTTTCTATATCATCAGATACTGGTATATTGGTAGCACTTTCGTTACAGGGTACTGCTAACTGTTGTTTGTACATGGTTGGTGTTGGTGGCCTATAAGAATCTCCCCTTTTCTGTGAAATACACACTTCTAACGCCCTTTTAATCTGTGTGTTAAGGTCCCCGATTGAGAGATGTTGATTCTTTAGTTTATTTTCAATCAACCGAAAGATTTTCTCGCAATGGTTGTTAGTGAATAATTTCTCTTGTTTCCCGTTTATCAAACATGTGCACTTTGTATGATACAGGTTTATGGTATAGACACATCTTCCGGATGAGTTCAGTTTAAATTTGGTTTCAACAGTGTTGCCAGTCTTGTCTATTACCGGTATTTTATCACAAGAAACTTTTAAGTCTTCTGTTGTGTAGAATTCCTCAGTACATAATTTAAAAAGTTCGTACATACCGGTGTTAAATGCGATCTTCAATCCTCCCGATGTTTGCTCAAACAACAACTGATAACTCTTGATATTAAGCAGACACACTTAAGCTATTTGTTATTCATCATTCCTTTTATGACCTAACAACCCCCTCCACCGAAATTATTGCTGTAATTGTTTAATTTGTCTCATACTAAATAAATCGGATTAGATCTCTTATGTTTAGGATATCCATTCAGCTACAGCGTCTAAAAAACTCTAACAATTTTAAGTTAATACCCTTTAGTAGGGTGGTACAATTTAAAAAAAAAAAACGCTGCGGACAACTAAATTGTTGAGAGTAATTGATAAACACAGATTTGTATCATAATTGAAAAAATGACTGAAAATGATAAAATGCTGATCTGATTGTCAGCATTATCTTCTATTCCCTTCCTTCAATGTGTTCGGACCTATCTTTCAGGGATGTCAAAACCCGGTTTTGTTTGGAAAAGGATTTATCACAAATCTATAGGTATATGACTATATTTTAATTGTTTTTATGAAAGAAAGGGAAAAATAAAAGGAGGGATTTGCTATCACAAACTTCTCAAAATGAATACGAGTAATTTGCCTCAGCTTTGGTTTTGACGCATTTTGCGGTCTCTTGTTTGTAAAATCTGTGCACATGTACAGCTTTAGATAAAATACCTAGTTCTCATTATTGTCCTAAGTTTGTTAAAGATTTTGGAATAAAAGAATTGCTGATTATCTTCATTTTGCCACTTTACATTATATGTTATTTGTTTTGGTTACACAAATTATGTTTTTATTATTAATTAAGATCTAGATCTATTCATTATTGTTATTATCATTGCTGTTTCTTTCAGCTATCTTCGCGTTAATGAAACAGTTAAGCCTAAAATTGTCCCTATGGGAAAGGACTAAAGATGAAAAATTCCGTATGCATTTGATAAGGCATATGCAATTTTTGTCTTGCTAATTCAACCAAGATTTCATTCACTACATTAAATATTTAGTCTTTTGGTCAGAATCGGTTTTGATGTCTCGTAAAAAAGCCAAAAGTGTGACACTTTTTTGTCTTTACAATTTGGAAATATGTGGGGGAAAGAAAATAGCATGGTTTTGGGTATTATTTTATTCCAGTTTTCTCATAAATGGAATATTTTCACAAGGAATTCTTGGGTTTGGCACCTGCAATGAGGATGATTGATACAAATTCACCGCTGCTAATAACAATTGTCAGGGTCCCAATTTTGAACTTTTTGAATATACGTTTTCTCCGAATTCACATTGGATTTAAAATGTAAATACGACATATTCTTCAATTTAAGGTAATGGTTGATACAAAAAGCAGCGTAATAACTATTCGAAAATGTGTTTTCAAGTGAAATTCGCTCAAAATATACCATAGGGGTCAAAACTACAACGCATTTCTTTACGTATCTAAGGGGCTCTTTTCACCGTCTCTATGCAGCGTTGCATATCGGGTAATACCGATAAACGCCCGGATGTGCGGAACGATCAATAGACAGACAATATAGATTTTGCAAATTTTGCTTAACGAAAAATATTTATACAGTCGAAGATGAATTTCATTTTATATTACTTTGTCCCATGTACTCTCAAACTCGACAAATATACTTTTTAAAACCATGGATGAATCTAAGACCCACTAAAGAATTATTTTGTCAAATAATGAATTGTAAAACAATGGAACATATATTTTCATTATCAAGATATAAAACATCCGCATTTAAAGAAAAAGACATCTTTTTACAAACATCTAACTAAAAATATCCATACAACTACTTTTACTATTAATTGTAAAAACAAATACATTTACTTGTACTTAATCTAGTTTCTTATTATTCAGCGATTGATAAGAACACCCACTTTTGTGTTTAAAACTAACTTGTTTCGTTGTCAAGTCTTTATGTCTATCTAATGATTTTAGCTTCAAATGTTTGAAATATTAGCATTATGTAAGAAATGTACACGTACGAATATCTTAATAAACCTTTATACGTTTGTAAACGTATTATATAAGTCTAAAATTATGTTCGTCTAAATACTGAAAAGCGTCTAGACAAAAAGAGATACACTTTTATCTCAGAGCTTTCAATGCAATGATACACATATGCACAATAACTTTGTCATCTGTAATGACATTCTCAATGTTGAATTGTCTAATAACTCTTATCGTTATTTGGAAATCAATTTGTGTATTTCAACAAACCTATAAACATTTACAAATGTTAACGTATACAAATCTAAAATTTTGTGGATCTTTAGAATCTGAAAGGGGTGTGAGAAAAGAAGGAAATACGAATAATCGACATTTTCTCCTTTTATCACAAAGCTCCTTCAGCAATAACATTGTATACTTAATTCAAGTAGTGATATATTGTGTCTGGCACTACTACCTTTCCATTTCCTTATCAAAAAACTGTAAGGTAAAATTACTTTTATAACTGTTGTTACTCTCATTTGTACTTTGTATATATGACTGATTTGTATGATGGGCCAAAGGCCTTATATTACTGTTAATAAAAGAAATTTACATTTTTAGCTAATTTTGTAAACATGCACCAAAATATCGTGACAGGACTAAAGCATAGGTCCCTCTAAATGTTATGTAGCCACTAGCCAGGACACAGAATATTTTAAAACCCATTAAAATCAATGTTGAAATAGCCTCATTATGCAGAAGTTCAATAACGCAAACACGTGTTTCTAAAATAAACCTCTCAAACAAGCTGTATACAAAATTAGAAATTGATCGCTCATTAATCAGTTTACTTTTTCTAAATGAGAATAAAGCTTTAAGGGCTGCGTGAGAAAATCGTCCGTGTGGCAAAATGTCATCGATTTTGAACCAACATCGATGGAACTTTACCTTGTTTTTACACGCCCCTAAAATAAAAGGATTTGTACAACTTTGAGACAAAAGAAGAAAATGCAGATAATCAGCATTTTCTCTATTGTCTCATTATTTTCTGAGCTAAACTGTACGCAAATTTTCATCAAATATTTAAAGAGAAACATTCCCCTTTTTTGTGATTGTGAATGTCAAATGAAGTTTTTTATTGTTCTTAATGTAAACATATGCCAGAAAATTGTAATACCTTTAAAAAAAAAAAAAAAAATATAGATATTTTTGTCATAATTAGGCTAAAATAGAGTAGGTGGGGTAAGATATAGTCAAATATCTTTTTTTATTTGCGTTGAAAGGTGTGCTGATTATTCGTGTAAAAATAGCTCTTGTTATTATTTTTAAAATATCCAAAAACAAAAAAATATTCATCGAGTAATTTTTTGGCAAATTGAAAAAAAAGTTGCAAAATTTTCAAAAAAAAAAATGTGATTTTTCAACTTTTCCCATAATGTTATCCAGAAAATCGTTTTAAAATATTTCTTTCAATAATTTCATCACATTTGTTCATACATGTATGTTAAGTCTCTAAATAGATATAAAATTTGAAATTATCCATTCAGAATAACTTGGTATATGACTTTAAAACGTAAGAGCAATTTTGCGAAAATGGTCATTACTAGTCAAGGGCAGATAAATCTGACACGAAAACGAGTCAGGAAACTTATCCTGATTTTTTTATATTTTGTACAGGAAATGTTACTTTACAACATATGTACAAATGGAAAAAAATCCTTGGGTGGATAAAAAGTGACCCCGAGTCCAATCTTACCTTAAAGCTTGTTTAATTAATTCGCAGTATTGTGCTTTTGGACACTATGTCTGATTGACATGAATCTACGAGGGGTGATCCAAAAGTTCGTAAAATGGATTAATAAAACACTAGGCGTATTGACTATCAAAACGAAAGTTATACAGTCATTAAATGTGACATCTGTACAATAAATGTGGAAATTTTAAATAGGATTCATAAAACAGTTATTGTACAGTGACAAATTTCAGACAGAGAATATGCGCGATGCGGGGGAGCAAAACGTCAAACGAGACGTCAACTTAACGCTATCATGAACCCTTTTGTTTAAAGTCCATATTTTCTCTCATACAATTCTATGTCCGAGGTATGAATGTGCTTAAAGTGTTATGATACAATTTCAGAATCGAAATATTGAATAGTTCTCTAATTGGCTGTTTTAAAATCGATCCACCATCAATGCAGAGTCTATCATTATTTACCCAGTTCTGACGTCATTAATCAGATTTTGATCGATTGCAAGATTATTTTGGCATTCATTATCCACCATTGAAGTCCGAATCTAGGATGTCAGTTCAACGTAATTTCTCTGCCGCATTATATTCTTGTTTTCTTCATCATTCTAAATGTGTGTTGCTGTATGACCAAGATCGTGGCAGAATTTGATGACTGATAGACATTCTGATTTTGGTACCGACGTCATATCGCTAATCAATTGATTTGTTATATCCTATGAAAAATGTAGTTTCTTCATAAAAACTTTAACAACAACGTACACAACTTGACGTCTCGACGCCATACTATCGCAAAAAAAAAATCACCAAAAAATTCCGACAGAAATTTAAGAAAATTATATTTATTTAACGATTATATATAAAATTTTAATGCTCCCCCGCCTAAGCGTGGTAACGCAGTTTACGGCCGCTAGAACTCGTTTTGTAAGCATTTTCATTTTTATGCCGTCAGTAGATAATGAACTACAGTATTACCAAGTTATAGCCTGATCAAGATAGTAATAAGGAAGATATGGGTCCATTTTACGAATTTTTGGATCACCCCTCGTAGAAACGCGTACTTACGGTACTTTAGCCCACCTTCGACTCGGATCAGTTTGTATCCATGTTTTGTGTAAACATGATACATGGTGCTGACACACGCAGTCATGGCTCAAAATTACACGCTTTCGACGTTTCGATGTCAAAGTTATTTTTATAATCAAGTTGAAATTAAAAAAAAAAGAGGAAGAAAAAAAAAAAAAAAAAAAAAAAAAAAAAAAAAAAAAAAAAAAAAAAAAGATTGTGCCGGTTTATTTACGGGTCGTACTAGCTTCGATTACCCCTGGATAGCTATCTAACAATGCCATAAAAGAAACTGTCCTTCGATATCGCATAAACATAAAACATATGTTTTCATTCAATAGATAATTGAAAAGTTTTTCAATTAAATATATATCCTCGTATCGTTCGTTTATGACCGTATTTAACATCGAATTTCTCTCTCGTATGAATTACGATACCGTGATCAGTATATCGCTGCTTTTCAACGAAAACATCTCGTAACTGCAGCTTAAAACAAGCTGCAGTTACGAGGTTTTCGTTGAAAAGCGACGATATCGTTGCTTTTCTTCAAAAACCTCATAACTGCAGCATAAAATAAGATGCAGTTGCAAAGGTTTTTTTCGAGAAAAGAGAATATAATATAGATCTACCAGGCAAAAAAAGAAACGCAACTTCCTATTCAATTCCTTCTTACGCAAAGACATCAAATCAGATTTAAACAAAATATAATTGCATTTAAAGCAATATATCCTTTCGCCTTATATAAAGTTCACAAAATCTTGCTAGTAAAAATCCCATTAATAAGAAAACGGCCAATTTACACCGGGCGTCAACACAATTTGACAAAAAAAAGTGAATGTAGGGTCGAAAAACACATTCTGTTTTGTTTAGTTTGGTCCGATATTCGAATGCTGTGAAGTCCATGCGATTTATTAGCGGTCTCCGTTGCAGTCTAAAACCTATCTCGTAGGCAGGGTTAACCTGATGATACGGTCCTGTCTTGACGTCATATCTCTTGCACGTCCGCTCCGTGCTCGATCGGTTGTGGTCCCATTGAGAGCCAACAGCGTAAATAGTCGAAAATGTGTCGATTTGTTGCCCCATCAATGTCTCGCGACAACAGTTTGACTTTTCAAACAAACAACATACGTACTTCAGATTGGCGCTGGGTTTGGCGTAGCCGTGCAACATATGTTACAACGCGTTTTTATGGGTCGGTGAAAAGAGTTATTACATATTGCAACTTTATTACATAACGCGTTCTACATAATTTTATTACATTTCATGTCATCGCAAAGCGTTTTGTAATAAACTTTTTCAACTTTTTCAAACTCAAGTTCTTGCATGATGATGATAAAAAAGTAACTTATTTGAATCCATATGCAGTTAGAAATTTGATAAAAAGAATGCATGCTGATATCAAAATTCCGAATTCTCACAATGATCTTAGAATATTTACTAGAAAATGATGTTGAAATTTCCATTTTCATGCTTACAATATTCCAACTCAATCAACGGCATCAAGATTTTTTAAGAAATTTGGGATGGTGAAATAAAGTTATTACATATTGCGACTTTATTACATAACGTGTTGTACATAATTTTATTACACTTCATGTCAACGCAACACGTTTTGTAATACTTGTTACATTTTGCAGGTTTATTACAAAACGCGTTGTAACAGTGCTATGCGTAGGGTAGCGAGAAGTGTATTCACACTTTTGCATCTTCTTTGTCTATGTTTTAGCTTGTGTTTGAAGAAAATTTGTTTTGATAGTAGTCATTTAGAAACCACTACAGGGGGATAATCAGTTTTTAACAATTTACTATGTATCACGTGATGAATTTGCGACATCTGAAAGAAATGGCACTATATTTATGCGTATGGATGGAGGTATATTAAAAATGTACTCAATGTCAATTTAAAACATATTTGGTCGAAAATATTTCGGAAAATTGGGGTTGCGTATCTTTTTTGATCTAGTATATATGATTTAGAAATGAATCTAATGTTGTTGTCTATGTTTAGTTGTAATGGGTAGGCGGGGAGCCTGAGAATTTGCTTTTAACCCATTACCACACAGTGACTCTTTTTGACTCCTTACAAGATAATGGTTTGGGAAAACAATGCGGAAAATGAAGAAATTGCTTGTGACACAAAAAGACCACAAAAATCTAAATCTTATTCACATGAAATTGTCGTCTCTAAAATCTTTGAATTTGGACAAGTCTAAAATTTTGCTGTTTGGTAAAGGGTTAATCAGCATTTTCTTCTTTCACCTCAATATTTGATGTGCTATATTATAAATGAATTCTCCTTTGTCATATTTAATCCTTTCCGAAACAAGACCTGGTTTTGACGTCCTTCATAGAATAGGCTTGGGAAAACATTGAGGCAAAAGAAGAAAGTGCTTTCTCCTTTTGCCTCAATATTTTCTGAGCTATTTTGTACCATATTCCCTCTTTCACGCAAAGCAACATCCAATTTTTCTTCTGCAACAGCTTTTAAACTGGACCACCCTTAAATTTTGTAGTTTTGGAAAGAGGATAAATTTAGAAAAAAGTCAAAACGCATTATGCATTACGCGACCCTTGATACTATGCAGAACCAAATTTTCTTTCGAGAGGCGAACCTGTATTCATAATGAACACGGTGACTGACGATGACATCTCGTTGCCATTAGGATCGTTTCCTATAGCTTCCACCATCAAAATAATAAAAATTTTCTCCTTTTCTATCAATGCGTTCAACATCGTGCGTCTTGATGTGTTGAAAATAATCATGTATTGGTAATGGACGCTGTTGAAATCGTGCTTCAAAGGGGAAAAGTGGCGAAACTATTATAGGAAAATACCAACAATCATTGTACAGTTACCTCCCCTGAAATGTCTGACTCCATATATTATAATTACGAGCATGCTTGAACGTTCATGGCAGAGTCGCTGCTTTTCAACAAAAACCTCGTAACTGCAACTGAAATCAAGCTGCAGTTACGAGTTTTTTTTTATTGACGAATGACTTAGTTAATACTTTGAGCCGGGAACAGGAAAAAGGGCGATGATTATAGCATTTGAGTTGAGTTTATTGGGGTTTTACGCCTTTTTCAACTACCAGGGTCATATCGCGGCGGCTGGAGCACCTACCCATGGATTCCTGTTGTTTCTCAAACCAGTACTACCACAACACCCTTACCGAGCCTCCAGCTGCTCGCCCACTTAGGTTAACGATTTCAAACCCATTGGTGGGTGACAATTTTGTCAGAAAGGGTATTAGCCGCGGCCGGGTATCGAACCCGGGACCTCTCGAATGAGGGTCAGATGCGCTACCAACTGCGCTAAGGCCGCGGCATAGCATTTGAGACCATGACAGGTTTGCAATAGACGAACGTTAGAAAATGATCACGGCAATCACACTGGCGGTGAACTCGGCCAAAGCGAGAGAAGTTTTTCGCTGCAACAAAGTACAGATATTTTGCGTTCAAGGGGGAATGCTCCAGTTTCCTAAATGTTTTCCCAATAATAGGATTTATTTATATTTTGTATGTTGAAATTACATGTTATTACCAATTGAAAAATAAAATAAAAATGGATGGTCAGCGATCTTGTTTGAATTTTAAAGGCATTGGTACCACATACCCCTACATCGAAAAAATGCAAAATTTCTTGCACCTGTCCAAGGTCACAAAAATGCTAATAAAATGCTGTATATTCATCGGTTAGTCCCGAAAACGGATTTAAAGTAAAGTCTTACATTTAATAAGAACAGAAAACCCAAAATATATGCTATTATAAACGCATAAATGAATAAACAAGGGGTCCAACGTACACAAGTTTTTGTGGTCAAAAAGATCGGTAGTGGACAAAGATGGCGGCTAAATGATTGAATTTTGGTTGATTTTGGGGACAAAAACTGAAAGTAAGTATGTTTCTTAGATTTGATATACCATATCACCTAGCCGAGGATGTGGAGACAGTATTCACCCTCCTAGGGAAATAGGCCTTAACTTCTGACATGTTCTCAAACTCCATTGATGCTCGAAGTAATGCGAAGCTTTAAGCAGTAACAAAACCCGGAACTGATTGTGACCCGTATAAAATCGCCTTTTGCATAAAAAACGCGATGAAATGAGACTTACTCTCGCTGTCTACACCATAATAAGCCCAACAATCTGATTGCACTTTTAATGTATGCAACACCTCGCATTCACGAAAAAACCCTATGTAAGCTGTCTAAGGTGGACTGTGGTCAACTGTACGAAAATAATGTCGCCACCATGTCAATTATTAATCCAACTATCTCCTGTAAAAATTTCGAATTACGCTGCAAATTCAGAGGCGTAAGTTCGCGTAACAAATGAATTTTGATATAATGAAGTCCTAGGCGTATTATCAAGTCCATTTGACGCATTTTGGGACCCAAACATTATCAAAATAACAATGCTCTAGAAAATACTGTGGAAATTGAAATTGAATGAGCAATACATGTGTTCATTTTCCAAAGTGTTTTCTATCCAGGGGGACCCGAAATGTAAAATTACATTCACTTGATATGGTCGTCTGGGGTAGTCTCTGGTTTACCAGGCGCAAAATCAGTCTTATCCTATTTTGTATGCTTTTGGTTAGGGCTTGAGATAAAAAAAATATCAAAATTCATGGAAAAAGAATCGAAAAGGGTCAAGGAAAAAGAGAAGGAGGTGTGGGGGATAGCAGTCCCCATCATGATAAGCCAGAACAAAGCACAACATTTAATGTGCCCTGCATACCAGAGGTGCGCTTCTGTAACGCTTTACACTTCATACAGCTAAGTTAAGACAGAGGCTCTTATTATCTAGATTGGTCTTAATTCAAGATGTTGCAGACGACAATTTCAAGTGAATATATTTTTTTTTACTTTTCTTTTTCTCCAAAATGATTAATGATTTCCAAAGCATTGATGTTCTGGGAATTCAATTTGTGGTAATGGATTACATGGTATGTACATTCATGATGTAGAAAAGCATCTAGAAAAATGACTTATGAGTTTAAAGTTGTAAACAACCTATCATAAACTAAAGCTAGAGATGAATAGCTGGTGGATTTAATTGGTTATTGTAATAAATTTGACACAAAGCATTGATGGGGCACATTGTTAGGTGCACCAGCTACAAAAGAAAAGCTGAAATATTGTTGAATGCAGCTGTAAACTCCATCAAAGCAGTAATCTACCAAAACTATCCAACTTTGTGAGGTATTGTTTCTATATTTCAGGGAATAAGGCCATTCAGGAAACAGTTGAATCAAAGAGAATGATGTGTTACAGATTAATCTCCACTTGGATGAGTACCTGAGGCTATACGCTAGAGGGAGAGACAAAACTTTTCATGTTTACTAACGAACTGAATGAATTTGAAGACTTTTTATCCAAAATTCACCGAAAAGAGATAACTATTTTTTAAATGAAGTTTAGCTCATGATAAATGACCACGCAGAGCATATTTAGCTATTAGCTAGGTATGCTCTGTCAGGTCATTTATCATTAGCTTTACTGGTGTATCAGTTTATTTTGGCTCCTGAGCAGCTATTTCAAGCAAAATAGCCGAAAAATTTGACCAAAACACATTAAACTTTGTTTTTTCTTTGCATTTAACAGAAGGTGTAACATTTGTAGACATTGTTTGAATTTTTGGGGACTCTGGAACAAAATTTTAGGTGGAGGCCAAGATACCCAGGGTGGGGGCCATGATACCCCGAGGCCAAGATAAACTGTTACAACGGTTCTTATCATGTTAAAGATTTACATGTTTTAGATTAATTGTCATGCATAAATAGACTTTATTGTGGGTTAATTTAGTTTAAACTTTGAACTTTTTTGCCAGAGTTTAAAGCAGGAACAATAAATTGTCCCTGGACAAGCATCTAATTCCTCCATGTTCTCAAAAGCTTACCTTATTAGAGAGTTTCAAATAGACTTGTTTGTTAAAATGAGAGTCTTAAGGGTTTTTTTTGCAAAGTTTTAGATATCTAGCCTTAGATTTCCAAGTAAATTATTAATGTACTTTGGTTTTGGCAATTCCCAAGCGATGTGAAATTGGAATTTGTTTTGTGTAATTAAAGAAAATAACAGTGTTTTTTAAAAAAGAATCTTGAGTTTGCTTTGTTGATTTATATTTTTTTATTTTCACCTCATTTTAATCCTTTCCCAAACAACTAAATGTTGGACTGGCCCAATTTGAAATCAGCTGTTTCTTAATGAAGATAGCATTTGTGTAGAGAGCTTAGAAAATATTGAGGCAAAAGGAGAAATTATATCATTCCTTCTTTTGCATCAATGATTTCACAAGGTTAATCTATCAGGGACATAAAAATGAGTTGAAAATAAATGGAAAAATGAATTATTTGTTCATTCAATATCCTATCTCCTATAAGCCCAGTTGTCCTGCCATGCAATACACTTGTGGAAAAGGATGAAATTGTTAATATAGTTACCAGCATCCTTTTCCAGTTGATGCTTTCAAATACTTGGTCCTGAATGATGCAATTGGTCATTGGTTCATTATTTGCTAGTAGCCTGGTTGTCTGAAATTGTCAGATGACATTTTAATCTGCTTTTGACAGATGTCTTTGTCTATGGAAAATCTGTAGTAAAATTTAAGTTAAAAATAATTTATCCCGTGAGTGTCTGGAACATCTTTTTTAAAATTTAGAAGAGAAAAGATTCATTGATACACCTTGATATTTCCTTTTCCATCAATGATTTTACCATAGCGAATGACGAAGTTTTCACAGATTTTGGTCAACTACATGTTTTCTCAATATGTACTAACAGAACTTCCAATCAAAGCCATCAACTGCTCTCTCGTTTTAATTATTCAAATCCATTGGCGATAGAAAGACTTCTGTCAAATCAAGGTCTGATCCAGGATTTTTCCTGGGGGCAGGGGGGAAGGGGTGGGGTTGGGGGCGAGTGACCCAACGCACCCATCCCCCAGAGTCGCCTTTGCGAATGGCAGAAAGGATACTGGTCGAGCCAGGGGCCTGGTGCCTTTTTCTTAAACAATCCTTGGTCGTGATGTATAGATCTATGAGATGATGCTTTTGAAAACATTGAGGGAAGCGTAATAAAGATGCTGACAATAAGCATTCACCCCCTTATCCCTTTTTGTTTTTCTACCCTATGAAATGAACATTCAACATTATCGATGGCTCAGCGTGAAACAGTTCTAACAGCCTATATGTTTATAGGCAGTTACAACTGTTTCGTGCTGAGCCAACGATTTCACATTGTAAGTCAGATTCACATTGTTGTCGGCAACCATTTTCTATTTTGACCAGTCTAGCGGACAAAGATTACTCCATCAGTTTACCATATAGTGGCATTTTGAAATTGATGCCCAACAAGATAGAGTTTTTTTTGATATAACATTGTGGAAAATCAAGAAATTGCATACATATGACAAGCAAGCAATCTTTTCATTCATTTTCCACAATAATTTCAAGCAAGAAAGACCAAAAATCATAAAATCTTTTTCACTTTAAATTACTTTCTGCAACATCTTTGAATTGGGACCAACATCAAATTTTGTTGTCTTGGGAAGGGTTATACAGTACCACATTGTACAAGTTTGACAGGATTTTATTCTGTAACGAGCAACACCAAATAGTATCAGAAGACAAAATACTTAATCAATCCTTTCCCAAACAAGACCTGATTTTGAAGTCCTTAATAGAAAAGGCTTGAGAAACATTGAGGTAAAAGAAGAAAATTCTGATAACCAGCATTTTCTCCTTTTGTCTCAATGTTTTCTGAGCTATATCATAGGAAAGTCCTACCTTAATAATTCAACATCTGTTTTTGGACTCTGAGACAACTTAAAAATCGGACAACCCTAAAATTTTGCGGTTTGGGAAAGGGTTAATTTAAGATAAACTCCTTTAAAAGCTGTAGGTCTGGTCATTATCATTGCCAGACTGGGAACCATCACCCATGAAAATATCTTGAAGCTTGACTGTGGTTTTCATCATCTTGTATCAAACTTCATAAATCAATAGCATCCATCTTTACAGTGTGTTTACAGAGTTCATGAAAAACATGCATAAAAATGTTCATTTGTGACTTCAGGTAATATTTCTGGTATGCTGTCTCAGTGAATTCAGACAGTTATGCCAGTTATTTCTCGGAATTCATCAGGACCGGGATACTGATCTATCTGCTACGGTCAAGTGTCTGCCATGGAAGATTAACATCACCTGAAAAATATAAACAAGATTTATTCAAACAACGGCATTATAATGATGACAATGATTAATATACTGAAAAAAAGTGAAAACGCTACACCTACAATGCTTGTCATATTTCTTCTAAATACAACAAGTAAAAAATCAAACGACAGTGTTTCGAATTGTTCATTGACTTGGTTGTTCTATACACTAAACGTTTTGTGGATCTTAATTACGGGGATGAAAAACGGACCCTTTTAATGTGACAGGGGTCCGTTTTTCAGATGTACTATTTGAACGGAAATTTTACACAATTTAAACCTTCGGAAATCCAAGCAGAAGAATGCAAACCATGCCGAACTGCACGGAATAGTAGTTCGACAAGTTACCAGTCAGGAAATGTAAAGAAGTTTGCATTAAATTGTTGCAGGGTTTAGAAAATGATGTTTGAAAAGCAGACATTTCATTATGTTCCAAAGCTTGATAATTTTACAACGTAATCTCCATAGGAAATTTAAGTCGCAGTTGCATGGACATCTGGGAACAATCCTAGTCGAGGAAAGGGTTCAAAAATCCCATGTAAGGCCTACTTGATGTTGCAAAAAAAATCAATCGAAAACCGTGATAAATTTGTGACTTTCAAACATTTAAGTTCCCTATTTGTTTATATCAAAGGGAAGTAATTCGCAAAATTGACAGATAAGACCTTGATTTTAGAGCTTGCTACGAGAGATAAGTGAGATTTTAAATGTTTTTTTGGCAATCCGGATATGACCAATTCCGAAAAAAAATGTAAAGTTTTCTGCGCATGCGCATATGCGGCATTAGATGTAATTAGCTCTAAGCGTATCAAGGGCTGTAACTGTGACAATAAAGGAGACAAGGCAATGAAATTTCGACAAAACGATTGCTGAAAGCCTGGAAAAGAACGTCAAAATATATTTCATGCTATTAGTTCGATACTTTTCCAGAAAAAAGAAATCTTGCAGTGTAGCGTTTTCACTTTTGTTCAGTATATAACCATTTCCCAAACAATGAATGATACATACAACCAAGTGTTGAACAATTAGAAAATATTGACGAAAAGGAAGAAATTTTTTGATACCTTCTTATTCCTTTTCCTCGATATTTTTACATCTTATCAAAGGGAATTATTAAGTCACGCAGTGACAGTAGATCCAGTCACATTCTTACTGAAACCTGACTGACTCCTAAGGCCCGTGCGATTTGGCAGCTTCTTCTTCCGGAAGACCACGTCATAGAATATGTTTGGTCACGTGATAGAAGACGCGTAGAAGTCGGAAGACTAAAAATAAATCGAACATGTCTTGAAAACGGAAGTGGCTTTTCTATCGAAAAGCTATTCAAAAAGGAGGAAATTAGAATGGCCAGCTCCAATTCGGTAGACTGGGTACCCTTCGTGATACTTACACTGTACTGATAAAGGCGCTTCTTTTTCAAAAGCACCAGTGTTGTTCTCGTTTTGATCCCAAAATTAATACAAACTAGCTGTACATAAACAAGCGATTTTCTGTATTTGAGAAAATCTGTACTTTGTAACTAAAGACGCTCTCATGTTGCCGACCACGTGACCTCTTCCGTCTTCTGCTCAAAAATGGAAGAGCTAGAAGAGCTTCTAGAAATAGAAGAGGCCCGTTCGATTTGGTCGGAAGTGCTTGTCACGTGACTCTTCTGATTTCAGAAGAGGTAAAACGAACAGAATTTATCGTCTTCCTCTTCCGGACGACCACTTTTGGCCTAAATCGCACGCGGCTCTACTAAACATAGATCTAGACTATAAATAATATTTATAAATATTTTTAACATCACTTCATTCTCAAAGAGAATTCGTTAATCTAAAAACATTGTTCTTTAATACTTTTCAGCAGCGTTCCCATTGATTCTTAAATCTGGGGGCACAAATGCTTATTTTACAGGATGTTTGCACCCCCTCTTTTAGAGACAAAGTAGGCTGTCTACAAAAACGAGGGGAACAAGATACTTTTTGAGGGTAAAATAAAACCATTTGTGGGGGTTTGGGTGTCCTGTTTCAGGTATGTGAAAGAACACAATTCGAAATTTGACATGGGATCGTTAGATTTGACATGGGATCGTTAGATTTGACATGGTGGCGACATTATTTTCGTACAGTTGGCCACAGTCCACCTTAGACAGCTTACATAGGGTTTTTTCATGAATGCGAGGTGTTGCATACATTAAAAGTGCAATCAGATTGTTGGGCTTATTGTTTAAATGGTGTAGACAGCGAGGGTTGGTCTCATTTCATCGCATTTTTAATGCAAATGGCGATTTTATACAGGTCAAAATCAGTTTCGGATTTTGTTGCCGCCTCAAGCTTCGCATTACTTCGAGCATCAATGGAATTTGAGAACATGTCAGAAGTTAAGGCCTATTTCCCTAGGAGCGAGAATACTGTCACCACATCCTCGGCTAGGTGACATGGTATATCAAAGCCAAGAAACGTACTTACTTTCAGTTTTTGTCCCCAAAATCGACACAAATTCAATCATTTAGCCGCCATCTTTGTCCATTGCCGATCTTTTTTACCACAAAAACTTGTGTACGTTGGACCCCTTGATAAAACAGCATGCTCACTGTCACATTAAGTTTTCATGGATAGGGTTAATGTCATAGTTAAGGCGAGACTACGCCCCTTTTTATCTGCCATGTGGTTTAAATTGGCTGCTTTGATACATTTTCTGATGGCTTGTAGTTTTAATTGTACATTATGTAAATTAGTTTGCTTGGGTTAAGTGTGCGAGTTGGGTGAGTATATTTTACTAGTTGAGCGTGGTGCATGGGAATTGGGTGCTTGTGGTGAGTTTTCTTCGTGGGGTTTTGTATAAAAACCCTGCGTTGAAATGACTCGTTGGGTAGACGATTTTTGGCATTATAGCTGGTGGAAGTGAAGTTGAGATTTTTGTGTGAAAGTTGGATTCTTCTTGGGGTAAATACTTTTTAATTTACATTAATTTTATTGTGTAAATGTTTTAGTAATTTTGTGGCTTAAATGAGCAGCTTTTTAGTCTGTTGCATAATCGCAAACAACGCTGGAAAATGACAAATGGCTGTATAGTTAATTTCTCATTTTCCTGCACTGTTTTGGAATGGTGGATGACTAGGACTGGTTATATCGGAGAACTATTACGTTGAATGTTTTGTCAGATTATCATTTAAGCCATGGTTAGTTAAATAAGCTATTTTTGTAACTATTTTCAAAGAAACAAACATTGTGATAATTTGTAATTAATCGTCTGCTTAGCAGTTCATATTTTGTAATTGCTAATGTTGTATTGTTCAAATGATATTTGGATAATGTCTAATGCTGTAAAATTGTATCTTAATACAGTTCAGTACTTTGAATTGTTAGTTTGAGAAAACATTGTGGGAAAAGACGTTAGCATATTGTTTGGGTCTATATTTTGTAATAGCTTGGGTTTGAGAAAACATTGTGGGAAAAGATGCTAACATGTTATTTTGTCTTGAGATGTTTGTAAAACATGATGTTAAGTAGAGCCATAAGAGCTCTTATTAGGTAGTTGCTATAATATTTGTTATACTTTCTATAGGTTGCTTGTTGCTTGATGTTGTTTGAAGTTGCTTGATTGGTTGTAACCTACAATATATACTGATGTATACTGATGATAGGCGTATGTGGTGTGATGGCTGTGAACCTGACCTTGTGAAAGTATACGTGTAGTCCAGACCGGGAAACTTGGGTAGTATGTCGTGCCGGCGTCAGCGTCATCGGGAAAGGACGTTTGGGATGTGACGACCGGGGAACAACATTGTAATATATAATAAACGGCTGGACAATCACATTATCTTGGTAATATAGGCGCGGTCAGGCGACAGTTTAATCTAGAAAATTTGTGTTGTTGGTGTTTTGGAAGAAAATTAGTATTTTTTCAGTTGCATTAATTTATAAATCGTGTGAAGTAACGTGGACATTTTGGGACATTAGACGTCAACCTAAAACATACAGTGATAGTGGACTCTCGAAATTCTTTAGGAACTTTATTGATTTTTGGTTTAACTTGATTACATTTTGATAAATTGGTATTTGTTTATTTGTTTATGTAAATAAAATTTGGAAATGCACATCCTGACTCTTTACTGACCCGTATCCAAGCCAACCGCTCAGCCGTCTTGTGACATTTGGTGTCAGAAGTGGGATGTTTGGTTTGGATACATTGGCTAGTCTGAGATTTTGAATTATTTCTTAAGTAAAATTGACAAATATTCTTTAGGTCCTTCATTTGATAAAACTTAAACTTTTGGTTGTTAAAATTGACTAGGTTTAAATTAAGTAATTTTCTTATAGTACTTTACATACTAGGGATTTTGATTGTCATCTATGTAAACCATTATTATAACATGTTGTATTTTTCTTTAAGCTAAACGTTAATAACGCTGTCAGGAGTCTACCCCATAGCCTGTCAGGGTTGTTCAATGTTTAGTTACTATTTTTCAGTTGTGTTTTGTTAAGCAACCCCAGGAGGAAGTTTTTGGGAGATTGGTGAGATTGGTAACATTTGTGATTTTGTTGTGGTCCAACTTTGGTGAGGTATCCTTTTCCATACTGTAGGTATTGATTATTTACATTCAGTTGTTGATTTTGGTCATGGCTGACATAAGTAAGTTGGTTGAGGCTGGGAAGGCTTTTGGTTATGAGGGGGAGGAACTTAGAGATTTTGTAAAGGACGAACAGAATAGGTTGAGAGATGAGAGGGCTAAGGAAAGGGAGTTTATACGAGAGGAAGAGTTAGAAAAGAGAAAGTTTTTGGTGGAACAGGAGAGAGAGGCACGTGAACATGAGCTTAGAAAAATGGAATTGGCTAAGAAATGTGGTGTTTCATTGGGACAGACAAACCCTAGGGGACCTAAGATTCCACCCTTTGACGAGGCACATGATGAGATAGATAGCTATCTGAAAAGGTTTGAAATCTATGCCACTGCACAGGGCTGGGACAAATCCCAGTGGGCCATGTATTTAAGTGCTTTGCTTAAGGGGAGGGCTTTGGACGTTTATGCGTTAATGCCGGTTGAACAGTCAAGTGATTTTGAATACTTGAAGAATGCTTTACTTCAGAGATATGATTTATCAGAGGAGTCCTTTAAACGTAAGTTTAGGAGCAGTAAGCCGGAGACGGGTGAGAGTTTTGCTCAGTTTAACACTCGATTGCGCAGCTATTTCAGCAGATGGATTGAACTAGCAGAATTGGAGAAGGACTACGAAAGTTTGTTTGATTTTATGGTACGGGATCAATTTTTATTTATGTGTAACACAGATTTGAGAACGTTTCTTGCAGAGAAGAGATGTTTGACATCGGGTGAGATGGCACAGATGGCAGATTGGTATCGTAATGCTAGATTTACCTCGGCAGTAAGTTTAACAAAGCAGAACAAGAGACAAGAGCAGAATAAGGTAGAAGCGACAGGTAATAGTCAGTCAAGTAGGCCGCAAGGTCAGCCTCAAGCAAACGATGAAGGGAAGAGATGTTTTAAGTGCAATAGCCTAGGTCATTTAGCTAGAGATTGTCCTAGTGCTGTAAAATGTTATATCTGTGATAGGAAAGGTCATGTAGCTAGGGAATGTCCAAAGAGACATAAAGTAGCGAGTATGTTGAGTCAGGAAGATGACGATGACATGGAAGATCAACAGCAAGGGATTTCGAATTGTGGAGCCTGTACCATTGATGATGTCGGGGAGAGTCGTAAGTCAACTTGGAGTTCGATGCCCGTACTCGAGGGAAAGGTAAGTGGTAAGGTAGTTAGTGTCTTGAGAGATACAGGTTGCAGTGGAGTAATTGTACGGAAGAGTTTGGTTCCAGTTGAGGCTCTAGAAGGCGAAACGCAGGAAATAAGATTAGCTGATAGGTCAGTAATTAGTGTGCCAGTTGCTGAGGTTGAGATACAGACTCCATACTATACAGGACAGGTAAGAGCGTGGTGTTTTAAGAACCCATTATACGACGTGATGGTCGGGAATATTCCAGGGGCAATAGGACCAGATAGGCCAGCAGAAGCTGTGGAAAGAGAGGATGGAACGAAAGGTCGGACTAAGGTAAGAAAATCAGCTAAGGCATCATTTCAGAAGACGCCGCCACAATGGATGACTGATAATTTGACGGGTCCGAAGCGGCCAGGTAGGTGGAAGAGTTATATGTATGGGTTAGGTTTGGTTTTGAGTGTTTTGTTGGTGGTATTTTCGAGTGGGAGTTTAATGGCTTGTAGGGAAGTAGATGGTTTCGGTTGTGTTGGAAGAACAGAAGTCCAGTATCCTTATTCGGATAATATTGAGGCAAACCAATCGGCTGATGGACACAGACGATCATGTTTAGGCTTGATAGGATTTGATGGCAGGTATGTTCCTAGTTTCAGCTTGTTTGCATTGCAAGTAACGGACCCGAATAAGAAAAAAAAGGTATGTATGGGGGATCGTCAGGGAAAACAAATACATAATATGCCCTATAGTGCAGGGAGTTTTATACTCCAGACTGATGCCTCAGAGGGTGGATTGGTTGCAAGGTTGTGGTTAGGAGATGTGTTAAGGAAGTTGTTGGTAGCTGATGGTAATAGAAAGTTGAAGGTTTGGGGATTGAATTATTCTACAATAGAGGAAGAAAGTCAGGCAATTGTTAGGCCTGTTCAGAAGCTTGGAAGTATCAGTCGGGGAAAAGATTCTTTTCGGAGGCTGAGTCGGTTGTTGGTTTTGACAGAGTTATCATTCGAAAACTTAATGTGGGAACAAAGTACTGCGTACTCCTTTGGTTGGGGGAGGTATGTCACATTAAGTTTTCATGGATAGGGTTAATGTCATAGTTAAGGCGAGACTACGCCCCTTTTTATCTGCCATGTGGTTTAAATTGGCTGCTTTGATACATTTTCTGATGGCTTGTAGTTTTAATTGTACATTATGTAAATTAGTTTGCTTGGGTTAAGTGTGCGAGTTGGGTGAGTATATTTTACTAGTTGAGCGTGGTGCATGGGAATTGGGTGCTTGTGGTGAGTTTTCTTCGTGGGGTTTTGTATAAAAACCCTGCGTTGAAATGACTCGTTGGGTAGACGATTTTTGGCATTATAGCTGGTGGAAGTGAAGTTGAGATTTTTGTGTGAAAGTTGGATTCTTCTTGGGGTAAATACTTTTTAATTTACATTAATTTTATTGTGTAAATGTTTTAGTAATTTTGTGGCTTAAATGAGCAGCTTTTTAGTCTGTTGCATAATCGCAAACAACGCTGGAAAATGACAAATGGCTGTATAGTTAATTTCTCATTTTCCTGCACTGTTTTGGAATGGTGGATGACTAGGACTGGTTATATCGGAGAACTATTACGTTGAATGTTTTGTCAGATTATCATTTAAGCCATGGTTAGTTAAATAAGCTATTTTTGTAACTATTTTCAAAGAAACAAACATTGTGATAATTTGTAATTAATCGTCTGCTTAGCAGTTCATATTTTGTAATTGCTAATGTTGTATTGTTCAAATGATATTTGGATAATGTCTAATGCTGTAAAATTGTATCTTAATACAGTTCAGTACTTTGAATTGTTAGTTTGAGAAAACATTGTGGGAAAAGACGTTAGCATATTGTTTGGGTCTATATTTTGTAATAGCTTGGGTTTGAGAAAACATTGTGGGAAAAGATGCTAACATGTTATTTTGTCTTGAGATGTTTGTAAAACATGATGTTAAGTAGAGCCATAAGAGCTCTTATTAGGTAGTTGCTATAATATTTGTTATACTTTCTATAGGTTGCTTGTTGCTTGATGTTGTTTGAAGTTGCTTGATTGGTTGTAACCTACAATATATACTGATGTATACTGATGATAGGCGTATGTGGTGTGATGGCTGTGAACCTGACCTTGTGAAAGTATACGTGTAGTCCAGACCGGGAAACTTGGGTAGTATGTCGTGCCGGCGTCAGCGTCATCGGGAAAGGACGTTTGGGATGTGACGACCGGGGAACAACATTGTAATATATAATAAACGGCTGGACAATCACATTATCTTGGTAATATAGGCGCGGTCAGGCGACAGTTTAATCTAGAAAATTTGTGTTGTTGGTGTTTTGGAAGAAAATTAGTATTTTTTCAGTTGCATTAATTTATAAATCGTGTGAAGTAACGTGGACATTTTGGGACATTAGACGTCAACCTAAAACATACAGTGATAGTGGACTCTCGAAATTCTTTAGGAACTTTATTGATTTTTGGTTTAACTTGATTACATTTTGATAAATTGGTATTTGTTTATTTGTTTATGTAAATAAAATTTGGAAATGCACATCCTGACTCTTTACTGACCCGTATCCAAGCCAACCGCTCAGCCGTCTTGTGACACTCACGCGTTCGGTTAGATCAACGAAGCTGGAGTGTTTTATGTCAAAATTTGCATATTTTTGGCAATATTTCAAGTTCTACATAATAGAATTTGATAAAACTCCCTCATTGTATTAAGCAACATGTCCTGGTAATAATTCAAAAAGAAAATGTATAGGTCAGCGCACTTATTAGTGAATTACAGCAATTTTTATCAGCTACACATGAATAAAATGACGCAAAACAGTGGTAACTGCATACACACTTACGACTGTCTTGCTCTAAATAATCGATTTCCATCTTGAGGAAATTAGTTCGCATAATAAATACTTTTACCGTCGAAAATGGTAAATTGTAATGATGTGTTATATTTTTGAAAATATGGTAGCGAAACATATTGGTACGAAATATTTAATTTACTACAATAATGACCGAGTGTTCCGAAAAACTGAAGCATTCCCCCTTAAATGTGAGTTTAAAGATCTGATTGGATAGTTTTTCTAATAACAATGAATTTGTTCTAAAAATATACAGGGTTTACCGATATGTATTGACAAACCGTCTGTGTTGTTATAAAATCTCGTAACTATAAACTGAAAACGATAATTTTTACACTGACCCGGGTGAGTCGATGTCAAGTGCGGGAATCCAGGTACATTATCCGATATGGTTGATTGATTCAATGTTCATTAGGTACAAAAATACTTTTTGTCATATACATTATAAAGTCAAAGTGGTCAAATGGTTACGATCGAAGACTTTAAATTGAATATGTCTTTTAGTATGGGTTCGAAACTCACAGTCCCCTCTGATTTTATTTGTTTTTCATTTCTATTTCTTTTTTTCATTGCACCAAGTTTTCTTTTTAATTTTTCATTATGCTCGACGGACATAATATGCGAATATAGGCATGTGTTTAATTGTAAACGGTCTTCCAACAAAAATCACAAATCATATATTTTTAACATATCAACAAATAATTAGAGAAAAATGAATAAAATGCAAACAAAAAAGATCTGGATTATGAAAATGTGCCATTTAATTTTGCCAGCAATATTTGACTTTGGCATTTCACGTTGGAAACATCAAGGGAAAAAGTGAGCAATTTTATTTCCTCAAAGATTTCTTTTTTTTTAAAATTTCAAAAGCGCATTTCATGTGTCGCCTTAAAGAATTGGGAATATAGATCTACATAACGGTAATTGATGTCTGTAAATGGATTAGACTGCAAACATTAAAAAAAAAAAAAAAAAAAAAAAAAAAAAAAAAAAAAAAAATAAATGAAAAACCTTGAAAAATAAAAAATATGCCTGACTTTTAGTAGAATCGAACTTGGTCCGTTCGAGTAGAAGTCCCTAGGCTTTCCACTGCGCTATCACAGACTTGCACGTCAACGATTGTTTAAACAAATATTTTGTAAAATCGAAATCTGTGAACTGTTTTTAATAACAATGGACGGGTCAATGTAAATAAACAAATGATCAAATTATCGTGCGGCCTTTATCAGTAATTCTACAGAAAACGTACATCTATGGCCAGCTTTTGATAAAAAAGACACATTTTGGTATTGGACCTCGAATAACTTAAATTAAAGGGAAAATATGTGACAAAATCAAAACAAAACATGTTCTGAATTAAGTACCGATATTTTTTGTAAATTTTCATTCCTATGATAAAGCACCTGACAGAAATAAGCCTTACCGTTACGGAGAGAAATGTTGAGTTTAACTTCTGAAAATTGTTTCATTTTAAAAAAAAAACACACACACACTTTTCACTCGTTAAAAGCTTTCGCCAGAATGCATGAACATACTGCTACAGTTGTTCATCTCTTCGGAGAAATCATTTCAACACCTGAAAATCTAAAACGATTCTAAAATATGTATCAAAACTTCTCATATAATCTGTGATTTTAGTCCAAATTTAAATGCACAAATGTCAACTTTTGTATTTTCTTACAATACTTTTATCTTCACTTGAATTATTCATAAAATATTTGAACTTGTCTTCAAAAGCAGTGTAACGGTATGGTTTTTTAACAATACCGTTACGGAAAATGGACCTTACCGTTACGGAAAAAGGACAATACCGTTACAAAATGGACAATACCGTTACAAATTTTTGGTTTGCGTAACGGTATTGTTTGTAACGGTAATGTAAAATTTACACATCTTTTCAATAATTGTGATAACGTGGAAGGGATATGCATAGTTTCTCTTGACATAAACCAGAAGGGTTATACAGAAAATAGCATGGCAAAGTAAACATTTCATTATAGCGACCGACATTTGTTTAATCATATGAACGGTATTGTACGCGGAAAACAGAACTATTTAATACGAACAACTTACTTCGTATTTTGTCTTCAAGCGAATCAGACATCACGGCCATATATTGTCACATTTACAAAATGTCGCGGAGATGCTTTAATATGACGTCATTTGATGACGAAGTCAGTGGTAGATAGTTAGCAAAAGTTGAAGAAATGATCCCGTAACGGTACTGTTTTATTTTACAGGGACAGTGGTTTAGGATTAAAAATTTTGTTAATGGTATGAGTGTTTAGCTCTTTTTGTTTTTTATCCACGAGGACAACATTATGTCTATCAACAACAACAAAAAAGTGTGTATTTTCTATTTGATAACCCTTTCTTTTTTGTAAAAAATATGTCAGGTTCGGCATCGGGACACAATAAAATCGCTGATTTTCGTAGGGTCATCAAATTTTGTTCCGAAATATTGTTACAATTGGCGTTTTTCTGTTAAATAAAAAGTATTTGGCTTTGATTAACATAAGATAAACATACTGAATACTGTATATAAGTTACTCTCTTACGAACAGAGCGTATTCTCCCTACATTCCATTTCGATAGAATACTCTCTGTTCTCGCGGGGTCGTTTCACGTCTAATCTCGGGGCCTTGGCGGGATTTCGGTATCCAATCGTCGCCAATATACTCATAAACAATCGAAATTTCTGATACAAGAAATGATTGGCTAACGCTCCAAATTACCAGCTTCCGCCAAAAATAGAAGCGACGTAATGTATGCGTAATCAAACCAGATCAAACTGAAAGATTTTGATTCGATAATTCAAATGTTACCGGCTTCAGCCAAAAATAGAAGCGACGTAATGTATACGTAATGATCATGCAAGATAAAACTGAATGATTTTGATTCGATAATTCAAATGGTGTGCTATAATTAGATTATGACGACCAAATAGGCTGTTAGCGTACCGAAAACTGCAGAGGTCATATTTGATGGTTTAATCAATAGAGCTCGGCATGGAGAGTATATATAAGTGCACTTTTAGCACAGAATTACTCCGTAATTACACCGGGACAGGCGATGTACGTTTTCTATAGAATGACTGTTATACGCCTTATCGAAGCCGTAGTAACGATATTTAATAACAGCACCGACGGAATACTATGATCGCGAAAAAACGTCCCACCCTTTGGTCGAGTTCACCACCAGTGAATCATTATGTACAATCATTTTCACTCCATCGTCTTTCCGCACCTTTTCATCGGAATTAAGGATGACAACCCATCATCAACTACAAAAAAATTCATGCATCTTCGGGTGTCATCCGAAGCAACGGGAATCAACGAAGATATCCTGCGTCAACTCCCGTTACCACGGATGAAGTCCAGAAATTGACGAAAGCATGTCTCCTTAATTTTCGTTGTCAAAAATGACACACAAAGATGTACGAAGTTTTTGGTATCTATAACGATGGATTGTAATACTTAAGTTTTTTTCACTGTGTCGCCTCTCACACCCTAAAATATTAACTTTCCGAAACTCTGCTTTTTGATACTTTCCATTTCTGTCCGCAGCAGCTTTAAAGAGCCTCTATCATTTTCCGTTAAGGGAGACGGTAAAATGGCTATTCCACCACATCCTAAAAGGGAGATAACCCTCTATTACCTTTTCCGCAAGTGGTTAACCACCAATGCCTTGAATGATTGTTTTGTCCTAAAATATCGAGAGAAAAGAAGAGTTTATTGATCGTCAGAAATTTTGTCAAAACATACAAAGTCTAAATAGGTTCCGTGTAGGAAAGTGTTAACCAATATCCACACAAGATAAAAAGAAACATTGTGGGAAATGAAAAAAAAAATGGTTGAGATATAAAATTTCTTTATTTCCCACATTGTTTCTACCCATATAGACGAAAATATTGCAACCTTCTTTCAGTTGAAATTGTCATTTATGCGGACAGCACCTTCGAATTTAGACCAGTCGAGAAATTCGCATTCTGACAATGAGTTGCTGTCCCTCTCCCACGGTGTATAATCACGTGACTCAGAATTTCCGATAATCTTTAATATCTTTTTTAATACTTGACCAATTCAAATTCGGTTTGAAGCAGAGAATGTGGGAAAATGCCAGGAATAAGCTGGACGTGTTGGATCTTTTAAAAATCAACTGTTAAAAAAGTTATTGAAGATAAACCAAAATTTTGGTTTATCTTCAATAACCTTTTTATCAGTTAAGTTTTCAAAAATCATCTACGTCCATCTAATGCGTGACGTCTGTCCAAATTCTCTGCTTCAAACCGATTTCAAATCGGTCCAGTAATTACAAAATTATTGAAGATTTTCTGAAAATTTTGTATCACGTGATTATCAACCGTGTCTCCGGTTACTTGGCTTTGGCGATCCTGTGAGATATTACCCCTTTATCAAACGACCAATACTATAAACGTTCATTTGAAAGATGTTGCAGACAACAAAATCAATATTGTTAAAAACGCATTTTTTTGTATATTTTAGGAGAGAAAAATTACGACAAAATGTGAAACTGCTGGTTATCAGTATTTTCCTGTATTGCATAAATGCTTTCCAAAACCGCTCTAATATAGACATCAAAACCGTCGTTACGTATCCGAACCTATTCAGACGCGGTCGTAAACATTCGGCGGTGGAAAGGTCCACCGCCGAATGTTTTCGACTTCGCCCGAATAATTCCGACGTCGCGCTAATCTCATTAGAGGTATTCCTCCTTAACAATTAACAAATGGTACACGGTATCACTGGTGGTGAACTCGGACAAAGCGAGGAACATTTTTCATGAACACAAGGTACAGATACTTCATGTTTAAATGCGCGTTTAAAAACCAGTTTTACTAGTTTGAGCATGTACACAACGATTTGCACGTGTTTATCCGCCCAAAACAATATGGACGAATCGGAGAGACACTTAGAGGCTATTGTCAGTTTTGTTATTTTATTTCTCTGACTGATTCTGAAGTTGGTATTACAATTCTTGGAGTAGAAGTTTTTTTCCGATGTGAAAATCGTAGTTAACGTTTTTTGAAGGGGACTTGTACGGTTTATTTATGATACCGTAAACATTTTCAATGGCTGTTCGAATTGCAATGACTTTTGTCCTAACAATAGAATGGGTTTTCGGTTAAATATGGATAAATCGTAGGTGTTGTTATAAAATCCTGTAACTGCAGCTTCAATAAAGTTGAGTTTGTGACGTTTTAGATTTACGCCGACGAAGCACTAGTGTTTGTCCGAAAAAACGTCACTAGGTCTATATATACCGTAGTAGATAAAATTTATTCTTTTTCAAAGACGAATTAATGATATACAATAATCATTTCCAAAACAATAGGCCTATCTGGTATTGCAGCCCCCAATTAGAATGCTTTCAGTAATGACCACCATATAGATAGTGCTTCGTTTGCCCGTCCGTCCGTTTTTCTACCCGTCCGCCAATTTGTCTAGCTGACTGCTCTAGATGTCAAAATACTTTGATTTTATATGTTGAGAAGTTAAAATGTGTGTACTAATTAAGAAAATATGAAAGAAAAATATTAAGAAAAAAGGAGCCAAATTATTTTCAGTATAGATCTATTCTTCTTTTGATTCAATGTTTGCTATACGCACTTCAACGTCACACAAAACGTGGGAACGACGTCGTATTGTTTGGCGGCGATGTTATAAAGTCATGAAAACAGATCATGAGCGTAAACTTTTGTTTCAGGAGAAATGTAGTGAGACGTCTTTTTTTTAACATTTTATCTTTAAGAAATTTAAAATATTGAAACAAATGGATTTAATTATAGTAGCACAAATATACTCTCCGTCATAAGAAAGTAGCCACTTGTCTAATGCAAATGGTCGCCAATTTTAGGATTATTCATAAATGTACCGAAATAAATACAAGATATTGAAGCATGGCAAGTAAATCGAAAACAGTCGAATTACCCCATTAATTAGACTGTTTTCGATTTACTTGCCATGCTACAATTTTGAGACGATTCCAACACATCCAACGTCTACACGTGACGTCATTCCGACAAGACAACCATTATCGGAACGACTACCTGTGAAATCGACAGAAAAAGGCAAACGTTACAGATAGGCTAGATTGCTTCCTGAGTTGAGTTCTATCAGCAGTAGAGGCTGATTAACGGATTAGACCATCCGTTTCAGACGTCTTGCGATACCCATAGTCTTGCAACGGTGTTATTGACAACATTACCTTCAGTGGGTTAGACAACATCTATTGTTTTCTAAGGACAATTGCATAGCATGTATTAATACCAACGGTGTTCACACTCGAAAATGTCTTGTAAAAGCGAATATTATCCTTATCCACTTTCAGGAATTGTTACGGTAATAACAAGTATAGTAATACATTGACAATTATTGAAAGTAAAAGATTAAATGTGCATTTGTAAAATTTTATTTATGTACCGTATGCAGTCAAGGTGTTAATTGAAAAGGAAATGCACACAGTTAACTTTTCCCATTAGTATACTTTAGAATGCATGCCCGTAGAAAGCAATTCCATATGGGCCCTGTCTGGGCCAGTGTCTAATATTGGGGGTGGGGGGGGGGGGGGGGCTAAATTAGATTTGCCATAAGTTTTAAATGTGAAATGATGAAAATTCGGCATTTTGCCAACTATGGGGGTGGGGGGGGCGGCTCCAGAGTCCCCCTGTTCGTACGGGCCTGGGATGTGTGAAACAGTGGATCCTCCTTAGAATAAATGGTGATAATGGTAATGACAAACATTACAGTATAGATCTGGAAACGTTCATTTAGGCTTTTGCGACCAACATGGATCCAGATCAGACTTTGCATGTGCACTGTCTGATCAAGATCCATCTTGTTCTCATTTAATAGCTTATTATCCACCTGTACCAAATTTAAGAAGGCATAACGAAAATCTTACCGGTGAAACTCCAAGGTAACAATAAAAATGATGATGATGATGATGATGATGATGATGATGATGATGATGATGATGATGATGATGATGATGATGATGATGTTGTTGATGATGATGATGATGATGATGATGATGATGATGATGATGATGATGATGATGATGATGATGATGATGATGATGATGATGATGATGATGATGATGTCATCTAATTGTCATCACCTGTCAGTAATTTATCTGAAAGGGCAGTTAGGCAGTACAAATTGATATATATTGAAACAAGTACCTGGTGCTCGAATTTGATGCCGGAAATCTATGGTTAGATGCTCAAATCAGTGCGATATTACCGAATAAATGTTTAAATGTGCCGTTAAGTCCAGTGCAATCGATTAATTTATCAAACATGTGGTCATAAAACACCGTAGCTGGAAAAGATAACATCGCAAACATGCTGTAACGTTGTCACGAAGAAACCGCACAATGATTTTCAATGACATGACACCGAAAACTGCCATTTATAGCCTTTATTTGTATATTTATATGTCTTTTTTGTTTACTTGCAATGCAAGTTGATAAACATAAACAGTGATATCGTACCATTTCGTTCGGGCGATTAAGATCAACCCACATGATCTCAATATGCGCTTTGTGCACTTGCAATCCGTTTATAACATTTGAAAATAATGATCGATAAAACTGATATTTTCGTGCGTATTATAAATCATATCTACATACCCTAGTAACTTCCACTTGAGTGCATCCTTTAAAAAAAGACGGAAAGAGAAGTAAAACAAAATACCACGTGTATTGTTTACAAAAATCCGGATGTGACATGAAGTATCTGTACCTTGTGTTCATGAAAAATGTTCCTCGCTTTGTCCGAGTTCACCACCAGTGGGTATGTTGGATAAAAAACGAAATAAATTTGTGATCATCATGCAGCATTATTGTTCGTTTCGGGGGGGGGTCGCTTGTTGTGTATGTCACACGACATAATAAAACACCGTTTCAATTCTCGAAAAAGAATTAGGGAAACAGCAGTTTATTCCGATTGAGCCGGTATTGTCCACCCAAATTAACCCGTAGTCCCTGAGCCAGAAACATGTTTGCTCCCCCCCCCCCCCCCCCCCCCCCCCCCCCCAGGGGTTATTTTGTAGACATAGTTTTTCATAAAGTACAATATCTTAGAAACATTTTGAGCATTGTTTGCACTCTGGCCGTTGGGGCTTTTGGCTGTAACCCTTATCTAAAACCCTTAACCCTATCATTTTTTTCATTCAAATTTACAATACACTTATTTGGTCATATTTTCATTGAATATTGTCCTACAGATGTCTAAATGGTATCAAATGAAAGCTTATGACTTGCTCTTTCATTTGTAGTTATTTTATGCAAATTAGCTCATTTGCATATTCATGAATATTAATGATTTCCCTTAAAATTTCCTTTTTATGGCGAAAATTTGATAAATACTTTCTTAAAAAAGGCGTTTTTGTCCAGGCGGAATTTTGTAAACATGGTTTATCAGTAAGAACATTTTATTAGAAACATTTTGAGCCTTGTTTGCACTCTGGCGGTTGGGGCTTTTCGGCGTGACCCTTGTCTAAACCCTTAACCCTACCAAATTGTTCATTCAAATTTTGAAAATGAATTTGGTCATATCTTGGTTGAATATTTACACACAGATGTCAGAATGGTATCAAATCAAAGCTCATGACTTGTTCTTTCATTTTAAGATACATTATGCAAATTAGCTCATTTGCATATTCATGAATATTAATTATTTTTCCTAAAATTGTGATTTTCGACCAAAATCTGGTAAATACTTTCCAAAATAAGACATTTTTGTGCAGGGGAATTGTGTAAACATAATAAATCTTAAAGAAAATCATACATGAAACATTTTGAGAGATGTTTGCACTTTGACTGTTGGGGCATTTGGCCAAAAACCTTACCTAAACCCTTAACCCTATAGAATTGTTCAGTCATTTCAAAACGTTTTTTTATCATACATGTTTCTTGATGAATTTTGACCTACAGATGTAAGAATGGTATCAAATGAAAGCTTATGACTGTCCCAATCATTTGCCATAAATTTTATGCAAATTATCTCATTTGCATATTCGTGAATATTAATGACATTACTTAAAAACTGTGACCTTTTTAGCGGGTATTTGGAAAATACTTTCAAAAACATTGTGTTTCTACTCAAGGGGAATCATGTAAACATAGTTTATCTTAAAGAACATTTTATTACAAAAATGTTGAGCAATGTTTGCAATCTGGCGGTTGGGGCTTTTGACTGTGACCCATATCTAAACCCTTAACCCCATCAAATTTTTCATTTGAATTTTCAAAATTTGTTTGGTCATAGCTTGATTGAATATTGACCTACAGATGTAAGAATGGTATCAAATGAAAGCTAATGACCTTTTCTTTAATTTGCAGTTATTTTAGGCAAGTTGGCTCATTTGCATATGCATTTATATTAATGATTTGTCTACAATTTGTGATTGTTTTCAAGTTAAATACCTACCAAAAGGTGGGATTTTTTCTTTATCGTGTGTTTTTAACCATCTGATATCCATGTTCACTCTTTTAACAACATCTAAGCCTTAATTGAGATCTATTTGATGTTTGTTTTGAAGTAACTGCGATTATAAAGTGTGCAACCCATCATATTTTGTTCCTATAAATCTTATTATCAATGTATATATTTAGTTTCCATTTGATTTTTTTTTAAATCTTTAATGTTTAAGTGCAAATAAGTTTAATTGATTCCATGTATTGTACTGGTGTTCTTGCTTTTATCTAGTTTAGTTGACAAAATGTTATCCTTTGATGAATCCAAAATTGCCGCAAAATAGGACTTTGTACATTAACATTTTATTAATGCCATATGATGATACAAAGGTGTCTAACCTGTGGGACTTTATTCTAATACACATATAAAATAAATCATTATAATTATTTTTGTAATTTTTATGGCTGGATAGAGATCCTGGAATGTAGACAAATTGCATACATATAGCAGAATAACATTGATAAGCAATTGTCAAGCTCCATTTTTTGCCATTCACATTGAGAAAACAGCATGATTTTGTTCCATCTGGAGAGCCCTTCCTTGTGTATTCCTCATAACCAAGTCAATTTGTTGGCCTTAAGTGTATTTGATATGTGGCTGACACATCAGGGACACTGGTGTTACCATTCCTTTATGCTCTATTGAGGTATTTTAACTTCAGATAATTTAAGCTTGGGGTGCCATATGTAAAGCCTATGTATCAGATGCATAAATCAAGAAATGTACTCCCTGTATGTATGTAGCTAGAGTACAGACAATAAACGATTGCGATCAAAAGATTATTGCAGTCATTTACGATGCATTTATTTGTCTGTATCAGATCAGAACAGATGTGAACTGTGAACTGATCCATACTACCGACAGCCCATGCTGAATGTACATTAAAATTCTTCCGAACTTATAAATATGTCTTATATGTGCTTTCAGCATAGTATAACCTCACAATGGATTAAGAATAGTTCCCTTGCAATACGTATACAATATCTTTCAATATGGCTTATGTTTCAAGGATGGCATTCGATAGCCATAGATATCTTCAGTTCAATACTTTCCTGATATTTAAATGATACAACTAAAACCTGATTTAGATCAGCATATGAAATCCCATATTAAGACAGTTTTTGCACTGTTATAGGACAATTTGACCAAAAATGATTAACATCACACTTGGTGACAATCTTGAAATTACTTACACTCTGGGAGTTTGGCTAGGTTATCATAATGGAAACCGACATAGATCAACACTAGACTTTCTATTTAATGCAAAGAATCATCAATATTTATTGTACTAAATATAACAGGGTTACTATGTACTTAACATCACAGGGTTACTATATAACATATACGTTAGCACTGTCAAATGGAATACATTTTATGGATTTTCCACAATAAATGTGGTTTTATCCCAAACATATAAAGAATCAATAATATTCATGAATAAGCATATGAGCAAATTGCCAATATACAAGCAATTCACTAGATTTCATTTGATACCATTATGACGTTTGTATGTCAATTTTTGATCAAGATATGACCAAAACATATTGAAAATATTAATGAACAATTTGATAGGGTTAAGGGTTTAGATAAGGGGTTTTGCCAAAAGCTCCTACTATCACAGTGCAAACATCGCTTATAATGTTATTTATATAATGTTCTTTAAGCTAAATCATGTTTGCATAATTCCCCCTGAGCAGAAACGCATTGTTTCTGAAATTATTTTCTGAAAGTATTTAATACCTTTTCGCTGAAAAAATCACAATTTTAAGGAAAATCATTAATTCTCATAAATATGCAAATGAACTAATTTGCATAAAAAATAATAGCACTTGAAAGAGTCATCCATAAGCTTTCATTTGATACCCTAGTGACATCTGTTAGTAACTGTTCAATCAGGATATGACCAAAAACGTTTTGAAAATTCAAATAAAAATTTGATGGGGTTAAGGGTTTAGATAAGGGTCACGGCCAAAAGCCCCAACCGCCAGATTGCAAACGTTGCTCAAAATTTTTCTAATAAAACGTTCTTTAAGATAAACTATGTTTACATGATTCCCCTTGAGTAGAAACACAATGTTTTTGAAAGTATTTACCAATTACCCGCTAAAAAGGTCACACTCTTAAGTAATGTCATTAATATTCACGAATATGCAAATGAGATAATTTGCATAAAATTTATGGCAAATTATTGGGACAGTCATAAGCTTTCATTTGATACCATTCTTACATCTGTAGGTCTATATTCAACCAAGATATGATAAAAAACGTTTTGAAATGACTGAACAATTTTATAGGGTTAAGGGTTTAGATAATGGTTTTGGCCAAATGCCCCAAAAGCCGAAGTGCAAACATCGCTCAAAATGTTTCATATATGATTTACTTTAAGATTAATTATGTTTACACAATTCCCCTGCACAAAAATGTCTTGTTTTGGAAAGTATTTACCAGATTTTGGTCGAAAATCACAATTTTAGGAAAAATAATTAATATTCATGAATATGCAAATGAGCTAATTTGCATAACATATCTTAAAATGAAAGAGCAAGTCATAAGCTTTGATTTGATACCATTCTGACATCTGTGTGTAAATATTCAAACAAGATATGACCAAATTCATTTTCAAAATTTGAATGAACAATTTGGTAGGGTTAAGAGTTTAGATAAGGGTCACGCCGAAAAGCCCTAACCGCCAGAGTGCAAACAAGGCTCAAAATGTTTCTAATAAAATGTTCTTACTGATAAACCATGTTTACAAAATTCCCCCTGGACAGAAACGCCTTGTTTTGGAAATTATTAACCAAATTTTAATCAAAAATTGACAATTTTATGGAAAATCATTAATATTCATGAATATGCAAATGAGCTAATTTGCATAAAATAACTACAAATGAAAGAGCAAGTCATAAGCTTTCATTTGATACCATATTGACATATGTAGGCCAAAATTCAATGAAGATATGACCAAATAAATGTCTGTAAATTTGAATAAAAAATTTAAAAGGGTTAAGGGTTTTAGATAAGGGTTACAGCCAAAAGCCCCAACGGCCAGAGTGCAAACAACGCTCATCTTATAGCATTTGTTATAAGCTTTCAGAAAATCATACCCTTCAAAATTCCTCCTGGGGGGGGGGGGGGAGCAGGGGTTATTGGTGGCTCAAGGTCTACCGGGACAACTTAATTTTCGTGTGCAAAGTCCGTTAGTTGTGCGTCTTAACAAAACATTGCCGAGGTGGGGTCATTACATATGCAGATGTCCCGGGTTAATCTTGCTGGACAATATATGGAAAAAGTCCTATTATGGTAGTTCGACCGCGTTATTGCAAAACCTCGTAACCCCAACTTTACTTCAGCTGGAGTTACGATGTTACGCAATCACAGGCGACAATCACGTGACTTTGTTATGATATGCTTTCCTACAGTTTGCGCCACAGCGTATGGCACGTGTTTATGTTTTGTTTAATGTTCAATTACAATAGTCCCAGCCGAAAATGACAGTGACGTAGGCTGATGTTTACTGATGCAAAACCAATCAATTCGTCTGATTTGCACCGTTACAAATACGAATAGAGTTGATTGGTTGTCAAGTAGTAAACATTAGCCCACGTCACTGTCAATTTCGGCCGGTACTATTGTACATTTGAACAAAATATAAACATTGTGCCATACGATGTGGCGCCAACTGTAACTGTTTTAAAAGACACTCGGTATAAAAAACCATGACCTCTGGACAGACGAGTCAAACTGAACAGGTAAACCAGGTATGTAAAAGTCGTGGTTTTAAGGCGTTTACCGTTAGATGTAATCACAACACCCCTCTCACGTAGGACAGTCAATGGTTAAAAGTACATTTGAGTCTCAATGTTGACGGTACCACTATAAGTAAACATTTTTCTCAAATTTTAGATCGAATACTTAACACTCAATATTGAGATAGGCCTACGTGCCATTCGACACGTCGTACTCTCCGGTCTATTCTAATACCAAAATCTTCTGTCAAAGCTGAGAACATTCGTGCAAAGCATATTTGAATGTCGTGATACTTTTTTTAAAATGTTTGCACTTTGCACGAATGTTCTCAGTTTTGACAGGAATTTGAGGGAAGATCTTGGTATCAAAATAAACCGGAGAGTACGAAGTATCGTATGGTACGTATCTCAATACTGAGAGTTACGCTCGTAAGTATTTGATTTAAAATTTGAGAAAAAATGTGTACTTACCGAGTGTTTTTGTTTACACAGGTTAGAAAATCATATCATAACTACAATAGTACCGGCCGAAAATGACTAATGTTTACTACTTGACAACCAATCAACTCTGTTCGTATTTGTAACGGTGCAAATCAGACGAATTGATTGGTTTTGCGTCAGTAAACATCAGCCTACGTCACTTTCATTTTCGGCTGGGACTATTGTAAGTCACATGATAACCGCCTGTGGCAATCACAGGGAATCGAATCATACCTCCCTAGGCCTACTCAGAGGGATTTCTGACCAAAAACAGAACCTGAAACTGAAATAGGAGAGAAGGGGTTGGACTATCCCAGGGCCGAATCCAATAGTGACCCGATTCGAACGCCTTTTACTCAAAAACTACAAAAGATATTTTCAAAATCGAACCTCTGTGTGGTAGACAAGTCATTAAGCTACACAGCGATATAGGTGGTTAAGCAATAAAATAATCATCACGCCTCCCACAGTCATCGCAAATTCAAACTCAATGGAAAAAATCGAACTCGGACACAAACCTGTAACAGACCACGAAATCACAATGGCGACGTCGGATGAAAGAAAATAACTTCGAAGAAACTTTCGCTTGTGCTGTCACTGAGAAGTCGCATCGGATTCCATTTCTGGTCGTGGATGGTATAATAAATTACAAAGTATTGGACCAATTCATTTTTATACGCTTGGTAAGCTTGATTGCTGCATTTTAGGGGAGGGAATGCCTGTTACAGGTTTGTGTCCGAGTTCGATTTTTTCCATTGAGTTTGAATTTGCGATGACTGTGGGAGGCATGATGATTATTTCATTGCTTAACCACCTATATCGCTGTGTAGCTTAATGACTTGTCTACCACACAGAGGTTCGATTTTGAAAATATCTTTTGTAGTTTTTGAGTAAAAGGCGTTCGAATCGGGTCACTATTGGATTCGGCCCTGGGATAGTCCAACCCCTTCTCTCCTATTTCAGTTTTAGGTTCTGTTTTTGGTCAGAAATCCCTCTGAGTAGGCCTAGGGAGGTATGATTCGATTCCCTGTGGTGGCAATAACACCGTCGGTTTGAGAAAACACAGATCCAGACCACATTAAAATACTTTACTGTTAGAAAGTGCTGATTATCATTGCAGGCCCGGTTTCTCGAAAAAACTTAAGTACGTTATCATGCTCAAATCTGAGCACCGTGCTCAAATCTCACGAATTCCACGTTAACTTCAATCGAATACCCTTCAGCGTTGGAGAGTATCCCTTTGAAGTTTAGCATGTTCTCGTGAGTATGTAATTAAGTTTTTTTCGAGAATTCGGGGCCTGGTATTTACTGTGCATCGTTGAACAAATTCTTTTTGATAAAAAATAAGTAGCCTATGACTGCGTTGAAATATGTTAAATGAAACCGAGTCACTTTTAGCAGTCTATGATCTACGCATGATTCATCTCTTTCTGATCAGTGTTCCGTTTTCTGAAGTATTTAGTCAAAATAACGATAAAACACACTAGCACCACAAGTATAATGACTATAACGGAATACTGTTGTTTGGCAGACCACGTGGCCTTGACGTCATCAGCGGGCCAACATTTATCAACATGCCACCAATCAACGACGTTGTTATAAACTCTCTTGAAGGATTGTTTATGGTTAAGCTTGATACAGAGATTGCACGCCCAGTTCATGTTACCAAAGTCATACTTATCACGTGCTTGCAAATATTGTATATATTCAGATTCAGTGTTGTTTAAATGTATCAGATATAATGCCAGATCTCTCGCATTTCTGAAATGGTTTGCGTTAATATGTGTATATTCCGGAAACAAATTGTCATAATCTGCACCCCCTCGTAGGATTAAAACAGCATCTGTCAGAAAAAAGAATTGGAAAAATTTCTCAGTAACGTAATCAATGCAAAATGAGTTCTCAAACCCTAGGAAGAATTTGTAGTCTTTCAGAGTCTCTTTCATGGCCTCTGGTGTTCTTCCCAGCTTCAAAGTTCCACATTTACCATATATATCTACCGGAATGTACTTCTGCAGCTGTCTTACATAGTTCTCTCTTTCGCTCATAGTTGTGCAGTGTGATACAATCCATGCGGCAAATTTGGTTTTCCGAGTAAAGACAGCGTGGTAGTCTGTGTTAGGGATCTTGCTTGGGTCTCGAGTCCGCAGATAACCATAGGGTCTGAATATATCCGAATCTAGTCTGAAATTATACAAAGCAAAACAAATCAAACACTGAATACCCACGTAAATAATCAAATTTAACTAAATTCAGCAAAATTTCTAATCGGTCACCGATGCTTCGCGTCTGAAAATCAACAGGTAAAAAATTCTGAACATTTTATTCTGCAACGCTGTTGAAGTAATCAATTTCCAACATGGCTATTGCAATTTAATTATTTTAAAGTGACATTTCACAATTATTCCTACATAAATTTTACTTTTATTCTGAAAGAGCATGTTTTCTTATGAAAATTCTGAAAATTTGAAGCCAAAATATTGAACCGTTTACGAGAAATACATATTTTTGTGCTAAAATTAAACAAATTGTTGTAGACAACTGTTCAGATTTATAATGTATAGAATTTGTCATTTCTGTCTCAACTTTGAAGGCGTATTTTTCGCTTATGAATAACAACTTCAAAAAACTGATAGCATTTCTACGCATTAGAATAAACAATCTTTGTATCAAGACATACTTTTAAAAAATAAAATAAATGTGAAATGTCACTTTAAGACTGTTTAGTAAGATCTAATAACAGTCCTTAAACAGGTACACTACCCTCAATTTCAAAAATCACATATCAAAAAGAGCAGTGTCAGTAACACGTGTGACAACCGTTAGCTTCAAAAACAGCTGTACACTAACTTGCCATGGAGACGATAATGTCAGGAGAATCAATCGCTTTCAAATTCTGTCACTCTGAAACTCACCACGACGGCGGTAAATGCCCACACGTCCATAGGCAAAATAATGCAAAGTTGTGGTCTAATCTGTTGAAAAGACGTTGGAAAAGCCAGCCCTGGTAAAGAGAAGGTAACGTCGCGCCTAGGCTAAAAGAACATTTCGATGACGTCTACAGATAACAACACATTTGGGCTGTTTTCAACGAATTCCAACACTTCTCAGTCTATTGTGCACACTCTGACGTGTAATGTTGCGTTGATGTCGCTGGGTTACCTTGAAGGGATTGAGGCTGGACGGAATTTGTCTCTTAGATGTGATAAAACGATAAAGCGGTCCTAGTATTGGGTGGTAACTCATCGTCTCCGTCTCCGACGGCTATCTGCAGGCCCGTAGGCAAGGGGGGGGGGGGGACTAATCCCCCCAAAGTTGGCCAAAAATGCCGAATTTTCTTAATTTTACACTGAAAATTTTGGAAAATCCAAATTAGGCCCCCCAATATTCAGGACGAGGGCTTTAGCCCCCCGCCATATGAAATTGCTTCCTACGGGCCTGATCTGCAACATTTCTGAGGTGCGTTCTTTAGAGCGAGATTTCTTGAGATATCTTGAGATTTCTTAAGATATTTTAGGATAAAGCGCTCTTTAGAGCAAGATTTGTAAGACCCTCAATAGGAGGCGCCATTACCCTATACTTCATGCGGAATCCCTCGGTCAATTCTATAGAAACAATATAAAAGAGACTTGACCGAGATGTTCCGAATGCCCCATAATTCATAAACCGCGGTGTTCCGAATGCTCCATACTTTATACAAATGACGTCATGATGATGTCATTTGTATAAATATGGAGCATTCGGAACACCGCGGTCAAAGTCTCGGTCTTAAAAACGCTTTATCCAAAACATCTTAAGAAATCTTAAAAAATCTCGCTCTAAAGAACGCGGCTCTGGTGGCATGAAATTCCAGGTTCAGGGCCTGGGTGGTTAAAATATGCCCATGTAAATTTCTTGCGACTTGAATACGGATGGACGCGTGCCATCAGGACTGCATAAAAGAAAACAAGCCTAAAGTGCCACCTTCTTCCGGTTCTCTCTGCAACTAATTTTTTACCTGTTTCAAACATGGGCCCCTTGCGGCATTCTGATGGCCCTGTCTCGCTGTTCGTGTGTCATTCTGGCCATCTGATGTATTTTTCTGACCATACAGTCGATGGAGATTTTACGTGTAAAAACTGGGCTATGACGTTGGTTTTCAAAACTTTGCACGTGCGAATCGTGAAAACGAAGCATATGGACATCTTTAACATCCCTCAATGGTTCAGCACTCTCAAAATTACGCATGCTCAATGTTATGGGCTACAGATAACACATGTAAAGTTTTACATTGATATTTGGATAAATAAACGAGATATTGCAATTTCTAAAAGTGACCGATTAGAAATTTTGTTAAGTATAAAGGTTAACCCATTTCCAAGCAACAACGGCACCTCCACCACCACATCAACATCAACAACAACAAGTTGTATATATGCTAGGAAGTGTTGTCGGTTGAAGAAACAGTGGTAACAGAAATATTCGCTTGTAGAGATGTTGCTGCTCCTGAAACAGATAATATAATTGACGTCGCACACGTTATTGCGACCAGTCGTGAAAAATCCGGATCATCAATGAAAGGTGTGCTGGTGAAAGAAACATATTTAATTGAGAATCGTTTTTTGTTAGAAGCTGTTTCTATATACATGAACCTATCTGTATGTAGTTTAACATGGACCTGAAACACCGGAAAGTTCTAAATTTCGGTTATAACTTAATGGAAAAGACGCCCGTTTCAGAACGTGACGTGTAACATAAAAATCGAAGAATTTGATAACTCCGAGCAAAATTTATATTTTCGGCGTAAAAACTTATTTAACAATGTTACTTTACGTTTCTTTATCCTATTATCTATCATTAGATATGTTTATTATGAAATACAAGCAAAATTAATATTCAAATCATAAACCTCGCACTGGCGCGTGACGTGAGCCATTTTCTGGAATTTTACATTGAAATGCCATTTTTCACTGTCTTTGAAATAAAAACGGTCGTATTATTTCCATTTAAACTTCTTGCATAATCAAGTTCAACATAAGGAAAATAGATGCATGAAATATATACGATATATTGCGCCTTTTTCATGTCTTAAGGTTTACGAACTGAGAATGAAATGCAGAGCCAGAGATGAAATTTGAAAAGTGCCAGTAATTCCTAATCTATGTTACATTTCTCTTCCAAATACAAATATAAGCATTTTGTATGGATTAGAATTTTGAATTAATGCATACTTATGGAAATATTTGACCAAAATGTTCTTAATTACCTCCCTTGCATATGAAAATAGAGTAAAACAATATTTGTAAATTATTATCTTCTTGTAGCACAATCTTGAAATCCGGCCTGGTGAATCAACTTGTGTGAAGTGTATTTACATGTGTGTGAAATTTGATGCATTTCGTATGGCTAGAAAGTGGTGTTTTCATTCTCAGTTCGTAAACCTTAATTAGAATTCTTCCGGGTAAAACAGAAATGTCCACCACCTGTGTTTTTTCGAACAAAAATGTTTTAGCGCGCCTTTCGACATGAATATTATGTAATCCGTCAAATTCTGAACATTAATATTTTGAATACAAGTTAGTTCATTACAATATCTTTAAAATGGTGTAACGTGTGGACGCGTATTGGGTCTTTTCGTAATTCCGGTAATACAAAGTTGTCGTTCCTGCGGGACGGTATGTTTACTTCCATTTGCCTGTTTGACAAGCAGCAACTTTAATATTTTCATTAAATCAACGAGTTATTAGATAAAAATGATTTTTATTGTAACTTAATAATGGAATCTAATAATACCTCTGCACCTTCCATCATATTTAAACCATTCAGAGATCTATAACAAAAGAATTCTCCCATAATCCGATGATATGTTATCGTTGAAAATATTTTTCCCCTTGGTTCGCCTCAAATCAGGCGAGTGTCGTTATGTGACGTCATGACTTTGTCTTACACACTCTAGTCATATGACGTCATAGTAATAAGTAGGGGGGCTACTTTGGGGAAAATAGATACATGTATATAGACTACATGTACGCTGTGAGCGAGTTTTTCCAAACGAATATTTTGTAATTTTTGTAAGAACATTCCGCTCCACACGGTTCGTTCCACTGTCGGAAAACGATTAATATCGAAAATAGAATAAGTAAATGTTAAAGCACAGAAAATATTGAGGAAAGAGGCGATATTTCTGACTAGATAGAGCTTGATTTATCATCAAATTGCTTCCGTTTTCTCAATGCTTTTCCAAACAATCTACTGAGGTCAAATGCAGGACTTTAATGTTAAGAAAAGGCCTTAAAAATTGAAGAATTCGTTTATAAAGGTGCCGAAAAGATGATGATTTTTTTAACCCTTACCCAAACAACAAAATATGGTCCTTTCCAAATTAAGTCTTGCTAATTGTCAGAAAGATTCTGATTTTGCTATTTGTGGGCATCAAAACAAAAAAAAAAAAAATGGTTAGGAAAAGGTTAATATAATAAACCACCATTTCAAATTTAATTCAAAGTTGAAGCAGGCTGTAGACTTTGATACGTAGATCTACTAAGAAGAACAGTTTGGTGTAGATTGTAGAATAGGAAATATTGAGGGAAAATTAAATTGTGAGCAAAGACATGTTTTTTCTTTTCTCTCAAAACTTTGCTATTTCGTTCAAGTAGATCTATGTAATTCATAGTTTGTTCGTTAAAGCTTTCCAAAACAAGACTGTATCTAGATCTTCTTAAGAGAAAATACTTTAGGAAACATTTGGGCAAAATTTAAGAGCATCCTGATAACCAGCATTTTCTCCTTCTGTCTCAATAGACTAGATCTACTTTGATATGTAAGCGTTTAGATTGTTATGACTATGTTGTGATGGGTTTTCTCTTTCTTCTCTTCGCTGAGGTTCCTTTGTTGGAATCTCCCAACGATCTACGCGTTACGGTTAATACTGTCTCTCAGACTCGGGTAGGCCTCCTACTATAGGCCAGATACGATGTTTGGTTCTAATTCTTGCGACTTAAGGTATCCGACCCCTAAAAAGCACCAAAGAGCCAGATGCGAAATTTGAAAAGTGCAAATAATTCCTAAACTGTGTTAAATTTCTATTCCAAATACAAACATAAGCATTTTGCACGGTTTAGAATTTTCAATTAATGCATACTTATGGAAATATTTGACAAAAATGTTCAAAATTGCCTCCCTTGGCTATGAATACAGAGTAAAATAATATTTGTAAATTATTTTCTTCTTGAAGCATAATCTTGAAATCCGACACGGTGAATCAACTTATGGGAAGTGTATTTACAAGTGTATGTAATTTGGTGCATTTCGTATGGCTAGAAAGTGGTGATTTTTTCAGGGTCTGTAAACCTTAATATACGAATCCAAGCTCGTCTTGTATTTGCCTCTTTCGATATAGTTTGTGCATTTCAAAATTTCCAATTCGATACACAAAATTATGGCATAAATAAATGCAGTAGCGGTTCTTTCCCACTGATAGCGCTTGTTTACATTGACACCGGAAGACGGCATACCGTCCCGCATGAACGACAACTCTGTCACGACGGAATTACGAAAATCCCGAATCATCAATATAGAAGAAACGCATGAATTTTTCTCAAGTAAAACAGAAATGTACACCCCCTTAAATTTACGTCAAATTGGACGTTGAAATTCGACGTTAAAGCAATTGATTCTTCATGTATTGAAAAATAGGAGAATCTATAACAAACATTAAGGGCATCGTTTATGATCAAATGTAAAGTTTTTTGCTTTCTCTCGCCGACTAAAATGTTAAAAAAGTAACAAAATGATGTTAAAGTTTCTTCGCGTGTCTCTTTCAAAATATTCCCTGATGTTTACATGAATCACACAATATTCGCTATATATGACAAGGTCCATGTTTCATATTTGATAATTTCCACCTTCAAGGGTATTTTACAAGTAGGCCCTAAGTGTTGTTTCATATATACAAGTTTGATCGATTTCAAGCTATAATAGTTAATGTTCCTTCCTTTATTTTTAAACCAAAATAAACGAATCAATATGATACAATATTTACGATGCGTAATAAGCAAATAACACACAGACAACAGAAATCACGCAGACATAAGACTAATTTCCCTCCATGTTGAAAGATCTGATTTTGGATGTTGCGAAAAACACATCGTTAAATATGTTTTTAAAGAGACTTTTTTTCAAAATCTAAATAATAAAATCAAATACCACCCTCGTTTTGAATATCGCGGAAATACATACACGAATGCCTTGAACGAATATTCACAAACAATGCCATTAGTTTACTTGTAAAACTCAAACCATAATCCAGAAATTAATTCATTTTTTATTTATTTATACTCCTGTTTTATTTACGAGACAGGAACTGGAAAAACGTCCCTTATAGCCTCGTTTCAAGATCATTCTACGACTACGCGGTGTTTGACTGGGATCCTTGTAGTCCATGATGGTTGCGATTGTTCTGTGAAGCAAATGTAAAATAATTCGAAGTCCCTATTTATTTATTAATTCAAGGTAAAGTGTGGCATAAACAATGGAAAATAGCTACGTAATGTTTAAAACTACCTTAATGTTACTAAGATATTGCTTTGTCTACTAAAGTATGCCTTTTTCATTTCAATTGGCAAGCGAGTCGGCCATCTTGCTTTTGTTTACAGTTGTTGGAAATTTGGTTTGATTTAAATAAAACAAGGTAACATTTTATTTTAAAATCATACTGAAGTGAAAAACAATTGATTTATCTTTCTATCCATACCATTTTTATATCGAAATTTCGATTTCAGAGATAGTAGTTTGAATGCTAAATCTCCGCTGTTTTCCGCTGTGCAGAAGTGGTTATGTACAAAATGGCGGATCTGATAACACCTGACATTACGACAAAGAATAAAATATGTCAGGGCTTATAAATAGGACTAGGATCCTTGTTGCTTCCTCAGGAAGAAGCTGCAGGAGAACAACATGGTTCGTCATCAGACTGCGTGTATACGCAGGCTGATCTGGAACCATGTTGGGCTCAAAAGCCTTAAGGAACCTTTTTCCAGATCTCAGCTCAAATATAGATCTAATGTGATTGCTGAGGACATATATATTGTCGCTAGTTCGGCCCCGGGGCAAGTTCGGCTAGTGGCTCTTTTGAGCCTGTCGACAGAGATAGAGAGCTCTGACCCGAATTGTAATGTCACTCATGAAAGCTTTTCGCGGAAGGTTTTTGGTCGAATTGCATTCAAAAACATAGAATTTAGAACACGATTCTGATTTTTAGACACTTTCAGTATTTTTTTCCACATTTATATAAGTTTTTATTTATAGTAATATATGCGCCATGATTCAGATTTCTTTTTTGTATATGTATGAAGACAATTAAGTACTCTTTCGTATTAAAACTAAGATGAAGATTTCATGTTATCTAAAAGAAGATATGACGTGATGTTGACACCAGGTCTATCTGGGGCTAGTTCGGTTTTTGGGGTTGGGGCAAGTTCGGCCACCACCAAACTTGCCCATGAATAAAAAGAATAATCGCTATTAGAAACGCCATTTCTAGTCGACTCTGAATATATCATCTGCGCAGACCTAGCTCTAACAGAAATGCAAAAAATGGGCAAATTCAAAATCAGAGGCCGAACTTGCCCGGCCTCTACTTGTTATCCCGAATGTCCCCTTACTCACGATAATTTGACTGTTATAACAATGCCTTTTCAACTTATACCTTCATTTGGAAATCGTTTACAGGTTCCTTAAAATTGAAACAGTCTAAAAATCAAATATAATGATTTATAGGTCTGTGCATACATTGCCCTAAGGGTGGGCCGAACTTGCCCCATGTATGGGGCAAGTTCGGCCACCACGACCAAAACTCTAAAATATGAAATTCTCTTTATTAAAAAGAAATATATAAAAAGGACAGACGCAGTTTGAAAGGCTTTCGCTTGTCGAACTTAAATATATAAATCACGCACAAATAGCTTTAATATAATTCAAAATATGAGCAATCGAAATTAGGGGTCCGAACTAGCCCCGGTCTCCCCTATCAAACATAATGATAATAAACATTGAGTACATAGGACGAAAATGATGATTATCAGCATTTTCATCGCCAATCTTGTGCAGAAATGTTACACATAACAATTGTTTGGGAACGAAATGACACTTTCGATAGTAGAAAATCATTTATGTGGCACAAAAAACTCAGAAAATCGACAATAATTTTGTTAATACTTGAGCAATTTGAATTCGGTTTGTAGCAGAGAATGTTGGAAAATGCCAGTTGCAAGCTGGACGTGATAGACTTTTGAAAAATCAACTGATAAAAAGTTATTGAAAATAGACCAAAATTTTGGTTGATCTGCAATAACTTTTTATGAGTTGATTTTTCAATGAATCCATAACGTCAATCTAATGCGTGGCGTCTGTCCACCTTCTTTGCATCAAACAGAATTGAAATCGGTCTCTTATTAACAAAATTATTGAAGATTTTGTGGAATTATTATGTCACGTGATTACCCACCGTGTATATAGCTACTGTAATCTGGTAGACTGGATACTGCACTTAGTCACGTGTTGAACTGAAAAGATGTAAGGGGGCTTTCAAGAGTATATCATATTCGTTTTTTGTCAAATATAATCCCCTGTCAAAGCGTATTTATATACATTCACGCTGCCGTTAATAATATGCAAATATTCACTTTTAATCGTGAATATAACTAAACATGTATTATAATGATATTGGCATTCGTGAAATGACTCTAAATTAGTCGAATCTAAGCTTAAATTATTCAAACCATTTCATATGTAATTCCTTATTTGACATATCTCGAGAAAATTAAGGAAATACTATTGCACCCGCATATCCTACTTTTGCATGTTTCATAAGCAACCACATGATAAATACCAATGCGAATCTTATAAGACTACTCGCTTTATAGTCTACCTAAATCACACCCAAAATGTGACTTGTGTAGGAACTTTTTGTTAATGCTCGACATCCATGCCTAAATGAAACTTTGATAGGTATGGAAGATCACTAGGGGGGATGTCACCCTATAGAGGTCATTTTAAGGTCACCAAGAGGTCAAAGGTCAACTAGGTGCAAAAATCAATGGCATAGCAAGAAAATCCGCCATAACTCACTTAGTTCTGGGTGTAGACTAATAATATTGGTATCAAAATGAAGCTGAGACATCTTTCTTTATTTTGCAGTATAGATATGCAAATCAGCTGATTTGCATATGCATGATTTTGAAGTTTTAATTAGAAATTTTGATGATTTTTGGGGTAATATTTTTAGAGTATAGTTAGAACATGAGCTATAACTCCCTTAGTTGGTGTTGTTCATTCACGTATTGGGTACCAGAACAAAACCTAGACAATTATCATCAAGTTGCGTTATAAAAATTTGCTAAATTGCATATACACAATTTTTAATTAATTTTCTAATTAATTAATGTAGCCCACCTAAATCTGACCCAAAATATGTCTTGTGTAGGAACCTTTTATTAATGCTCCACTTTTATGTTTGATATGTTATTTAGGGTATTACTAATCAACCTAGGGTGGATGTATCATTTTGAAAGGCCTTTTAAGGTCATAACCAGGTCAAAGCTCATAACGAGGTCAAAGGTCAAATGAGTGCAGTTTCGGGTATATGCCTTTTACAAAGCTACTTTTATTGCATTTCGAATATAATGTTCAAGATCAAACCACTTCCAATTGTATTATAAATGTCTGAGTTTGAAATAATGCTGATTTTGACTAATTTCTTTACTTTTGCTGGTATTTGTGTTGATAATAAACACAAAATTTCCCTTGTTTTAGTGCATTTTTGTAATATGATATTTTCAAAATGTATAGAAAAGTCATTGAACTGCTCAAAATAATGTTTTATGTTGAAATAATTAACCAAAATTACAAGCAAATATGAAATGCAGATTTACCACATCACAAATAGTTTGATACTGTTATAGTGTCGTAAGAAACATAAACATTCGTGCTACTTTATTTGTATACAACGAGTAACTTGTAAGTCAGAGAGCTCGCGAAAAGATGAATACATCGCCCAAACATGGATGTACTAAACGTTTTAGCAACAATCCTGTGTTCCTTGTTTGTACTATAATTATGTCAAAACATAACTTCGTGTGACATTCAATCCATGAAATGTCACACAATATAAATAAACCATGACCTCTGGACAGACAAGTCAAACTGAACAGGTATAAATAGACATCGCGTCGTGAGCCGGGACGAAAGGTTACGGTATATTCCAATACATGTAAATAGGGAGGAGCGCCTATTTTCCACTGAATAAAAGCGAACAATGACAGGTATTGCGTGCTGTCCGCGATGCCGTGTGAGTTCAGTAGCTGTATCCAGATAGTACTTCGTCGATTAATTACAGGGAGACGGGTTCGAGTCACTTATTTTTATAATTCGAAATCCCTCTAAAGCCGTCAATTTAGACTCGCTGATCTTTAATCATTCAAAGGTCGTTGTCTATCTATAAACCAGGTATGTAAACGTCGTGGTTTTAAGAAGGCGTTTATCGTAAGATGTAATCACAACACCCCTCTCACGTAGGACAGTCAATAGTTAAAAGTACACTTGAGTCTCAATGTTGATGGTACCACTATACCGGTATTATGTTTTGCGACGATTATATAAGGCAGTGGAACACGTGTCTTTGTGTGTCTAAGATCTTAAACCATGATAAAATCTGGACAAATTAAACGTTTAGGTTTTCCTTTTCCTAACCAATCTAGTTAAATGTCATTACAACTAATAATTATGTACAGTTCAAGCATACATTGGTCGTAAAAACCTGCAACTGATGCAATTATATGTCTATTGGCTTAACTAGATTGGTATTTAACCCATTTGCAAACAAGATATGATGTTGACATCGCTGGTAAAATGATTTTAGAAATCACGGAAACTTAAGAAGAAAATGTTTATGTCAGCATTTTCTTCTTTTACCTCAATGTTTTTCTACTATGTTGTACACGAATCCTTTCTTTGTTAATACCAACTTTGTCGTCTGTAGCAGCTTTCAAATTGGCCAACTTTTCAAATTCTCCGTTTGGCAAAGATTTAAACCATCATTATAATCTTGATCAATGTCCTGTACAATGACCTTTAATCCAGTGGGATTGGTACAGTCTGTGGCTACACAAGCACATTCAAACATTCAAACTTTTCCTGAATGATAGCATTTGCAACGATATGTGCTGTACTTTGTTTTGCGTCCATTTGATATGAGCTGTGTACAAGTGGAGGGAACGACAGCCAATCTCGCCCATACAGGATTCAGACCTACGCCATCGTCTTTCCAGCCTCCACAGCTTTTCTCTCCTCTGCAGTGAAAGCTGGGTTATCTGCTGATATCCATATCGTTGCCTGTTACATCCCGCTACGTGTAGTTGCAAAGCATCTGACGTCGGGGGAAGTAGATCAAGTGCTTTCTTGGCTTTCATAAAGAGTCCATACCTGCAGACAGAAATGTCTGAATCATGAGCCTCCGCGGACCACCCACAAAGTCTGCAAAGAGACTGTTCTATATTTTCTTAGGATTCCCGGCCAACATCTTGTAACAGTTCAGGACATTCAACATACATTTTCCAACAGGATTGCTTACTTATTCCACTTAAAGACGACGTTGTATCACAACCTGCCAGTCAATGGAACCCAAGCAGGTTGTGGATGACGGCAGTTCCTAGTTTCCTAGCAAAACTGTGTACATAGAAGCATTTCCTAGACTTAGACGTTCCTGACACCACCCATGTTTCAACGTCCAGTGAACCAGCATGGTATATAAGGAGCAATAGTACATCAGTTTCTTTACATATCACAATAACACTACCATACCATGAATTGATGGCACTCTTTGCTTGTATAACGATAAGGGTGTCTGCCTCCTCATTGTCAACACACAAGTCGTTTGTGTCAAAATTTTCAGTTTTTGCATTTTCACGGTCTTGAAATCCACCGGCAGCTTTCAAAGTAAAGTCATTTCCCTAGAGACTGTATAAGCGTGTGACCACAAATGATGACGCACGTTACTATGTGCCTCTCTGGGATTTTCAGAGGCGTTTCAAGGCTTACATTGGCTGTCAAAACATTCAGTATTTGGGATTTAGCAGTGCTGCGCATTCTTTCAGTCGAATCCTTGAACAATGACATGAGAACAGGTGACGGTTCATGTTTTAGAACACCGAATATCTGTACGTCTCATCCATAGTTTGAAATATATTCAAAACATAAGTTAAAGCTCAATAGGTTGGTGGTGTACATTTACCAAAAGGGGTACCAAAGTAAAGCCCAAAGTAAAGACATCTTTCCCAAAGTTTAGTTATGCAAATAAGTGTAATTATATGCATGAATTTATTTATCATTTCTAATAATTGACTTTTAGCACTAATTTGAGAATATGTGATACATTAAGTGCTTTGAAGCTCCAAAGAAGAATTTAATGACGTTGTATGAGTAAAACATCCTGTCAAGAACAGAATTAAGCATTATGTTATATTTCTTCAAAATCAGATTGAAATACAATGTATAACGGTCAGCGCAAGGTCATTGGTTAACAAGGTGAAAAAAAAAAAATAAATTCGACTGGTATTGCAGTTAGCACATATATAGCATACCAAAGAATTGTGCAATTTGGTTTCTTGCAACTGATTCTTGATTCCGAAGGTCAAATTGACCTTTACAATTACTGACGTGGTAGTCAGCAACTTAAATAATAAGACACGAGTAGAGGTTGTTTTCCATCTAATTTTGTATCTGCCTTTGGATGTCAGGAACCAGAAAATGCAAAGCTAACAATTTTGATGCAAAAGACTTGTGTGTTGACCATGAGGAGACAGACACCATATTGTTTCAGGGTATGGTAGTGTTATTGTGATATGTAAAGACACTGATGTACTATTGCTCCTTATATACCATGCTGGTTCACTGGATATTGAAACATGCTTGGTCGGTTCAGGAACGTCTAAGTCTAGGAAATACTTCTATGTACACAGTTTCGCTAGGAAACTAGGAACTGCCGTCATCCACAACCTGCTTGGGTTCCAATTGCTGGCAGGTTGTGATACAATGTCGTGTTTAAGTGGAATAAGTAAGAAATCCTGTTGGAAATTGCATGTTGAATGTCCGGAATAGTTAGAAGTTGTAGGGCTTATGGGAATCCTGAGAATATGAAACAGTATCTTTGAAGACTTTATGTTGTTGTCTGCAGGTATCGACTCTTTATGAAAGCCAAGAAAGCACTTGATTTACTACCTCCGACGACAGGATATCAGCAGATATCCCAACTTTTACTGCAGAGGATTCTGAAAGCGTGGAGGCTGGAAAGACGATGCCAAAGGTTTGAAGCCTGTATGGACGAAATTGGAAGCCGTTCTCTCCACTTGTGCACAGCTCATGTCATGTGGATGCAAAACAAAGTACAGAGCTCTCATCTCGTTGTAAACGCTATCATTCAGAACAAGTTTGCATGTTTGGATGTGCTTGTGAAGCCACAGACTATGTCAATCCTGTTGGATTAAAGGTCATTGTACAGGACATTGACCAAGACGATATGGTTTGATCCTTTGTCAAACGGAGAAATTGAAAGGTGGTCCAATTTGAAAGTTGATAAGGACGACAAAATTGGTACTTACAAACATAGGATTCGTCTACAATACACATGTAACATGTACTAGAGAAAATATTGAGGCAAAAGAAGAAAATGCTGACATCAGCATTTTCTTCTTTTGTTTCGATGATTTCTAAATCATTTTACCAGCGATGTTAAAACCATGTCTTGTTTGCGAATGGGTAAAATATCAGACCAGTAAAATGACAATTAGTATTCCCAGGCCTAAATCCCTAATGATCCACAGAAGTTAGCTTTTAGCATATGGTCACACTATTGATAGACTTGATATAACAGGAAACAAGATTCATACAGTAAATGACATGAATCGATAATCATGCAGCGGTGTAGAACTATGTAAAATATGTTCATCGATGTGATAGTACTTATAAAATGAAGTGATATAGGGTTTAATATCCGTCACAATCTAAGACTTTACATGTCAGACAAAGCTTAAATGTTGCACAGTGAAAGACTAAAGGCCATGATTTAATAATATACAAATATTTTTTACAGAAAATTGCCCTGAAAATAAGTGAGTACGTATCTTTACATCAGTAGCAGGTTCTAACAACAATTGTACGCTTGAACTGTAAATATTAGTTGTAATGACATTGAACTAGATCTGTTAGGAAATGGAAAATCTACATGTATAATTCGTGAAGATTCTATCACGGTTTAAGATCTCAGACACACAAAGACACATGTTCTGCTGTCTTATATATTCGTCCCAAAACTAGTATTGTGTGACATTTCATGGATTGAATGTCGCACCAAAATTATGTTTGATATAATAATAGTTCAAACGAGGAACACAGGATTGTTGCTAAAACGTTTAGTACATCCATGTTTGGGCGAAGTATTCATCTTTTCGCGGGCACTGTGAATTACAAATGTTTATGTTTCTTACGGCACTATAACAGTACCAAACTGCATGTATATGAGATGTGCTAAATCTGCAATTTCATATTTGCTTGTAATTTTGGTTAATTATTTCAACATAAAACATTATTTTGAGCAGGTCAAAGACTTTTCTATACATTTTGAAAATATCATATTACAAAAATGCACTAAAACAGGGGAAAGTATGTGTTTATTATTAACACAAATACCAACAAAAGTAAAGAAATTAGTCAAAATCAGCATTATTTGAAACTCAGACATTTATAATACAATTGGAAGTGGTTTGATCTTGAACATTATATTCGAAATGCAATAAAAGTAGCTTTGTAAAAGGCATATACCCGAAACTGCACTCATTTGACCTTTGACCTCGTTATGAGCTTTGACCTGGTTATGACCTTAAAAGGCCTTTCAAAATGATACATCCACCCTAGGTTGATTAGTAATACCCTAAATAACATATCAAACATAAAAGTGGAGCATTGATAAAATGTTCCTACACAAGACATATTTTGGGCCAAATTTAGGTGGGCTACATTAATTAATTAGAAAATTAATTAAAAATTGTGTATATGCAATTTAGCAAATTTTTATAACGCAACTTGATGATGAATGTCTAGGCTTTGTTTTTGGTACCAATATGTTAATGAACAACACCAACTAAGGGAGTTATAGCTCATGTTCTAACTATACTCTAAAAATATTACCCCAAAAATCATCAAAATTTCCAATTAAAACTTCAAAATCATGCATATGCAAATCAGCTGATTTGCATATCTATACTGCAAAATAAAGAAAGATGTCTCAGCTTCATTTTGATACCAATATTATTAGTCTACACCCAGAACTAAGTGAGTTATGGCGGATTTTCTTGCTATGCCATTGATTTTTGCACCTAGTTGACCTTTGACCTCGTGGTGACCTTAAAATGACCTCTATAGGGTGACATCCCCCCTAGTGATCTTCAATACCTATCAAAGTTTCATTTAGGCATAGATGTCGAGCATTAACAAAAAGTTCCTACAAAAGTGTTTTCTAGACCCTTTTTTCTATAATTTTGGTAGACGTCTACCTAAATCACACCCAAAATGTGACTTGTGTAGGAACTTTTTGTTAATGCTCGACATCCATGCCTAAATGAAACTTTGATAGGTATGGAAGATCACTAGGGGGATGTCACCCTATAGAGGTCATTTTAAGGTCACCAAGAGGTCAAAGGTCAACTAGGTGCAAAAATCAATGGCATAGCAAGAAAATCCGCCATAACTCACTTAGTTCTGGGTGTAGACTAATAATATTGGTATCAAAATGAAGCTGAGACATCTTTCTTTATTTTGCAGTATAGATATGCAAATCAGCTGATTTGCATATGCATGATTTTGAAGTTTTAATTAGAAATTTTGATGATTTTTGGGGTAATATTTTTAGAGTATAGTTAGAACATGAGCTATAACTCCCTTAGTTGGTGTTGTTCATTCACGTATTGGGTACCAGAACAAAACCTAGACAATTATCATCAAGTTGCGTTATAAAAATTTGCTAAATTGCATATACACAATTTTTAATTAATTTTCTAATTAATTAATGTAGCCCACCTAAATCTGACCCAAAATATGTCTTGTGTAGGAACCTTTTATTAATGCTCCACTTTTATGTTTGATATGTTATTTAGGGTATTACTAATCAACCTAGGGTGGATGTATCATTTTGAAAGGCCTTTTAAGGTCATAACCAGGTCAAAGCTCATAACGAGGTCAAAGGTCAAATGAGTGCAGTTTCGGGTATATGCCTTTTACAAAGCTACTTTTATTGCATTTCGAATATAATGTTCAAGATCAAACCACTTCCAATTGTATTATAAATGTCTGAGTTTGAAATAATGCTGATTCTGACTAATTTCTTTACTTTTGCTGGTATTTGTGTTGATAATAAACACAAAATTTCCCTTGTTTTAGTGCATTTTTGTAATATGATATTTTCAAAATGTATAGAAAAGTCATTGAACTGCTCAAAATAATGTTTTATGTTGAAATAATTAACCAAAATTACAAGCAAATATGAAATGCAGATTTACCACATCACAAATAGTTTGATACTGTTATAGTGTCGTAAGAAACATAAACATTCGTGCTACTTTATTTGTATACAACGAGTAACTTGTAAGTCAGAGAGCTCGCGAAAAGATGAATACATCGCCCAAACATGGATGTACTAAACGTTTTAGCAACAATCCTGTGTTCCTTGTTTGTACTATGATTATGTCAAAACATAACTTCGTGTGACATTCAATCCATGAAATGTCACACAATATAAATAAACCATGACCTCTGGACAGACAAGTCAAACTGAACAGGTATAAATAGACATCGCGTCGTGAGCCGGGACGAAAGGTTACGGTATATTCCAATACATATAAATAGGGAGGAGCGCCTATTTTCCACTGAATAAAAGCGAACAATGACAGGTATTGCGTGCTGTCCGCGATGCCGTGTGAGTTCAGTAGCTGTATCCAGATAGTACTTCGTCGATTAATTACAGGGAGACGGGTTCGAGTCACTTATTTTTATAATTCGAAATCCCTCTAAAGCCGTCAATTTAGACTCGCTGATCTTTAATCATTCAAAGGTCGTTGTCTATCTATAAACCAGGTATGTAAACGTCGTGGTTTTAAGAAGGCGTTTATCGTAAGATGTAATCACAACACCCCTCTCACGTAGGACAGTCAATAGTTAAAAGTACACTTGAGTCTCAATGTTGATGGTACCACTATACCGGTATTATGTTTTGCGACGATTATATAAGGCAGTGGAACACGTGTCTTTGTGTGTCTAAGATCTTAAACCATGATAAAATCTGGACAAATTAAACGTTTAGGTTTTCCTTTTCCTAACCAATCTAGTTAAATGTCATTACAACTAATAATTATGTACAGTTCAAGCATACATTGGTCGTAAAAACCTGCAACTGATGCAATTATATGTCTATTGGCTTAACTAGATTGGTATTTAACCCATTTGCAAACAAGATATGATGTTGACATCGCTGGTAAAATGATTTTAGAAATCATGGAAACTTAAGAAGAAAATGTTTATGTCAGCATTTTCTTCTTTTCCCTCAATGTTTTTCTACTATGTTGTACACGAATCCTTTCTTTGTTAATACCAACTTTGTCGTCTGTAGCAGCTTTCAAATTGGCCAACTTTTCAAATTCTCCGTTTGGCAAAGATTTAAACCATCATTATAATCTTGATCAATGTCCTGTACAATGACCTTTAATCCAGTGGGATTGGTACAGTCTGTGGCTACACAAGCACATTCAAACATTCAAACTTTTCCTGAATGATAGCATTTGCAACGATATGTGCTGTACTTTGTTTTGCGTCCATTTGATATGAGCTGTGTACAAGTGGAGGGAACGACAGCCAATCTCGCCCATACAGGATTCAGACCTACGCTATCGTCTTTCCAGCCTCCACAGCTTTTCTCTCCTCTGCAGTGAAAGCTGGGTTATCTGCTGATATCCATATCGTTGCCTGTTACATCCCGCTACGTGTAGTTGCAAAGCATCTGACGTCGGGGGAAGTAGATCAAGTGCTTTCTTGGCTTTCATAAAGAGTCCATACCTGCAGACAGAAATGTCTGAATCATGAGCCTCCGCGGACCACCCACAAAGTCTGCAAAGAGACTGTTCTATATTTTCTTAGGATTCCCGGCCAACATCTTGTAACAGTTCAGGACATTCAACATACATTTTCCAACAGGATTGCTTACTTATTCCACTTAAAGACGACGTTGTATCACAGCCTGCCAGTCAATGGAACCCAAGCAGGTTGTGGATGACGGCAGTTCCTAGTTTCCTAGCAAAACTGTGTACATAGAAGCATTTCCTAGACTTAGACGTTCCTGACACCACCCATGTTTCAACGTCCAGTGAACCAGCATGGTATATAAGGAGCAATAGTACATCAGTTTCTTTACATATCACAATAACACTACCATACCATGAATTGATGGCACTCTTTGCTTGTATAACGATAAGGGTGTCTGCCTCCTCATTGTCAGCACACAAGTCGTTTGTGTCAAAATTTTCAGTTTTTGCATTTTCACGGTCTTGAAATCCACCGGCAGCTTTCAAAGTAAAGTCATTTCCCTAGAGACTGTATAAGCGTGTGACCACAAATGATGACGCACGTTACTATGTGCCTCTCTGGGATTTTCAGAGGCGTTTCAAGGCTTACATTGGCTGTCAAAACATTCAGTATTTGGGATTTAGCAGTGCTGCGCATTCTTTCAGTCGAATCCTTGAACAATGACATGAGAACAGGTGACGGTTCATGTTTTAGAACACCGAATATCTGTACGTCTCATCCATAATTTGAAATATATTCAAAACATAAGTTAAAGCTCAATAGGTTGGTGGTGTACATTTACCAAAAGGGGTACCAAAGTAAAGCCCAAAGTAAAGACATCTTTCCCCAAGTTTAGTTATGCAAATAAGTGTAATTATATGCATGAATTTATTTATCATTTCTAATAATTGACTTTTAGCACTAATTTGAGAATATGTGATACATTAAGTGCTTTGAAGCTCCAAAGAAGAATTTAATGACGTTGTATGAGTAAAACATCCTGTCAAGAACAGAATTAAGCATTATGTTATATTTCTTCAAAATCAGATTGAAATACAATGTATAACGGTCAGCGCAAGGTCATTGGTTAACAAGGTGAAAAAAAATTAAATTCGACTGGTATTGTAGTTAGCACATATATAGCATACCAAAGAATTGTGCAATTTGGTTTCTTGCAACTGATTCTTGATTCCGAAGGTCAAATTGACCTTTACAATTACTGACGTGGTAGTCAGCAACTTAAATAATAAGACACGAGTAGAGGTTGTTTTCCATCTAATTTTGTATCTGCCTTTGGATGTCAGGAACCAGAAAATGCAAAGCTAACAATTTTGATGCAAAAGACTTGTGTGTTGACCATGAGGAGACAGACACCATATTGTTTCAGGGTATGGTAGTGTTATTGTGATATGTAAAGACACTGATGTACTATTGCTCCTTATATACCATGCTGGTTCACTGGATATTGAAACATGCTTGGTGTCAGGAACGTCTAAGTCTAGGAAATACTTCTATGTACACAGTTTCGCTAGGAAACTAGGAACTGCCGTCATCCACAACCTGCTTGGGTTCCAATTGCTGACAGGTTGTGATACAATGTCGTGTTTAAGTGGAATAAGTAAGAAATCCTGTTGGAAATTGCATGTTGAATGTCCGGAATAGTTAGAAGTTGTAGGGCTTATGGGAATCCTGAGAATATGAAACAGTATCTTTGAAGACTTTATGTTGTTGTCTGCAGGTATCGACTCTTTATGAAAGCCAAGAAAGCACTTGATTTACTACCTCCGACGACAGGATATCAGCAGATATCCCAACTTTTACTGCAGAGGATTCTGAAAGCGTGGAGGCTGGAAAGACGATGCCAAAGGTTTGAAGCCTGTATGGACGAAATTGGAAGCCGTTCTCTCCACTTGTGCACAGCTCATGTCATGTGGATGCAAAACAAAGTACAGAGCTCTCATCTCGTTGTAAACGCTATCATTCAGAACAAGTTTGCATGTTTGGATGTGCTTGTGAAGCCACAGACTATGTCAATCCTGTTGGATTAAAGGTCATTGTACAGGACATTGACCAAGACGATATGGTTTGATCCTTTGTCAAACGGAGAAATTGAAAGGTGGTCCAATTTGAAAGTTGATAAGGACGACAAAATTGGTACTTACAAACATAGGATTCGTCTACAATACACATGTAACATGTACTAGAGAAAATATTGAGGCAAAAGAAGAAAATGCTGACATCAGCATTTTTAGCTCACCTGAGCACAAAGTGCTCAAGGTGAGCTATTGTGATCGCTTTTTGTCCGTCTGTCCGTCCGTCCGTCTGTCTGTCCGTCTGTCCGTCTGTCCGTCCACAATTTGGTGTTTACGCTCTAGCATCCACAAATATTAATCAATCTTGATCAAACTTAGTCAAAACAAGTATGGTCATAAGTTCTCGGATGAGTTCGATTATGGGCCAGATCGGACCAGAATGTGCTGAGTTATCTGCCCTTGAATGTCCAAAAAAGCCGTTTTTGACTTTGTTTACATTCTAGCATCTACAATTATTGATCAATCAAAACAAAACTTGGAGACAATGTTGGAGACCATAAGATCTCGGATGAGTTTGGTTTTCAGTATGATCTGATCAGAAAGTCCAGAGTTATGTGCCCTTGAATTTGACAAAATTGCCATATTCGGCTGGTTTTGACCTTGTTAACTCTATAGAATCTACAATTATTGATCAATCAAGACAAAACTAAGACATAATGTTTGGGACCATAAGATCTTGGATGAGTTTGATTTTCAGTCTGATCTGATCAGAAAGTCCAGAGTTACGTGCCCTTGAATTTGACAAAATTGTCATTTTCGGCTGTTTTCGACCTTGTTTACACTCTAGAATCTACAATTATATATCAATCAATACAAAACTTGGACACAATGTTGGGGACCATAACATCTCGGATGAGTTCGATTTTCTATTTGATCTGATGAGAAAGTCAAGAGTTACGTGCCCTTGAAAATTGCCATTTTCGGCTGTTTTCGACCTTGTTTACACTCTAGAATCTACAATTATCAATCAATGAAAACAAAACTTGGACACAATGTTGGGGACCATAAGATCTCGGATGAGCTTGATTTTCAGTTTGATCTGATCAGAAAGTCCAGAGTTATGTGCCCCTGAATTTGACGATATTGCCATTTTCGGCTGTTTTCGACCTTGTTTACACTCTAGAATCTACAATTATCAATCAATCAAGACAAAGCTTGGACACAATGTTTGGGACCATAAGATCTCTGTTCAGGATGATTTCCAGTCTGATCTTGGGGACCATAAGATCTTGGATGAGTTGGATTTTCAAATGGATCTGATCAGAAAGTCGAGAGTTATGTGCCCTTGAATTTGATAAAATGTTGTTTTCGGCGGTTATCGACCTTGTTTATACTCTAGAATCTACAATTATTTATCATTCAAAGCAAAACTTTGACACAATGTTGGGCACCGTTACATCTCGGATGAGTTTGATTTTCACAATGTTATTGATCATAAGTTCGTTTTCAGTCTTAAAGTCATAAATATCAATTGAATTGAACAAAAATGTTGCTCATATCATTTTGGTTCAGGTGAGCGATATAGGACCATCATGGTCCTCTTGTCTTCTTTTGTTTCGATGATTTCTAAATCATTTTACCAGCGATGTTAAAACCATGTCTTGTTTGCGAATGGGTAAAATATCAGACCAGTAAAATGACAATTAGTATTCCCAGGCCTAAATCCCTAATGATCCACAGAAGTTAGCTTTTAGCATATGGTCACACTATTGATAGACTTGATATAACAGGAAACAAGATTCATACAGTAAATGACATGAATCGATAATCATGCAGCGGTGTAGAACTATGTAAAATATGTTCATCGATGTGATAGTACTTATAAAATGAAGTGATATAGGGTTTAATATCCGTCACAATCTAAGACTTTACATGTCAGACAAAGCTTAAATGTTGCACAGTGAAAGACTAAAGGCCATGATTTAATAATATACAAATATTTCTTACAGAAAATTGCCCTGAAAATAAGTGAGTACGTATCTTTACATCAGTAGCAGGTTCTAACAACAATTGTACGCTTGAACTGTAAATATTAGTTGTAATGACATTGAACTAGATCTGTTAGGAAATGGAAAATCTACATGTATAATTCGTGAAGATTCTATCACGGTTTAAGATCTCAGACACACAAAGACACATGTTCTGCTGTCTTATATATTCGTCCCAAAACTAGTATTGTGTGACATTTCATGGATTGAATGTCGCACCAAAATTATGTTTGATATAATAATAGTTCAAACGAGGAACACAGGATTGTTGCTAAAACGTTTAGTACATCCATGTTTGGGCGAAGTATTCATCTTTTCGCGGGCACTGTGAATTACAAATGTTTATGTTTCTTACGGCACTATAACAGTACCAAACTGCATGTATATGAGATGTGCTAAATCTGCAATTTCATATTTGCTTGTAATTTTGGTTAATTATTTCAACATAAAACATTATTTTGAGCAGGTCAAAGACTTTTCTATACATTTTGAAAATATCATATTACAAAAATGCACTAAAACAGGGGAAAGTATGTGTTTATTATTAACACAAATACCAACAAAAGTAAAGAAATTAGTCAAAATCAGCATTATTTGAAACTCAGACATTTATAATACAATTGGAAGTGGTTTGATCTTGAACATTATATTCGAAATGCAATAAAAGTAGCTTTGTAAAAGGCATATACCCGAAACTGCACTCATTTGACCTTTGACCTCGTTATGAGCTTTGACCTGGTTATGACCTTAAAAGGCCTTTAAAAATGATACATCCACCCTAGGTTGATTAGTAATACCCTAAATAACATATCAAACATAAAAGTGGAGCATTGATAAAATGTTCCTACACAAGACATATTTTGGGTCAAATTTAGGTGGGCTACATTAATTAATTAGAAAATTAATTAAAAATTGTGTATATGCAATTTAGCAAATTTTTATAACGCAACTTGATGATGAATGTCTAGGCTTTGTTTTTGGTACCAATATGTTAATGAGCAACACCAACTAAGGGAGTTATAGCTCATGTTCTAACTATACTCTAAAAATATTACCCCAAAAATCATCAAAATTTCCAATTAAAACTTCAAAATCATGCATATGCAAATCAGCTGATTTGCATATCTATACTGCAAAATAAAGAAAGATGTCTCAGCTTCATTTTGATACCAATATTATTAGTCTACACCCAGAACTAAGTGAGTTATGGCGGATTTTCTTGCTATGCCATTGATTTTTGCACCTAGTTGACCTTTGACCTCGTGGTGACCTTAAAATGACCTCTATAGGGTGACATCCCCCCTAGTGATCTTCCATACCTATCAAAGTTTCATTTAGGCATAGATGTCGAGCATTAACAAAAAGTTCCTACAAAAGTGTTTTCTAGAGCCTTTTTTCTATAATTTTGGTAGACTATTACATGATTCTTGTATCTATAATCTTGTAGAAATGTGGATGAGACTTAAATAAGCATTCGATAGGGAACGATTTTATCCAGTTAACCGTGACGTAATTTCGGACAAACTATATAGTATTTCGTAGATGTTGTTACAAAATTTCGTAACTACGGCTTGAATCAAGCCGTAGTTATAGCGGACGAGAATTGACCAGGCAGAGCAGCCCATGCTAATCGAATGGAATGCTCTGCCAGGTCAAATCTCGTCTGCATTACGAGATTTTATAACAACACCGACGGCTTATCAAAACATAACAGTTATTTATATTCTTATTTTTTTCGGGAGACAGGGCGGAGCCTAGTAAACGGTTCATTACATTTAAGCTTGAGGTGAAACAGCCTTCTCGCTTAGCGGTACATCGTCGGTATTATTGCAAAACATTATAACTACAGCGTGAATCAGGCTGTAGTTACAAGGTTTTATAACAACTCATTTTACAATAGAACGTTCTTTCAATTTCGAAATGTGTTCATGCTCGTGCCGCACGTTTTTCTCTTATATCAACCAAGATATCGAGAAGTAAACTCGTCGAATAACCTCTTCGCTTAGCCACACCCTGTGAGGTGAATAAAAATGGATTATATATAGTCTATTTTCGCACACAATTCATTGCCATTAAAATTTGCTGTTGTGTGAACATCAACTAAAATAATACCGTAATAAAGAAATATAATTGTGACCCGTCATGCTAAAAGGAGCCTCCTGGGAAGTGCGTAAATATCGACACTAGCCAGTGGACTGCTTTTTTACTCTATGATAATATTGTGGATCTAGATTGGTTTTCCTATTTTACTAAAGTAATTGTGACCCGTCACTCTAAAGGGGACATTATAGGAGGCGTGAAAGAAATCAACCCTAGTCTGTCTGCGCAGTCCACTTTTCACTTTTATGTAATTTTGTAAATCCGGAATGTTTTTCCTATTATACTATATGTTCATTTTATGCACACGGGATCTAGTTGGCCAACAATGAGTCTGACAAATTTGTAAAAAATGGATTTTTGGAGTTCGGATAAGGTCCTTTTTAGCTTGACGGGTCACAATTATGTTTATTTTCCAAATGCGACATCTGGCTGACGTCTGCCAAGTCTGACACATTTATCAAAATTTGTTTTATGGACTTGCAAGAAGGTATCTTTTATCGCGACAGGTCACATTTACAAATTCCTTTTACCAACCAAGTTTGTACTCTCCAAATCCGAGGTCTATTGATTAAAACATCAAATATGACCTCTGCCGTTTTTGATAAACCAACAGCCTATTTGGTCGTCATAATCTAATTATAGCGCACCATTTAAATAATCGAATCAAAATCATTCAGTTTAATCTTGTACATGTATGACTACGTATACATTACGTCTCTTCTATTTTTAGCGTCAGCCAATGAAAATTTGTATCAGATTATTAAAATGTTTTGTTGTTTACAGCCAACAACTGGATACCGAAATTCCGCAAAGGCCCAAAGATTACATGTGAAATTGAGAACAGAGTATCATTCTATCGAAATGGAAAGGAGAGATAATGTGCTCTGTTTTAAGAGAGTACCAAGTTTGTTGCTTTGATTTCTTTTCAAATGTGAAGCTATGAGTGCAAGAAAAATATTGCTGAAAGTTTCCGTCTCTGTCTAAGGGCGCTCAGAGCTATTCTCCGCCAATGTGTGAATATTCGTATACGCCCATGTTGGCTAGAAGCTAGAGGCTAGAAAAGGATGTTGTAGTGGTACTGGTATCCAAATCGCTGTAAGTGTTCCGTCTAAACTGCGACTCACGATTCTCATGATCTCATGATATATTGTCTTACAGGTCTTTTTAAGGTATCCAAACCTTCATTAGCACCAAAGACCCAGATCTCGGCGAAATTTAAAATGTGCCAGTTATTCCTAAACTGTGTAAAGTTTCCATTCCAAATACAAACATAAGCATTTTGAACGGTTTGTTCTTTTTAATTAATGCACACTTGTGGAAATATTTGACAAAAATGATCGAAATTATTATTTTCTTCTTCAAGCATAATCTTGAAGGCACAATGAATCAACTTAGTTAAAGTGTATTTACAAGTGTGTATGTTGTATTTTCGTATGGCTAGAAAGTGGTGTTTTTTAGGGTCTGTACATCTTAGGGACAGTTTTGTTGGTAGCAGTTCCAAGTCAATAATTTATAATCACATAAATAGTATTGAAGTCCGTATGTTGTATATATTTTAGAAAAGTCTCTGATGAGTCCTTTTTTTACTGAAATCTAGTCATAGCTGTATGAATTGTATACTTAGTTATAAGAATATTTCTTATGTTAAAAAACAAGAGACTTGGAATTTTAAGCAGGAAAATAAGCTTTCGCCTTTTATTTTCATATTTAATTCTATATAGAGTGAGAATTGAATATGCGGTGTTCCGGGGCTAACTCATCTAGAGCTGGGTGTCTTTGGAGAGCCGTAAGTCTTCGGAGGTTGCGAAAAAGATTGAATCATTGATAGAGAAACTTTTTTTGAAGATGCATTTTTTTTTCTTATCTCATCTGTATATATTAAGAACACTACTTACATATTATTTCAGGGGAACCTATCCAGATTTTGATCAATCAGACTCAAACCTATAACTTGTTAAGTTGGTTTCACTGGAACAAGAAATGTTACTCTGTCGATTATATTTCTGGAGTTATCGCCCGTTGATGATTTTCCTACCTTTATTTTTGTCAGGAGTATAACTAAAAGTATGCCAAATAGAATATCCTGAAACTTCATAGGAAAATAGACTTCATGGAGTTATTAGACGTAACGTCAAAAGTTGCGGACCAAGCCAAAATTAGCTATGCACTTCTGTTTAAAACCGCATATTTGTTATTTTTATTTGAGAAACACACATGTATTTGGTATCATATAAAAGATATTGAATTGTAATTTATTAATATATGTCGAATTTCAACATTGTTTGAATACAGACAATTTGATAAACAAAATAAATAAACTCTGACGCAGAAAATGACGTCGTCACGTGTAACAGAAATTACCAAACAAACTGGGGAGAATCCCAATAGAATAAAAAGTAAGACTTTTTAAAGCGCAAAAACTTTGGCAAATTACGTCAGTGATGTCACAGAAGATATAGCGTAAATCTTACGGCAGTTGGATGGTGTAAACAAACTATGGAGGAATGGAAAGAAAGAGATAAGTAGCGTCACGCTGTTAAAAAAACGTCATTTTTTCGGTATGTCTAATTTTTAAATCTAATTTATTTTTCCAATAGCGATTACAAATCAATATAAAAAATTTGGGACATGCATCTGAACTCTAGTTTTTGTAGCTAATTTTTTGTCTTGATTGGAGTTGAAGAAAATCATTATTTTATTGTGTTTGTAGCATCTTAAAAATGTCACATTTTCACTAAAACGGTCCCAAATGCAAGGGTGATTTTTTCATATATAGCTTTTTTTTCTAAGAAAATCAAAATATTTTGAATTCGAATTGATTTTCGACATACATCTCGGATAAAATTTGAAAAAATAAATGCATTTGTCAATATCTCTTCAACTAGCGAAGATATAGAGTGTGATTGAGCGTCTTAAAAATGTCACAAAAACGCGTTTTTGACGATTTGACGTCATGTTGATTTTTTCGGTATGTCTAATTTCTAAATCTTATTTATTTTTTCCAATAGCGATTAGAAATCAATATAAAAAAAATGGGATATACATCTGAGCTCTAGTTTTTGTAGTTAATTTTTTGTCTTGATTGGAGTTGAAGAAAATCATTATTTTATTGTGTTTGTAGCGTCTTAAAAATGTCACATTTTCACTAAAACGGTCCCAAATGCAAGGGTGATTTTTTCATATATAGCTTTTTTTCTAAGAAAATCAAAATATTTTGAGTTTGAATTGATTTTCGACATACATCTCGGATAAAATTTGAAAAAATAAATGCATTTGTCAATATCTCTTCAACTAGCGAAGATATAGAGTGTGATGTAGCGTCTTAAAAATGTCACAAAAACGTGTTTTTGACGATTTGACGTCATGTTGATTTTTTCGGTATGTCTAATTTTTAAATCTAATTTATTTTTCCAATAGCGATTAGAAATCAATATAAAAATTTTTGGGACATACATCCGAGCTCTAGTTTTTGTAGTTATTTTTTTTTGTCTTGATTGGAGTTGAAGAAAATCATTATTTTATTGTGTTTGTAGCGTCTTAAAAATGTCACATTTTCACTAAAACGGTCCCAAATGCAAGGGTGATTTTTTCATATTTAGTTTTTTTTCTAGGAAAATCAAAATATTTTGAATTTGAATTGATTTTCGACATACATCTCGGATAAAATTTGAAAAAATAAATGCATTTGTCAATATCTCTTCAACTAGCGAAGATATAGAGTGTGATGTAGCGTCTTAAAAATGTCACAAAAACGCGTTTTTGACAATTTGACGTCATGTTGATTTGTGAAGAACTATTCATGGCGTTTTACGATCATGTATCGATGCTCTAGATCCACTTGTTTTATCGTTGTTTGTTTGACTATCTTGCTATTTGTGGTCTACGCAACTTAAGGTTAAAATTTGAGACCCGTAACAGAAAAAAGAAAGAAAAGCATTGACCAAGGCATAAGAAAACGTTGAGATAATAGAAGACATTTTTTAAGTAAAGCATTTCATTGATTTCATCTAATATGTTGCAGCATTTAGTCTCGGAGTTTCATTTTTCCTACATATAATGCATTTGTTGTAGACCCCATTTAAAAGAATATTCTATCTTTTGTCTGTTAACGAGTAAACTTGAAGACGATTATTTAGTAAGTATTTTCACATTTTTTCATTTTTATTTGTTTATTTATTTTTTATTTTTTTTTTACATTTGCGCAAGTAGAAATATCTTAATAACAAAAATATGCACACTTGACAAGTTATATTTAGCGTATGGAACGGCTCCATTTCTCCTACAGGTGTAAAATATTCACTTTCAATATTCATTATAGCTAGATTTTTCAATACTTACGAAATAATTCTGTTGTTTATTTATTGATAGTTTAGATTATTAATTTTGTACGGTGATATTTTCATGTATGCATGTATTGGTATTATTGTGAAAATGTTTTCTTTTGGCCAACATTGAAAATTTGTCATTTCTCATGTTTTTTGGGAAAGTTATAACTTTCTTTACACCTTCGCGTAACGTTAACGTCGGAAAACGGTCGATATGCGTGTTACAACGTTGGTCCGCAACTTTTGACGTTACGTCTTACCTTTTAACAAAGGTAAGTCCTTGAGGAGGCATATATATTTTACAAACATGTCAAATCATATACCTGTATGTCATAGACCAGTTAAATTGTCCGTCCCAGCTCCTATGTCTGTGGTCCCATTTTCCATTTATACAGGGTGGTTCATAATCAAAGAAAATCCAGATCTGATCTTTTGGTCGCCAGGTGGGAGCGTGGCCGATAACTCGGTGAGAGATTTCAAATATGACAGCAGAACTAGAGTTGTATAAATTCCTATCTACAGTAAGATGACAGTTCTTATACTGACATGAATCAAACATAGAGTTTTCAGGTATCACAACATATTCCGGTCGATCATAGTAAAGGATTTCATGAAATCCAGTCGTTGAATCATTTGCTTTGAAATTTGTATGAAATTCTGTTGGATCGCGCAAAAGTTTCGAGCTTCCCGCGGTCCATCCGTCATGGTCTATTCGTCGAGAGTTGAAATATTTCACATCCTTCCCCGGTAGATCCAAAACTCGATGTGTGTACAATGTGTGGTGTTGATCAATCCTGTATTCCGAAACAACATAAACAAAACGCATAGATATAGACCACAAACAGAACACCAGAAAAGCAAATCCTGACAAATAGAATCTCCTGCTGATTGGTAAGTGTTGACAAAACATCGTCAATCTAAGGTATAAATCTACGTAAGAAATAAAAAAAAGTGTAAAATTTTAGTTAAAGATTTCTCAAGATACAACAAAACCCAACAAAGACAGTTTAACCGTTTCCCAAACAATTTACTTCTATGGTGGTCAAATTTGAAAGCTGTGGAAGGCAGCAATATGGACATCAATGAAGACTGGTTTTGTGTACAATATAGCACGGGAAAACAGAACAAAAGGAAAAATGCTGACAATCGGCATTTTCTTCTTTTGTATTTATGTTTCCCATGCCATTTATTATAAGAAAGGTCAAAACCAGGTCTTGTTTGGGAAATGGTCAAAAACTGACCGATCTGAACAAATTAAACACTTTGATATGTCCAAGCTCGAAGAAGGCAATATCTGATTTAATTCATCTTTCACCGTGTACATGCAGGATTATCGATGATAAAGTATTGAAAAACCCTTTCCGGAACACGACCTAGTTTCCACGTGCTTTTCAGAAAGGGATTGTGAAAGCATTGAGGCAAAAGAAGAAAATGCTGATGATCATTATTTTCTCCTTTTGCTTCAATATTTTCTGTTATCTATTACACACTATTTCACTTTTTCTCATTGTCAACCTCCTCATGTAGGCCTCATCTAAGCCTCATGCAGCTTTGAGTGGGGGAGCTCTGAGGAATTGTGTTGTTTGGGAAAGGGTTAACGGGATAAAACGCATCGTTAGCTCCATACGATTGATACAGTTCTATACGGTACATTGCTACGATGAGAAATATGAATAAGTATAGGATCGTTGCAGCTGGTTTAAGCTGCACTTAACGAGATTTATTGAAAAGCGACGATATAATTATCACGGTGGGGATCGTGCATGTTGGGATGGATAAAGAATACGGACAAAAATAATCTCGAAGCTTGTCAAATATTTTGCAATAACTCCTTTATTTCTTCGTCGATTTTCAAAAGGTCTGTTGCATGTACCCCGCCTTGAAAATCTTTTTCCTCGGATACATGGATTATTTGTGGTATCCTTTTAATTTTTCCAAAAATTGATCCCAAATGACCAGAAAACGAAATGATAACGACTACGGCAAAATAAGCCGCGCTTCAGGTAGGAAATTGTGCAATAATTTTCTTATTTCTGTGTCAATTTTCAAGCGGTTTGTTGCATGTACCCCGCCTTACTGAGCGCTTTCCTCATGTGTATTACTTATTTATAAACTCCCCATATTTTTCCCAAAAATTGATCCCAACTGACCTGAAAAACGACCAGATTTTTTGTCGTTTTTCTGGTCGGTTCGGATCACTTTTCGCAAAAAGTACAAAAAGGTTTCGTGTAAAGCATACATCGGAGGAAAGAGCTCAGTAAGGCGGGGTACATGCAACAAACCGTTTTTTAATTGACGCAGAAATTATTGCAAAATGTCTTACCTGAAGCGAGGCAAATTTGTACGTAGATTTACCCATCCCAGCATGCACAATCCCCACCGTGATTAGGAACATAATTCAATCATGGTGGTCGATGCATCGCTTCTTTGATTTAAGTTGTAGACATTTTTTAAAATCTTATAGTTTGATAGGAACATTCATTTCTTTCTTTCAAAGATAATTGTATCTTTACGATCATGAATAATAATAACAATATCTAAATAAAAATATTTGAAAATATAATAATAAAGCCGCAATGAAAGTAAACGTTTTTGAATTATGGTCTGCTGAAGTCATAGCGGGGAATCACAACGACGACTTCGACGACGACAACAACCATGGGCGGATCTAGAGGGGCGTCAAGGGGGTCCGGACCCCTGGCATCAGCCGAAAAATTAAATTTTGACCATATAACTTTAGTGTAATGTTACATATCGCTGCTTTTCAACGAAAACCTCGTAACTGCAGCTTTAAACAAGCTGCAGTTACAAGGTTTTCGTTGAAAAGCAACTATATTTATCACACTATAAGCTATCATTAAAATTGTGAGCTTGCCCCCCCCCCCCCCCCTTCCCCTCTGGAAAAAAATCCCGGGTCCGCCCTTGACAACAGTAGAGGTCTATTTATTATTGCAACATCTTCAGTGAATCTGTTCGCATGACCGATTTGGATTTTGTTTCAAGCAGAACATTATCTGAATGTTGTGGACCATTTAGTAAACAGTTATTGACGACCGAACAAGAATTGTCTGGTAGGCCTACATCTCAACTTTGAGGTAGTTATGTGAGTTTCTTAATCCTTAGTATTGATGATGTATTTTTATGTCCATAGACACACTGTAGGCGCGAGAAAGGGATTTGGCAATATGTACACAACATCCGACTTTCGAAATCAGTGTCGAACCCATTTAACCCATTACAACACAGTGACTCCTTTTGACTCCCTACAATATAATGGCCTTGGAAAACTTTGTGGAAAATGAAGAAATTGCTTGTGACAAGCAATTTTTTCATTTCCCAAAATATTTTCTACCCAAAAAGCTATAAAAGTTCTAAATTTCTTCACATTGAAAAGTAGTCTGCAATTTCTTTCAAATTGGACTACTCCAAAATTTTGTTGTTTGGTAATGGGTTAAGGATAAAGGATTACAAATACGAATAATACCCCAGAAGTATGTGTATGAAGAATTATTGAGAAAATGCGATTTTTAGCCGGAGGTCATTTCGCTTCATAATAAAGCAGTTTTTGAGGTCATCCAAATGAACGAACATAGCAACTTTTGGGACTTGTAGGATGTAATCATTCTAAAAAGAGAAGGCGCTGGAACTGCAAACAATGCATTTCGGTATCCCCGTCGCTTCATCTTCATTATTGACATTAGTTACAGACAAATGGTTTGTGTTGTTGTTGTCGTTCTTACTCTGAAAGTAGTTCTACGACTTACGTCCGAGGTATGAATCTATTGAATTGTCCGAGGTGATCCAAATGGTTTACTATCGTTAACGCCCGTTTTATATTTGTCAACGGATGTTTTAATCGGCTGTGAAATACATATTTCATGCGAATATTTTCTTTAATTCGATGATTTCAGAGCCTAATTGTTTAATGAGATGTTGGGTGTATCTTTCTTCGGTTCGTATCACCACGGTATGTCCAGTTCAATCACTTGTTTTACCAAATTGATTCTTCTTTTACTATCTTATAAACTTTAGTACTGCGCATGCATGGGCCTATCTATTTCTAGTTTAATATACTTCTAGTCACAAAATTCATTTATTATACACTTCGTTTATTTTCAAAAGGTAAGAAACCAGCAATAGAAATGACTAGGAAGTTCCCATTTAACCATTTCCAAAACAGTGGTTATATTTGACATCCCTAACTAGGCTTGAGAAAACATCGAGATAAAAGAAGAAAATGCGAAATCAACATGTTGTCCTTTTGCCTCAATATTTTCTGTAGGCCTACCATAAATTATTGTGCACAAATCATGTTTTTATTTTCATCCATTTTATCATCTGAAGCAGCTTTTAAATTGGAGCACCCCAAAATTTTATCGTTTGGGAAAGGATTAATCCCCAATATCTTCTACGCTATAATATATACCTTTTCCATTCTGTTATCAATTAGACCTTATTTCGATTTCTGGAACTCCTTTAAAATCGGACTAGTCTGATATATCGTCGTTTTGGAAAATGGTTGAGTTGACTCCCATTTATACAGGGTGGCTCGTAATCGGACGCCGGACCCAGCGTATCGCAATAGCTCACCATGAGCAATTTTGTGCTAAAGAGAGCTAAAAAGTGCCCTGTCAATCCATAGTCACGTTAGTTAACGACAATATTATTGTCTGCTGGAGCTTTGAAATAGGACCAAGTTAAGATTCTTCATGTGGAGTAACATGAACAAATTAAACATATACCTGTACGACATAGACCAGTTAAATTGTCCGTCCCAGCTTCTGTGTCTGTGGTCCCATTTTCCATTTATACAGGGTGGTTCACTATCATGAAAAATCCAGATCTGATCTTTCGGTCGCCAGGTAGGGGCGTGTCCGATCTTGTCGTATGAGAGTTCAAATATCACAGCCGAACTGGAGTTGTACAAATGCCTATCTACAGATAGACGACAATTTCTGTACTGACATGAATCAAACATCTTGTTTATAGGTATTATCATATGATCCGGTCGAAAGTTATAATAAAGAATTTCATGAAATCCCGTTATTGTATCGTTTGTTTTAAATTTTGTATGAAATTCTGCTGGATCGAGCAAAAGTTTCGAGGTTCCCGGGGTCCAACCGTCATAGTCTATTCGTCGAGAGTTCAAATAATTTATATCTTTCACTGATAAATCCTTAATTCCATGTTTGTACAATTTCCTGTGTTGATCAATCCTGTATTCCGAAACAATGTACAGAAAAAAGATAGATACAGACCACAAACAAAACACTAGAAGAAACATTCCTGACAAAAATATTCTTCTGTCGATCCTAAACTGCTGGAAAACCATCGTCAATCTTAGGTCTACATCTAAATACGAAATCTAAACTGTCGAATTCTAGTAGTTTATCTTTAGATGTGGCAAAACTTACAAAGAGAGTTTATAACGCTGATCAACGTAAACAATTTATTATGTTCAAGTTGAAAAATACAATGTATACTAACGGAAAAAAGAAACTGCACGATTATTTTGTCATTTTGTATTTTAATACATATATGTACAAATAATGCCTATTGTATGTGCTCTTAGGATAAACTTGTTCAAATAAGACTGAACGTCACTAATTACACGTGAACGGACGTTCGACGTGAACAAAACATAACATCTGATTGGACAAAAAATCGGATTGGGCCAATCACGTTTGTTGTTACAAGTAATTACGCAAAAAAATAATCATACGATCGTTGATAATACGGGCCCCTGGTTTTGACGTCCCTAGGAGAATGAGCTTAGAAAAACATTGAGACAAAAGAAGAAACTGCTGATATCCAGCAGTTTCTCCTTTTGCCTCAATATGTTCTGTACTTTTTTCCTACACAAATCCTGTCTCAATCAGCATCAAGTCTGCAGTGGCTTTGAAATTGGACCACCCTAAAATGTTGTCGTTTGGGAAAGGGTTAAGCTGTGCCACCCTGTCTAGTCGTGCTGCGGGGTCGACGACAACAACGTATTCGTTATGTCCATTGCAACAATCACTGGTAGTGAAATCAGCCAAAGCCAGTGGCATTTTTTCGCGATCAATGTATTCCGTCGGTGTTGTTATAACATATCGTAACTACGGCTTTATCGAAGCCATAGTTACGAGATTTTATAACAACACCGACAGTTTATCAATACAAAACGGTAAACCAGGTCTGTTTTTAGAACAAGTTCATTGTCATTAGAAAAAAATATATAAACTCGCATTTAAACGCAAAAAATATATACCTTGTTGTGGCGAAAACTGTTTTAGTTCACTACCAGTGACAATGTGCTACTATACTTAGCGACGCGTCTCTTTTACATTTAGACTAACAATTACGTCATTTAGACTAAATGGTCAACATCGCGCCCACAGCCGTGTTGGAGAACATTATGTGGAGTCATGTTAATTAAAAACCAGAGCATGACTAGTTGGACCCAATATTGGACAACATCTCAAGAACAACATTTAACAAGCCGTTTTCAACAGTTTACTATTGACACAAGGTCGTTTGACACATTTCACGGTCTTTTCACTGTTTCGGATTTCCGAAGTCAATTTTTGGGCGATTTTGCGAATCTGGTTGTCCTTAAAATCGTGTTTATTTTAGACAAAAAAATACCCGATTGACTTACCACGAACAACTACAACTTAACCCTTTCCCAAACGACAAAATTTAAGGGTGATCCACTTAAAAAACTGCTGCAGATAACAAAATGGGTGTAGATAATGATAAGATTTGTGTGCAATATAGCACAGAAAATATTGAGACAAAAGGAGAAACTGCTGGTTATCAGCAGTTTCTTCTTTTGTTTCAATGTTTTCCCAAGCCATTTCGATTAGGGACGTCAAAACCAGGTCTTGTTTGGGAAAGGGTTAATAGGAATTGCATGGATTTCACTACTCTTTTCAGGATAGAAAAAATATTTCCGCATGGTGATATGTGTTTCTGGTATTTTTTATCCTGATTTGACGCCAATTTGAGCCAACAGCTACTTAGGCTCTCTCGAATCTACAGCTAGTCGAGTTGGTTTTGACTATGACTTTAGTGCTAAAGATGGCCGGTTAGTTGTAAATGATTAGTCTCTCTCTGATCATTGTTCCGTTTACTGAGGTATTTAGTAAAAACAACGATAAAGCACAGTAGCACCACAAGTATAATGACTATAACGGAATACTGTTGTTTGGCAGACCACGTGGCCGTGACGTCATCAGCGGGCCAACATTTATCAACATGCCACCAATCAACGACGTTGTTATAAACTCTCTTGAAGGATTGTTTATGGTTAAGCTTGATACAGAGGTTACACGCCCAGTTCATGTTACCAGAGTCATACTTATCACGTGCTTGTAAATATTGTATATATTCATATTCGGTGTTGTTTAAATGTATCAGATATAATGCCAGATCTCTCGCACTTCTGAAATGGTTTGCGTTTATATGCGTATATTCCGGAAACAAGTTGTCATAATCTGCACCACCTCGTGAAACCAAAACTGCATCAACCATAGAAAGATATCCGAAAAATTTCTCAGTTACGTAATCGAGGCAAAATGAGTTCTCAAATCCTAAGTAGAATCTATAGTCTTTGAGAGCTTCTATAGCTGCCTTCGGTGTCATTTCAAGCTTAAACTCTCCGCAGTCGCCGTAAATATCCACTGGAATGTATTTCTGAAGCTGTCTTACATACTTCTCTCTTTCGCTCATAGTTGTGCAGTGTGATACAATCCATGCAGCAAATTTGGTTTTCCGAGTAAAGACAGCGTGGTAGTCTGTGTTAGGGATCTTGCTTGGGTCTCGAGTCCGCAGAATACCGTACGGTCTAAATATATCCGAGTCTAGTCTGAAATTACACAAAGAGAAACACGTCACTGGTGGGTCGACAACTATTTCAAAAGAAAGGAAGTGTGAATATGCGTTTAAGTGAAGAAATGGCGAAAGGTGCTTTTACGTTTGACCTTGAAATAGTTAGTTTTTTCTTTCCATGAAATTGAAATTGACATGTGACATTGGTATTGATATGACCCTTTAGAATGACTATCGCCGTGATATTAGACGATACATAGTAGTTTTTTAACCCACATACTAAAAATTAATTTAGTCCAGTGAAAAAATGAAGATGCGTTAAACGGAAATGTTTCAATTTGTGCAGAAAAAAAAAGACAAATGTGTACGAGTATGTAAACGCATAACTGTAATTACTCTCCAAAGCCGAGGTCTATTGATTAACCATCAAATATGACTTCTGCCGTTTTTGGTACACAAACAGCCTATTTGGTCGTCATAATCTAATTATAGCACATCATTTGACTTATAGGCCTGTCCCACCTAACCGAATTTTTACACCGAATGCGTACCGAATTTAATTCGGTGTATTCGTTAAAGGTTCGTTCCACAAACGGTTTGTGGTCGGTGTGTTTACGGTGCCATTCGGTGCTTTTCGTCGACATTACGCGGTGTTCGCAGACGCCTAAAAATTTCGCACTTGACATTTGGTACAAATTCGCTCCAAATGTTCGATTAGGTGGGACAGGCCTATTACCTTAATAGGCCTGTCCCACCTAACCGAATAGTGGCACCGAATTCGTACCGAATGTCAATTGCGAAATTCGCAGTGTTCGTTGTCATTTTATTCGGTGAACTTTGGTTTTCAACGATTGTGTACCGACCATACACCGAACACGTAACGAACTTGTAGCGAATATGTCGAACAGCCAAAGTTGTTTCTCTGAAATATCCCCCAATTCGTTCCCAAACACCAACGAACCCCTACCGTTTGAGTAACGAATATAACGTCATATTCGGAATGGCATCGTCAGGATCGGTGTGTTTCGTTAGCGGTTCGTTTAACCTTTTCGGCCAGATCGGTTAAGAAACGCACCTACATCGGAGTGCAAACGCTAGTCATTCGGTGAGATCATAACGAACATACCGAACAGGAATTCGTCTGCGAATTATTACCGACAACAAAACGAAAGTAACGAATGCCAGACGCAAGCCTACCGTTCCCTCTGCGAACGATTACCGAACTCAGTCCGAAAGTTTGATTCGCTGCATTCGTTGAAAAATTTTGTGCATGCTCAAAAACTTTTTTAGGCGTCTGCGAACACCGCGTAATGTCGACGAAAAGCACCGAATGGCACCGTAAACATACCGACCACAAACCGTTTGTGGAACGAACCTTTAACGAATACACCGAATTAAGGTCGGTACGCATTCGGTGTAAAAAATCGGTTAGGTGGGACAGGCCTATAACTAGGGCTAGTTTACCGAAAGATAGACGTTATAGTGAAAGAAAGTCAACACTGACAAGAAAATGAGCACGAACAGGTACACCGATTTTTTTTTATGTTTTCTTCGGAAGATGGTAGTTTATAGGAGATGTAAAAAGAACAGGCGGAAAATGTCCTGTCAATCCATAGTAAACATAACATCAAATGTTAAGCTGCAGTTACGATGGTTTGTTGAAATGCAGCGATAAGTAACGATAACTTTGACGTCTGTCAGTGTTTTGAATTAAGACCAAGTTAATATTTTGTTGTGAACGAATAAATGTGCATATACCTGTACGACATAGACCAGTTGAATTGATTGTCCCAGCTTCTGTGTCTATGGTCCCAATTTCCATTTATACAGGGTGGCTCGTAATCGTAGAAAATCCAGATCTGGTCTTTTGGTCGCCATGTCGGCGCTTGGCCGATCTTTTTATGTGAGAGTTCAAATATGACGGCAGAACTGGAGTTGTACAACGACCTGTCAACACTAAGATGGCAGTTTTTATACTGACACGAATCAAACAGCTTATTTTCAGGTATCATCAAAATATCCGGTCGAAAGTCATAGTAAAGAATTTCATGAAATCCTGTCACTGTATCGTTTGTTTTAAATTTTGTATGAAATTCTGTTGGATCTAGCAAAAGTTTTGAGCTTCCCGGGGTCCATCCATCATAGTTTATTCGCCGAGAGTTGAAATATTTCACATCCTTCCCCGGTAGATCCAAAACTCGATGTGTGTACAGTGTGTGGTGTTGATCAATCCTGTATTCCGACACAATATAAACAAAAAACAAAGATATAATCCACAAACACGACACAAGAAAAGTCAATCCAGACAAAAATAATTTCCTGCTGATCCGAAATTGTTCACAAATCATCGTCATCCCAAGGTATATATCTAGATAAGAGAAACTTCAATCGGAGAGTTAAAAAATTCCTGACCTAAAACGAAAAAAAAAAAAAGAAAAAAATGATATGTCAAGGCCGGGGTAAAGCAATACACATGTATATCGCTGTTTTAAACTAAAATCTCGTAAATGCAGGTTAAAACAAGCTGAAGTCACGATTTTTTAGCCGGAAAGAGCCGATATCCTTGCTTCCAGCAAATTGTTCATGTAGAATTTCACAAGACGGTAGGATTATCAATAATATAGTAAAGGTTAAAACCACTGGTGGTGAACTGCTGGCTAAATCGAGGGACGTTTTTTCCCGAACAATGTATTCCGTCGGTGTTGTTATGAAATCTCGTAACTACGCCGTGGATAAAGCCGTGGTTACGAGATTTTATAACAACACCGAAGATTTGTCAATGCATGATGTTAAACCGGTCTATTTGTAGACCAAATTTATTGCACATTTAAACACAAAATAGCTTTAATCTTGTTACAGAGAAAAAACGTCCCTCGCTTTGGCCGAGTTCACCCCAGTGAAAACCTGTAGTCGCAGTACACTGGGTTAGTGGTTTATGACCATTTGATCTCCTATTTCGATAGGGACATCCATTGTTTGAGGTCAACCGTATTGTTTTAGTTCAACGGTTTCTGAATAATAACGTTAAAGGAATATTGAAAATATTACAAAGAGTCGCCACAAAAGGATTTTTATACGCTCAAAGACTTTAAACACGAATGTGTCCACCAATAAATAGTTCAAAAATATCTTGACAAGTCCCTATGCCGAAAATGACGTTCACAAAAATGTCCGTACAATAATCATTGACCGGTGAACAGTTAGAAATATACTCGTCTAAAGAATCTGGAGCATTGTCCCTTACATGCACTATGCACAGTACACTCTTGTCACTGTAACAGAGTAGTCTGAGTTCTTTAACACGGGGATCCAAAGATCGAACCACAATCGAAGACATGATTTCCTATTTCATTGTTTTCATAGGATTTTTTTTCTTTTATTTCTAGTGTCCAATTAATTTCTTCTTTTACAATAAGTACCTAATACATTTCGTCATTTTTATGCTCCCCGAAAAAATTTCGGGGGAGCATATAGTCGCCACGCTGTCCGTCCGTCCGTCTGTCCGTGTGTCCGTGTGTCCGTCCGTCCGTCTGTCCGTCCGTCCGTCCACAGCCATATCTCAGCAACCCTTGGACCAAATTCAATGAAACTTCACATGTGAACTCCCTGGGTCAATACATAGGGACCTTTTTCTCTGTTTGTAAATTTAAGGCTGTGTCATGGAAAAAGGGGCCTTAGTGTAAAAATTAGTTTTTCTCTTATTTCTCTTCATCTAATGGGCAGAATTTAATGAAATTTTGTGCTCATGTAATAAATAGGATGTTCTGGACCATATTCTATAAATAATGTGTGTACAAAAAAGCTGTCATGGGAAAAGGGGGCTTAATGTATGATAGTTTTTATTTTGTGACAAACACTTATTCGGGGAGCATAATCCGTCTGTGACGGCTCTTGTTTTTATCCTAGTCACAGTACTAGTGTAACCCGCTAATAAATATCGTATCGACTCCTGTGGGGATTCGATCCTGGGACCTCTCACACCCTAAGCGAACACTCTACCGCGTCGCTATAAAAGCTAGCTTGTACGGCGAGATAGTATAAGTGTCCCTTATACTACACCCGGCTACATACACCCCCTCGACAATTAAGATTCTTCCACGAATCTTTTTTCATCAACATCAACTCACTACTCTCACAAACCAACATCTCATGCAGGTTTTTTTTTACGGTGGGCGCCAAATGTAACCCTCAAATAAATATCGTATCGACTCCTGTGGGGATTCGATCCTGGGACCTCTCACACCCTAAGCGAACACTCTACCACGTCGCTATAAAAGCTAGCTTGTACGGCGAGATAGTATAAGTGTCCCTTATACTACACCCGGCTACACTAGCACCCAAAGCCCTAGTTGCAATAATGCAACCGAAACCTTTTTTGAATTTTAATCTGGGTTGCGGTTACAATTCCCTCCTATTTGGTGCAATAGAGCTGGAATGATTCATTCCAGCAAAATAAGCATAGTCAAACGTCAAACTGAAGCTATTGAATGTAGTAAGAATGTTACCTGGGATCGGGTAAATCATTTTTCTGTTATTACAGCATAGGTTTGGGTTGAAATCATTTTCAAATTAAGTTAGATTTGATTTATAAGAGGAGTACCCACCCATCTTATTCTACTAAGACTTGAATTTTCGTTTACGTGTTTTTGCCGGTTATGGAACAAAATATGTATGGTGCGAATAGACGAGTTCCATGGAAGTAATTTCAATTGCTATCAAATTTAGAATTTTTTTTACTTTTGTTGAGTTTTTGTCTACTCTTTATACAAGCGGTATACATTTTCTCATTTTTTTTTTTAATAGTTCACCCGAAATCTGAGCAAGCTCAATTAAATGGGGACCTGCTAGGCTGTCGAAAATACAAATGGCACAAAAATTACAAATCAGATATAACGTATAAAATTACAAACCTGAAGGGGTAGATCATTTATGTCCATTGTTAGCACTCATCGAGCTTTATTAAGTATTAAAATCCAAGTCAATGAATAAGGTGCGGATCCGCATTTTGTTGTCCTTGTTTTTGTTTTGTAACGGTTACATGCCCAACCTTCAAAAAGTAATTAGGCACGTCATCTGTGCTCAGCGAGATTCAACACACCGTACAACCGGCTGCGTCGAAAGTCAGCGAAGACGTATTCGGCAACTGATGTCAGGTGCTTGGTAGGTCAAATTGATTTACTTTAATAAATATTCGAAATGATCTTTGGTATTCTATAGTTGATAAATACGCGTATAAATGTTCATTGCTTCTACAAAATAAACTTTTCCATGCATCCCTCGCAAATAAGGTCACTGTCATCGACGAAGCCGGTTGTACGGTGTGTTGATACCGCTGGGGTGTGTCTCGTTGACCTTGACCTTGTCTTGTTTTGAAGTAAAAATAAAATATGTAAACATGCTTGTAAATGATTGATCTATAGCGAAGGAAAGATGGTTATTCGCCGTTATTGAGTTTTTTATGCATTGCAAATTGTGGTTCCACGTACAAATATGAGTTCCCGAAAAGTTCGAAAACATAAAAACCTAGCATGGGTCCCTTTAATTCCGTTGTTATGAAAACAGGCGATATTGCATCTAACGGTACTTTAAAAATGCTCGGACTTACGGCCGTCACGGAATGAGTCGAAACATAACGATTGGCCTGGTTTTGCGTAACTCGTAAAACCGACTAATTGGTCATAACAAGAATTTGATTGGTCTATTTATTTTGTCTTCCTATCATTTGTTTTAAAACATGTATGGAATTCTGTTGGATCGAGCAAAAGTTCAGAGCTTTCCGGGGTCCACCCATCATAGTCTATTCGCCGAGTGTTGAAATATCTAATATCTTTCCCAGGTAAATCCAAAATTATTTTTCTGTACAATTTGTGGAGTTGGTCAATCCTGTATTCCGAAACAACATAAACAAAGCACATAGATATAACCCACAAAAACAACACTAGAAAAGCAAATCCCGACAAAAATATTTTTTGCTGATCGGAAAATGTTGACAAATCATTGTCATTCATATAGAAAATGAATACCTTCAGTAGGGTAGTTTAACCCTTTCCCAAACAAGACCTGGTTTTGAAGTCCCTAATAGAAAAGGCTTGGAAAAATATTGAAACAAAAGAAGAAACTGCTGATAACCACCAGTTTCTCCTTTTGTCTCAATATTTTATGTACCATATTTTACACAAATCCTATCTTTAATAACATTCATTTTGTCATTTGTGACAGCTTTTGAAGTGGATTACTCTAAAATTTTGTCGTTTGGGAAAGGGTTAAAAAGGTTGACAAGACCGCCAGAACAAATAAAACACTTTATTATGTCCGAGCTTGAAAAAAAAAAAAAAAAAAAAAACTTATATACTCAGCAAAAAATTCTAACGCATCGCTTCTTTACTGTCGATTTAGATTTAGAATTTGGCATGCATTTATCCGACAAGTTTCTGCACACAACCATAAAACTATTGTAAGTTTTCTCTCTTATGTGACCGCGTGATACAAAAAGGGGACCAAAAACAGTTTTAAGGCTCGTGTACCTTGTGATCTTTTTCAATCATTTTTTGTTTGAATAAATTTTGAAAGCTGGTTGATTGTGTGATTGAAGCCGAAAACACCGAATCCTTATCTAACGTAACAAGGACTGTTCGCGGATAACGTAGCTAGCAAAGACGCGCATTCTTAAAAGAAAAGGTCAATCATTTAAGGTCAATGTCACTCGGTCAAATTCCATGGTTTCAAATGAAACGTGTTTGTGGGATCTGTCTATGTATGAAATATCAAAACTACATCTCTTACAGTTCATAAGATAAAGAGCGATACGTTTTTGTCTACGTAACCGACGTCGCCGCCGATGCCAACACTGACACCAATTACGCTAGTGATGTAACATTGCCTCCAGGACAGGACCTCGAACGTGTTTAAACACGGTGGGGATTGTGCATGCTGGGATGGATAACGAATACGGACAAAAATAATCTCGAATCTTGTCAAATATTTTGCAATAACTCCTTTATTTCTTTGTCGATTTTCAAAAGGTCTGTTGCATGTACCCCGCCTTGAAAATCTCTTTCCTCGGATACATGGATTATTTGTGGCATCCTTTTAATTTTTCCAAAAATTGATCCCAACTGACCGGAAAACGAAATGATAACAACTACGGCAAAATAAGCCACGCTTCAGGTAGGAAATTGTGCAATAATTTTATTATTTCTGTGTCAATTTTCAAGCGGTTTGTTGCATGTACCCCGCCTTACTGAGCGCTTTCCTCAGGTGTATTACTTATTTGAAAACTCTCCATATATTCCCCCAAAATGATCCCAACTGACCTGAAAAAAAACGATCAGATTTTTTGTCGTTTTTTCAAGTCGGTTGGGATCACTTTTCGCAAAAAGTACTGACAGGTTCGGTTTAAACCATACATCGGAGGAAAAAGCTCAGTAAGGCGGGGTACATGCAACAAACCGTTTTTGAATTGACGCAGAAATAAGGAAGTTATTGCAAAATGTCTTACCTGAAGCGAGGCTTTGTCCGTAGATTTACCCATCCCAGCATGCACAATCCCCGCCGTGTAAAAGCCGTCGATTTGTTTAAGGAAGGTAACTTTTCTACACAGGAACCCTTTCAGCCAATACAAAGGGTTTGGAAAGAATGCATGAATTTCCAATTTCAATCAATTTTCAGCCTTTATACCCCCTCACACATAGCTCGCGACCTTACTGCGACCTGAAAACTAGTAAAATAGCATTTTTCTTTCGAAATTCGTTTGGTTTTCTTTCAAAGGATGGGTTGCAATAATAGGTCAAAAAATAGATTTTCTTTAAATTTTGTGGATTGATAGGGTTACATAATATCTTTAATTTGCATGTGTAAAAAATCTGGTTTCAGCTTATTTTCCGAGATATGGGTAAATAAAGTGGGTGGGGTAAGATGGTCTGAAACACAGTAGGGGTCATTCTAAGTCGCTTATCTTTCTTATTTTTAGCTCCAGATGCGTGAAAATTTGTATGCGTGTCTTGTGATATATGCGTTAAACATTTATGGGCTCTCATTTGATATTCAATGTATATCTTTTCCATAATATTCATTCTTCTTTCTTTCGCAAAATTTCGCTATTTTTTAACGACCAACTTTACCAAACTATCTCCACACGTTTTATTTGAAACCCGATTTTTATGAAACTTTACAGATGTATTATCCAGATATTAATATAACTTTGTGTGAAATTTGAAAGAATAGCGTCGGCCCGTTGTTGAGATATTTGACCTTGACCTTCAAAATAACATCAAATTCGGGAATGTCCTTTAAAACTACCCATTATTGGGAAAATGGTTAGGGTTGAATGGCATGTGACAGCCAATTCATAAAGAAATGCATTTCACACATGATTGGTTTTTTTATTGTATGATTTTATCGTTAAAATTGATATACTCAATATAATAAACTTGGTCACCTCTCAGAGTTATCCGGTCATTTCATCTAATGAAATCATTGATAGACAGATATTTGTTTAAGGCCTGTCTTACATTATCTTCTTTTTGTTGATATTATATAACGTTATATAAATATGTAGTTTAAGTTAATTAATTGTAAGCACATTTGGTCATTTAGTAAAATCATTCACAATGCGTTTTCTTTATAACCATATAAGAAATACAATCTGAAAATGATTAGTTTTCTCCTAGCAAATTGATAATTCTTGTCCATCATGAGATGAGTGAATATAAACTCTTAGACAATTCAAGTTGCATATAAAGCTTTGGTAGTTCTAGCAATCTTAACATAATGCTTATATTTAATTTCACTAAACTGTGGTAGTAATATTAATCACAGCGCTTTCCGCGTAGACATGTTTCATGTGCAATATTTAGTTTGATAAGAAAACTGAGAAGTAAAAAGAATTTCCTTTCTTTCCCATTCTTCCGAATGGGTTGTACGATACAAAAAAGTAAATATTGCTACGAAACTAATTAGGAACAATAAAAAGAAACCATGCTTCCATTCCTTATGAATAAAATTGGCGCTTTGACTATCACATTTTGGCATTTCCCGAGTTTTGAAGTCATTTTGAAGGTCAAGGTCAAATATTTCATAAACGGGCCAACGCTTTTCTTTCAAATTTCACACAAAGTTACATTACTATCTGTATAATACACCTGTAAAGTTTCATAAAAATCGGGTTTCAAATAAAACGTGTGGAGATAGTTTGGTAAAGTTGGTCGTTAAAAAATAGCGAAATTCTTCGAAAGAAAGAAGAATGAGTATTACGGAATAGATATACATGGAATATCAAATATAAGCCCATAAATGTTTAACACATTTATCACAAGACACGCATACAAATTTTCACGCATCTTTGGCAAAAAATAAGAAAGATAAGCGACTTAGAATAACCCCTACTGTGTTTCAGTCCATCTTACCCCACCCACTTTATTTACCCATATCTCGAAAAATAAGCCGAAACCAGATTTTTTACACATACAAATTAAAGATATTATGTAACCCTATCAATCCACGAAATTTAAAGAAAATCTATTTTTTGACCCCTTATTGCAACCCATCCTTTCCAAATTTCTCTCGCCGACGGTCCGGGACTCCACATTCTTGGGTTCTGTTTGTTTTTCTGTACGTCCTCGATACGACCCTTCTATGTCCATGGCGTTTCCACTGCGACTGTCTTGCGTCCCTATGGCGACCCTACGGCGACCCCACGGCGATCACCGGCGACCCAGCTGCGACTGTGCTACGTCCTTTGCGTTCTTACGGCGACTCTACGGCGACTATTGCGTTTGTCCGGCGACTGTTCTGCGACTTCAAGACAACCCTACTACGTCCTTGCTACGTCTATGAAAATAAATTAAATAATACTTTTTTCCAGTAAATATCATTTTGAGTCTGACCTTCAACGAGTGAAGGCGTATATTTAATTAGTTTAAAGTTAAATCATTTATACTGAACAAAAGTGAAAACGCTACACTGCAAGATTTCTTATTTCTGGAAAAGTATCGAACTAATAGCAAGGAATATATTTTGACGTTCTTTCCCAGGCTTACAGCAATCGTTTTGTCGAAATTTCATTGCATTGTCTCCTTTATCGCCAGAGTTACAGCCCTTGATACGCTTAGAGCTAATTTCATCTAATGCCGCATATGCGAATTCGCAGAAAACTCTTCATAATTTTTTCGGAATTGGTCATATCCGGGTTGCCAAAAACCATTTTAAATCTCAATTATCTCTCGTAGCAAGCTCTAAAATCAAGGTCTTATCTGTCAATTTTGCGAATTACCTCCCTTTGATATAAACAAATAGGGAACTTAAATGTTTGATAGTCACATTTATGACGGTTTTCGATTGAATTTTTTTGCAACATCAAGTAGGCCTTACAGGGGATTTTTGAACCCTTTCCTCGACTAGGATTGTTCCCAGATGTCCATGCAACTGCGACTTCAATTTCCTATGGAGATTACGTTGTAAAATTATCAAGCTTTGGAACATAATGAAATATCTACTTTTCAAACATCATTTTCTAAACCCTGCGACAATTTTATACAAACTTCTTTACATTTCCTGACTGGTAACTTGTCGAACTAATATTCCGTGCAGTTCGGCATGGTTTGCATTTTTCTGCTTGGATTTCTGAAGGTTTTAAATTGTGTAAAATTTCCGTTCAAGTTGTACACCTGAAAAACGGACCCCTGTCACATTAAAAGGGTCCGTTTTTCATCCCCGTAATTAAGATCCACAAAACGTCTAGTGTATGGAACAACCAAGTCAATGAACAATTCGAAACATTGTCGTTTGATTTTTTACTTGTTGTATTTAGAAGAAATATGACAAGCAATGTAGGTGTAGCATTTTCACTTTTTTCAGTATATTATTCCAAAGATGAGAGGCGGACGAGGCAAACGAGCGGGGTAGTCCTTGGGCCAGGACCAGGAAAATGGGGTAAGTATTACCAGAAAAAAGGACAAAAGGACACCTATATATATTGGTAGATATATATCTGACGGATGTTTTTCAGTGATGATATCCGACCTGAAGAGTAGCTAAATATGTTTTACCCTTACCTTTATATAGGTACCCTTCACGACGTGAATGACAATCTGGTTTGGGGTAAGGGAAAGGGAAAAATTAATAAAAAATATCAAATGAATGCTTAAATCTATTTATTTGAATCCATATGTATGAGCATGTATTTCACTACTTATGAATCATGATTTTTTAAATTATGTAATTATTATGACGTCATTACTCCTCTTCAAAATATGCTTATGTGCAATCAAGTATAAGAACTGGCCGAAATATTCGAAAAAGTATTTTTCTATAATTATCATTTATTTCTAATGCAAGAAGACATGGTTTTTGATAAAGTTCATTATCTTAGAAACATTTTGAGCGTTGTTTGCACTCTGGCCGTCGGGGATTTTGGCTGTAACCCTTATCTTAAACCCTTAACCCTATCATTTTTGCATTCAAATTTATAACACTTATTTGGTCATATTTCCATTGAATAGTGACCTACAGGTGTCAAAATGGTATCAAATGAAAGCTTATGACTCGCTCTTTTGTTTGTAGTTATCTTATTCAAATTATCTCATTTGCATATTCATGAATATTAATGATTAGATGGTTCAAATGATCTCGTTTGATACTTTTAGAATTCAAAGTAGAATCAAAACACATGGATTAACAAAAAGGGCAACTGCAATACATGTATATTGAAAGTTTATTGACATCGTTTAAAATTAAGGTTGTAGGTCGTATACATGTATAGCAGATTCTTTAGGGGACAGCTAGATCTATGACAGAAGATATAAATTTTGCAATTATAGTGTTTTCATTATTATTATACAGCGTTCTTTGGATTATATGTGCGCTTCCGAGGAGTATGATCTTCTGCAGTTCCTCGATAACTGGTGCACTAGGGATTTGTTTGAATATTTTGTCAAGTCCCTTCTTCATGAGACCAAGTGCACCTACAACGACTTATACAGTTGTCGTCTCCATACCCCTCATTCTGGCTACTTCTATCTCAAGGTCTTTGTATTTTGATAGTTTCTCAAGTGCCTGGACGGAGACATTTCTTTCAGAAGGAACCGTCATGTCAATCATGATGAACGTCTTGTCCATTTTGTTCTTGATGGTGATGTCTGGTCTGTTAGCCTTGATCTCTGTACCATTATTCACTGACATGTCCCTCTACGACAGTTTTTGGTTGATGTTCATACAATTTTTGTTTGCTGGGAGTCCAAATTGCTTGCAGATTTTCCAATGAATATACCCTGCTGCCTTGTCATGTCTTGAATGTACTATGTTGGCACTAATGGACAGCCCGAGACAATTTCATCATATTGGTTGCATAGTCTACACTTTGGATCTGTACCATCTTTGATGATCTTGTTGTGATATGCTCTTGTAGCCAAACTCTGATCTTGTGCTGCTATCACCATTCCCTCTGTTTCTGCATTGAGACTTGCACTAGAGAGCCACTTATGTGTCTGATCTTGGTCAACATCTGGTTTGTCAAACCTTACGGGTATTGCCCATGCATTGGTTTGGATTTCCATGTTTGTGTCATCCCCTTTTGGGCATTTGCCTTTGTCCGTCATGTTCTTTTGGCATACTCTGTGACGGATTCTTCTCCATTTCTTGTCGTTTGTGCAATGTTCAGTTCTTGAATGAATTTTCTGGCTTGCTCTGAGATTGAGTAAAGTTTCTTGTTACGTTCATGTTCCCGGATCAGATGTAGCAGATTGTCTTGTGTTGTCTCCAAATACGTGTTTATGCCATCTCAATCTATGAGAGGCCCCTACCACCGATCTTTCGTGGTAGGTACAATCTTTCAACGTCAACCTTTGGGTGGTGCATTCCTTCTGTTGTTAGTAACTGTCTGGTCTTTGTGTCAAGTTTTCCAAATTTTCTTGCATTTGCCAGTTTATGATATTGAAATTGTATGTGACAACTGGGTCTGCCAGGGTGTTTATGGCTTCATTCTTATCTGCAGCTTTTAGCTCACTCTTGATGGCAAGCCTTAACTCTTCTGTAATACTCTTTTCTGATCTTTTCCCTCATTGCTGCATGTTGAATTCCGTCACCTTCTTTAACACAAGGTATTTGTATTTAGAGTCTTGGTCTAGTTTCTTGATGTTGTCTCTTTCTAGCTGTATGTCAGATGTTGATGTTAGTTTTCCTTTTTTGAAGATGGTTTTTAGACACTTGTCCAGTTCAAATTGCATACATATGTCATCACTAAAGACCTTTACTGTCTCGAGCAGTTGTTTTTGCTGGTGATCGTTCTTGGCAAAGGTCTTTAGGTCATCCATGTAGAAAAGATGGTTGATCTTCTTGCCTTGGATGTCATATCCATGTCCAGTGTCATTCAGCATGGTATTGAGAGGGGCAAGAAACAAACAGAAGTGGAAAGGTGATAGTTATGCGACTTTGCATGCAGATGGTTAAGTCTTGAACTTCTTTGGCCTTGGTTTGAAACCTTCCGGATGAGGACTCCCACCACGCCCATTTATTTGGGACCATAACCTTTGACCTAGTTACCCGACCTTTGAGTTTGACATACTTTTAAAAAAACTTAAACTTTAAAGGGCTTACAACAGGAATTTATCCTTAACCCCAAATGCTGTCAAAAAACACTGTTTTCTGAGTCCCCCGTCTCTTTCTTGTCTCCTTTTAGATCTACATGCAGTTTACCCATAATTGTCCATTATTTGCCAACGAAGTAATAATTAATTTATTTGTGTTATTTTACCTTTTGAATTACGGTATAAAACACACATCACATTTACATTGCAACTAGAAATGTCTCATTTCAGCAATCTAAACACGCAGGAGCATATTGTTTTACTCTTGTCTGTCTGTCTGTCCGTCCATCTGTCTGTATGAAAACTTAAAACTGGCCTTTTCTCCAAAAATATTTGACATACAAAGCTATAATTTTGTATGTAACCTTCTTTTGAACAATGATATTTATCTGTTCGTGCAATATCAATTTGACCTTCATCAAGGTCATTCATTAACCCTTATCAATCCTTACCTCGAAAACTTAGCATAAAAACTTAACATTGCCATTCCTTGGGCATTTGTGTTTCACGATCTTGTTATTAAAGTTCTTATTAATATTCAAAAGCATACTAATTAGTTTTGTGTAAGAGATGTCTTAACAAAATAACATTTTAAAACTAAAATGTATGTTTTATTACTATAATAGTTTTAAAATGTTTTTTTTTTTGCGATTAGTTGAAGCTAATGCTGAAACTTCTATAAGAAGACAGTTGCCATGGAAACAAGAGGGTTGTTAAGTTTTGCTTATCCGGCACTTTGAAATGGAACAACAGTCAGAATTCATTAATAGGTTCAAGAAAATACAGAGGGTTTTCATTTTTGGCTTATGACATAATAATGCCACACTCCATATTGAAAAGCATGTAATTTGCTCGGCTTATTACCTCCCTTTATGGATATACTGTTGTAATTTTTTTCCATATACATGCTGTGTAGGCCAAATTATTCAACATGAATTGTATTTCTATGCATCGGGTTTATATATGCAGTGTATGCTTAGTATAGAAAGCAGTAAAGCCACATTATTTTAAACATTTCAAAACCTTGCACTGATTTTCAACTATCCAAACCCTATCAAATTTCAAATGCACATTCTGAGGTATAGCTACTCTGCAGAGTGGATATCATTGCATTTTTGTTCTTCCTTTGGATAGGTCTTCCAAGATATATAGGTGTCCCTTTGTCCATTTTAGTGGTAACTCCAACCATATCTGGCCCAAGGACTAGGGCCTCTAAAGTGCTACAAGTTGACCCAGTCGCGGATTCAGATAAATTAAGTAATCAATAAAGTTGACCTATATACCAAATGGCAAAAATAATACTGATCCAAATTCAAAGATTTTTGCAGACGTTATTTTCAGGTGAATGAATTATTACATTTTTTGTATTTTTTGGTAGACAATATAGTGTGAAATGAGCAATTTCTTGTAATTTCATCGGCGACTCTGCGGCGTCCTTAGTGCGAGTGTACAACGTCTATTGCGTTCTTATTACGTCCTTACTACGATGCTGCTGCGACTATGGCGACTCTACTGAGACCCCACGACGACCTAACCAGGACGTAGTAAGAACGCAGAGGTTCTGCGACTGTTTTGTGCATGTTTAAAATAGTCGCCGACGGTCTGCGACCTTGTGCGTCCTTGGGGTCCTTGCTACGACCTCGCTGCGTCCCTGCTGCGTCTATGGCGACTGTGCTGCGTCCTGGGTCGTAGCAAGGTCGCAGTAAGGACGCAGTAAGGTCGCGAGGTATGTGTGAGGGGGGTATTAGAAATTTTACAGTAAAGGGAATCCTTATAAAAAAGTCAATATTTTAAAACATACCGTAGCGTTTACTAATAAATTTAACAGGCTTCTTATCAAATGGTAGAAGTCGGCATGTGCAAATTTTGAACAAATTCTGCAGATTCGTTAAAGTGACATTTCACAATTATTTTTACATAAATTTTACTTTCATTCTATCTGAAAGAGCATGTTTCTTATGAAAATTCTGAAAATTTCAAGCCAAACTGTTCAGTCGTATACGAGAAATTTATATTTTTGTGCTAAAATTAAACAAATTGTTGTGGACAACAGTTCAGATTTATATAGAATTCGTCATTTCTGTCTCAACTTTGAAGGCGTATTTCTTGCTTATAAATAACAACTTCAAAAAACGGATAGCATTTCTACGCATTAGAATAAACAATCTTTGCATCAAGACATACTTTTAAAGAATGAAATGAATGTGAAATGTCACTTTAAAAACATATTAACAAAGATCTGAGTGATGCGTTAGCAGTTTTGCCGAGTATATACATGTATATCGCTGCTTTTCATCGAAAAACTCGGAACTGGCACTTCAAGGATTTCTCCAGATAGTAGAATTATCAATTATATCGTAAAGTTCAAAACGAATCGTTGCAGCTATGAGTAATTTAATTGAGTTAGTGCTTTCGACCTTCAATCTCCAATTTTAAGAGGGATATCGTCACTTTTTAACAAAAACCTCGTAACTGTAGCTTAAAACAAGCTGCAGTTACGAGGTTTTGTTGAAAGGCGGCGATATTCATTCTTTAATAACTGTTTATTTACGCTTATGGATTATTGAAAATTGAACAGAGAGTCGCAATTAAGTTATAACGGTTATTATGCAATTATATACTGCCGGCGCGATGATTTTGACATTTTGATTAGCAAACTACGAGTTATGATCATAATAATAATGCCGTTACAAATTCCTTATGTATAATATACTAAGGGAAAGAAGAAACGCAACAACTGTTTTTGTTATATCTCTTAATTCTTTTATGTTATTGAGTCAAAGTTGTTACTAATTTTCACAGGGAAGGGTATCTTGATATTGATCTTTGGGTTTACGTTAGAACCTGTCTTACCTGTGAGATAACGTCAAAATAGACGTTTACACGTTTCTCACGTTCAAACCTTTAAATACCCAAACTTTGCATAAAACTCTTTTGATTTGTGTAGATGAACGTCGACTCGACAAAAGGCAATGATTTCTGTTTGGATTTAATCCCCCATATCATTTTGCAACTTATTCAAAGACGTCGTCCGTCAGCAATTGCGATGTTTACGAATGGAACATCCCAACCCACATCGGTTGACAAAATATTGCTCGAGATAACTTCTTGGAACGAACGGAACAACTGACGGTCGCCCGAAAAGCGGTCGTCAACGTCTAACGCCACGACGTCAGGACCATAACGTTCGCTTATTTCACCTACGGAAAGGAATTCTCTTAACGAGAAAAACTGTTTATGCTATTCATGGACAGTACAGCAATCAAGTTTCAGCCAGGAATCGTTAACGTCATAATGGATTGCGTTCAAGAACGCATTAAACATTGACGCCAAATCGCTCACATTTAAACGCATATTTAAAGCACGTGCAACCTGTGACCTTGATGAAATTTTGACACTAGAAAGTCAAATGATGAAGTCTTACTATGTATTGAATAAAGTACTCGAAATAGGGTGATTTTGAAAAAGACAAAAACAAAACCTATGATCAAATTTACTTTTTGTTGCGTTTCTTTTTTCCTTTAGTATATATACAAGAGATACAGTACTAACTAATTTTTAAACCACTCTCCAGTATGGACAGAGCTACAGGTAAGAGGTGATAGTGGCATCTCAAAACGCAATACAGTCGAAACTCGTTATCTTGACATCGGATAAGTCGAAATTCCGCTTAAGTCGAAGTGAAAGTCATGTCCCATCCGCAACATATGTATATCAAAATGAATTTCGAAACAAATATAGCCACTGGAATTTAGTAGGAAAAGGATAGAATTGCTCGTTTCGAGCAATTTCTTTCCTTTTCCTGCTATATTTCAATCATGGACGCATACAATGTCTATCAAAAATGATTAAATAACGTTTTCATCGAAAATAATCAAAATCGGAATAGTCGAACTCTGGATATGTCGAGGTATTCTGGCTGCCCCTCTGACTTCGACACAACGAATGTCGACTGTATTTGATGCATTGTTTATCATATCAGTTGTTTCTAACACTCGATGGAATCGTCTCATGGTAGGGATTCTTTATGAGAAAAAGAATGTCTGTACACCCTCTTACCAGTTGCTCTGATGGTGAAGGTTCCTTCTTCTTTGTCCCCCTCCCCCAATCCTGCCCAGCTATCCCCTGGTCCATTTGCAGAGCAGCCATAGATTTGAAAATGGTGAGAAAAATGGAAAAAAGTATGACCTACCCAGTACACCAGCCAGCTATCTATGATACTGCACGAGGTTTGCAACGGCCCGAGTGATAGCACGTAATAGGGTGTGAGGATGCGCATTTTAAATCGCTTGTTTTCCGTCTTTGAATCCTTAAAGTCCCCTAAACTTCTTTTCATTATAATCACTTATATGTATTGTTTTTATTGGAAAAATAAAAACAAATCGAGATAACACTGAAAGAAAAGAATAAATCGCTGATGCCCAGCAAACTCTTCTTTTCCCACATTTTATGCTATAACTTACAAGTACGTCTTTGGTTCGATATAAAAATTTCGCCTTCTACAACTCCTTTCAAATTGGACAAGTCCTAAACTTTGTTGTTTGTGTTTATATTCGGTGTTTGATATCTCGTAAATTTCCTAATCATGATTGAATACCCTATACTTGTGAGTAATGTATGTATGTAAGGGAGGTAATCGGCAATGATTAGCAGTAAAGAGGTGGTAGGAATTATTTCCCTTCCCATTCTGTCTGAAAAATTAAAAAAGTTAAAGATTTTTTAACCCATTACCACACAATGACTCTTTTTGACTCCCTACAAGATAATGGCTTTGAAAAACATTGTGGAAAATGAAGAAATTGCTTGTAACAAGCAATTTCTTCATTTCCCACAATTTTTTCTACCCAGAAAGATCAAAGATTGCGAAATTTCATTCAATTCATAATGTCGTCTGCAGCATCTTTGAATTTGGACAAGTCCAAAATTTTGTCGTTTGGTAATGGGTTAATTCAGGCTTAGGTCTCGATTAACCCTTTCCCAAAACAAGACATTGTTTTGACGTCACTGATACAAATTGCTCGGGAAACATTGAGACAAAAGAAGAAACTGCTAATAACCGGCAATTTCTCCTTTTGTCTCAATATTTTCTGTGCTATCTTGTGCATAAATTCTGTACGCTACTACATCCTTTTGTCACCTGCAGCAGCTCTCAAATTTGAACAGTCCAAAAGTTTGCCGTCCGGTAATGGGTTAATGACCTGGCTAAGCAGATCTAGTTTATATTTTCGCTCTGAAGAACAAACCTCGGATACATGACCCGGCTTCCACATAGCGGCCGGAGCAAGTCTTACAAAGAAGAGTTTGAGTTTATTGGGGTTTTACGCCGTTTTCAACTACCAGGGTCATATCGCGGCGGCTGGAGCACCTAACCGTGGGTTCCTGGTATTTCTCGCACCAGTACAACCACAATATCCAAACCGAGCCTCCAGCTGCTCTCTCACATAGATGATTCACACCCATTGGTGAGAGACAAGTGACTTTTGTCAAATGTCAGAATGGATACTGGCCGAGCCGGGGTTCGAACTCGAGACCCCTGGATTGACAGACTCCGACGTAACCGACTGAGCTATCCGGGCTCGGCTTTACAAAGAAGACCTATGCAGTATAATCTCTGATCGTGATTTGAACAAGATGTTAACGCGGAGGTGTTTGTGACCTGGCAGTTAACCCTTTCCCAAAACGACTAAATTTTGGGGTAGTCCAATTTAAAAGCTGCTGCAGATAATATTTAGATAAATAAAGATTGGTTTAGTGTACGATATTATAAGAGAAAATATTGAGGCAAAAGAAGAAACTGCTGATTACCAGCAGTTTCTTCTTTTGTCTCAATGTTTTCCAAAACCTTTTCTTTTAAGGACGTCAGTACCAGATCTTGTTTGGGATAGGGTTAAGGGCTGGACACAAACACAATGCCGCGTCCATCTCTCGAGCGGAGCATGTCCAAAAAAATGGCTTATCCTACAGCATATTAACCCTTTCCCAAACGGCAAACTTTTAGGGTGATCCACTACAAAAACTGCCACAAATGACAAAATGAAAGTTATTTAAGATAGAATTTGTGCAAAATATGGCTAGGAAATATTGAGACAAAAGGAGAAACTGCTGGTTATCAGCCGTTTCTTCTTTTGTTTCAATGTTTTCCCAAGCCTTTTCTATTAGGTACGTCAAAACCAGGTCTTGTTTGGGAGAGGGCTAATGGATGCAACGTGGACGTGATGTGGACGCGAACTGGACGCGAAGGGCTGGACATAGACACAATTTCACGGCCACGTCGCGGCCGGAGCACGTCCACAAATGGCCGGTTCTACAGCATAATATGGACGCGATGGGGACGCGAAAGTGTATGTGACCGGACCTTTATCTCGGTAACATCGGATACATGTCGCTTGAGTTCGAATTCAGGCTTAGTCAGTATCATTCCGGACATTTAGGAAGGAGCACGGGCTTCGAAAAAGGCTCTTAACACATTACCACACAGTGACTCTTTTTGACTCCCTACAAGATAATGGCTTTGAAAAACATTGTGGAAAATGAAGAAATTGCTTGTAACAAGCAATTTCTTCATTTCCCACAATTTTTTCTACCCAGAGAGATCAAAGAATTCAAATTTTCTCTCAATTCATATTGTCGTCTGCAGCATCTTTGAATTTGGACAAGTCAAAAATTTTGTCGTTTGGTAATGGGTTAATGCATTACCAAACGGTAAAATTTTGGGATGGTCCAAATTCCAAGTTGTTGCAGACGACAATTCCAATTGAATGAACTCTACATTGTTTTGGTCTTTAAGGATAGAAAACTTTGTAGCAAATGAAGAAATTGCTTGTCACAAGTCATGCTTTCCAAAGCCATCATCTTATGGACAGCCAAGAAGAGTCACTGTGTGGAAATGGGTTAACCCTTTCCCAAACAAGACCTGGTTTTGACGTCCCTCATAGAAAAGGCTTGGGAAAACATTGAAACAAAAGAAGAAACTGCTGATAACCAACAGTTTCTCCCTTTGTCTCAAAATTTTCAATGTCATATTTTACACAAATTCTACCTTTAATAACTTCCATTTTATCATTTGTGGCAGTTTTGAAGTGGATCACCCTAATTTTTTGCAGTTTGGGAAGGGGTTAAGACATACTAACCAAGTCTCGAGCTGCCCGCCCACATTGTTTAACGATATCAAACCATTGGTGGGAGACAAATTTGTATAGAAAGTATACTTGAAAAGACCGGGGATCGAACCCGAGACCTCAGGGGAGAGAGAAGTCCTATTTGCTTCTAACTTTACCGTCCGGCATCGGCTAATACCCTTTCTGACAAAATTGTCACCCACCAATGGGTTTGAAATCGTTAACCTAAGTGGGCGAGCAGCTGGAGGCTCGGTAAGGGTGTTGTGGTAGTACTGGTTTGAGAAACAACAGGAATCCATCGGTAGGTGCTCCAGCCGCCGCGATATGACCCTGGTAGTTGAAAAACGACGTAAAAAACCAATAAACTCAAACTCTAAATTTACCGAGTCAGTGCCATGGTGTCTCGAATTGTTTGTTGTGTTTTAACTGGTGCATAAACGTCAGGAATACATAGTTTCAAACTTTGGTGCACCAAATGTTTCAATTTAACCGAAAAGTACTTGCACGCAACGTTAAAACCCATTCGATTAATTTTTAACACTGCTGAAAAACAAGCAAACATTTCGGCAATTGCAGTTCTTCCAACCTTTTGCCAAACAGCAAAATGTGAGCCGATACTGGGAGCTTCAAACGTCAGAATCAATATGACTTTCAAAATGAACATTTGTTACCCGTCTTGCTAAAAGGGACCTTATCGGATGTTTGAAAAATATCGACCTAGTCTGTCTGCGCAGTCCGCGCAGCCAGACTAGGCCTGACACTTTTCATGTTCATGTAATTTTCTAAATCCGAAATGTTTCCCTATTTTACTATATGTTCATTTTTCGCATACGGGATCTGGTTGACCTATGCTTTAAAGTCTGACAAGTTTGTAAAAAATTGGATTTTTGTTGTTCGGATAAGGCCCCTTTTAGCGTGACGGGTCACATTTACTTCATTAGGTCGGAGAGCATTGACGAGAAGGGAGAAAATGCTGCTAAATAACATATCCTTCTTTGCTAGGATATTTCCCAAGCTTTAAGACTTAACCCTTTCCCAAACAAGACCTGGTTTTCATGTCCTGAACAGAAAATGCTTGGGAAAACATTGAAACAAAAGAAGAAACTGCTGATAACCAGCAGTTTCTCCTTTTGTCTCAATATTTTCTATCCCATATTTTACATAAATTCTGTCTTTAATAACTTCCATATTGTCATTTGTGGAAGTGGATCACCCAAAGACCTTGCCGTTTAGGAAAGGGTAAAGGCCCGGTCACATACGATTCTTTGTCCATATTGAGTCCACATCATGTCCAAAGTGATACTGCACGGGTCCGTTCCGCTGTTTCAGATGTGCTGTGGCCGTAATGTGGACGTGGAAATGTGTATGTGACCAGAGCCGCGTTCTTTAGAGCGAGATTTCTTGAGATATCTTGAGATTTCTTAAGATGTTTTAGGATAAAGCGTTCGTTGTGAGCAAGATTTTTAAGACGATCACTGGGAGCCGCCATTGGATAAAATCAAGCGTTCTGCCAATAACCCGCTGCCAATAACGTTCCGCTGTCAATAAGGTCAAGAACGATAATCCTGCACGAACTTAGGCGATTCGTACCCAGAAAGTTTCGCGACTTTTATATGGCTATTTATGAGTTGAGTCCGTTATTTGACGATCGGAACAACCTCTTTACCGCAAATTTTAGTGAATATACATTGTTGCAGGCCCGTAGGAACAAGGGGGGGGGGGGGCTAGGGGGGCTAAGCCCCCAAAAGTTGGCCAAAATGCCAAATTTTCTTAATTTTACATTTAAAATTTTGGGAAAAATCCCAATTAGCCCCCCTCCCCCCCCCCCCCCCCCCCCCCCAATTCAATATTCAGGATAGGGTCTTTAGCCCCCCCCCCCAATATGAAATTGCTTCCTACGGGCATGTGTTGTCTGCAATATTCTTTAAATTAGACGTAAATGACACCTTCATATTGTACTATTTATATGTTAGTCAGTTACCTCCAAAAAGTGAAGAACTATATATAATGCAAATAAATTTTGTGCTAAATATAGACTAGGTTTACCGTTATGTTTTGATAAACAGTCATTATGTTTTGATAAACAGTCTGTTGTTTAAAATCTCGTAAAGACGACGAGATTTGACCCGGCAGAGGAACCTCCTGGAAAAATCCTTGTGGACATAGAGGACCAACTTATTCATATTTAGCTATTTCACCAACTAAAACCCATGCCGGGCCTCTCCCCAGGGATTGACACCATGGCTTGTATACCATTAATTACGTATCATATCATAGAATGTTATGAATTTAACTAAAAGTGGGACTCAACCTCCCGAAAAAAAAACGCTATTGGATATTTAGCATGAGAGTTGACATTTTCAAAGATTTTTTTTGCTATTTCATCAACTTAGACCCCTGCTGGGCCTCTCCCCTGGGACTGTGACACCACTGCTTATATAACATAAAAAATATAAATCATACAATGTTATGCATATAACTAAAAGTGGGGCTCAACCTCCTGAAAAAAAATCCTATTGGATATTTAGGGTGAAGGTTGACCATTTCAAGCAATTTATTGCTATTGCATGAACTTAGATCCCTGCTGGGCCTCTCCCCGGGGATTGTGACACCACTGCTTATATACCATTAATAACCTTACTTATCATAGAATGTTTTGAATATAACTAAAAGTGGGGCTCAACCTACTGAAAATTTTTCTATTGGAATTTTAAGGTGAAAGTTTACATTTTCAAAGAATTTTTTACTATTTCATCAACTTAGACCCCTGTTGGGCCTTTCGCTGGGGCTTGTGACACCACTGCTTATATACCATTAATAACCTAACTTATCATAGAATGTTATGAATATAACTAAAAGTGGGGCTCAACCTCCTGAAAAATTTTCTATTGGAATTTTAGGATGAAGGTTGACCATTTCAAGCACTTTATTGCTATTGCATTAACTTTGACCCCTGCTGGGCCTCTCCCCGGGGATTGTGACACCACTGCTTATACACCATTAATAACCTAACTTATCATAGAATATTATGAATATAACTAAAAGTGGGGCTCAACCTCCTGAAAAATTTTCTATTGGAATTTTAGGATGAAGGTTGACTATTTCAAGAAATTTTTTGCTATTGCATGAACTTTGACCCTTGCTGGGCCTCTCCCCGGGGATTGTGGCACCACTGTTCATATACCATTAATAACCTTACTTATCATAGAATGTTCTGAATATAACTAAATGTGGGGCTCAACCTCCTGAAAAATTTCTATTGGAATTTTAAGATGAAGCTTGACATTTTCAAGCAATTTATTACTATTGCATGAACTTTGACCCCTGCTGGGCCTCTCCCCGGGGATTGTGACACCACTGCTTGTACACCATTAATAAACTATCATATTATAGAATGTTATGAATATAACTAAAAGTGGGGCTCAACCTCCTGAAAAATTTTCTATTGGAATTTTAAGACGAAGGTTGACATTTTCAAGCAATTTATTGCTATTGCATGAACTTTGACCCCTGCTGGGCCTCTCCCCGGGGATTGTGACACCACTGCTTATACACCATTAATAAACTATCATATCATAGAATGTTTTGAATATAACTAAAAGTGGGGCTCAACCTCCTGAAAAAATTCCTATTGGAATTTTAGGGTGAAAGTTGGCATTTTCAAAGAATTTTTTACTATTTCATCAACTTAGACCCCTGCTGGGCCTCTCGCCTGGGATTGTGACACCACTGCTTATATACCATTAATAACCTAACTTATCATAGAAAGTTATGAATATAACTAAAAGTGGGGCTCAACCTCCTGAAAAATTTTCTATTGGAATTTTAGGAGGAAGGTTGACCATTTCAAGCAATTTTTTGCTATTGCATGAACTTTGACCCCTGCTGGGCCTCTCCCCGGGGATTGTGACACCACTGCTTATACACCATTAATAACCTAACTTATCATAGAATATTATGAATATAACTAAAAGTGGGGCTCAACCTCCTGAAAAATTTTCTATTGGAATTTTAGGGTGAAAGTTGACATTTTCAAAGAATGTTTTGCTATTTCATCGACTTAGACCCCTGCTGGGCCTCTCGCCGGGTATTGTGACACCACTGCTTATATACCATTAATAAACTATCATATCATTTAATGTTATGAATATAACTAAAAGTGGGGCTCAACCTCCTGAAAAATTTTCTATTGGAATTTTAGGATGAAGGTTGACTATTTCAAGCAATTTTTTGCTATTGCATGAACTTTGACCCTTGCTGGGCCTCTCCCCGGGGATTGTGGCACCACTGTTCATATACCATTAATAACCTTACTTATCATAGAATGTTCTGAATATAACTAAATGTGGGGCTCAACCTCCTGAAAAATTTCTATTGGAATTTTAAGATGAAGCTTGACATTTTCAAGCAATTTATTACTATTGCATGAACTTTGACCCCTGCTGGGCCTCTCCCCGGGGATTGTGACACCACTGCTTGTACACCATTAATAAACTATCATATCATAGAATGTTATGAATATAACTAAAAGTGGGGCTCAACCTCCTGAAAAATTTTCTATTGGAATTTTAAGACGAAGGTTGACATTTTCAAGCAATTTATTGCTATTGCATGAACTTTGACCCCTGCTGGGCCTCTCCCCGGGGATTGTGACATCACTGCTTATACACCATTAATAAACTATCATATCATAGAATGTTTTGAATATAACTAAAAGTGGGGCTCAACCTCCTGATAAATTTTCTATTGGAATTTTAGGGTGAAAGTTGGCATTTTCAAAGAATTTTTTACTATTTCATCAACTTAGACCCCTGCTGGGCCTCTCGTCTGGGATTGTGACACCACTGCTTATATGCCATTAATAACCTAACTTATCATAGAAAGTTATGAATATAACTAAAAGTGGGGCTCAACCTCCTGAAAAATTTTCTATTGGAATTTTAGGAGGAAGGTTGACCATTTCAAGCAATTTTTTGCTATTGCATGAATTTTGACCCCTGCTGGGCCTCTCCCCGGGGATTGTGACACCACTGCTTATACACCATTAATAAACTATCATATCATAGAAAGTTATGAATATAACTAAAGGCGGGGCCCAACCTCCTGAAAAATTTTCTATTGGAATTTTAGGATGAAGGTTGACCATTTCAAGCAATTTATTGCTATTGCACCAACTTAGACCCCTGCTGGGCCTCTCCCTGGGGATTGTGACACCACTGGCTATATACTATTTATTACGTATCATATCATAGAATGTTATGAATATAACTAAAATTGGGGCTCAACCTGCTTAAAAACTTTCTATTGAACATTTAGGATGAAAGTTGACCATTTTAAAGATTTTTTTGCCATTTCATCTACTGTACTTAGACCCCTGCTGGGCCTTTCGCTGGGGCTTGTGACACCACTGCTTATATACCATTAAAAACCTAACTTATCATAGAATGTTATGAATATAACTAAAAGTGGGGCTCAACCTCCTGAAAAATTTTCTATTGGAATTTTAGGATGAAGGTTGACCATTTCAAGCACTTTATTGCTATTGCATTAACTTTGACCCTTGCTGGGCCTCTCCCCGGGGATTGTGACACCACTGCTTATACAGCATTAATAACCTAACTTATCATAGAATATTATGAATATAACTAAAAGTGGGGCTCAACCTCCTGATAAATTTTCTATTGGAATTTTAGGGTGAAAGTTGACATTTTCAAAGAATGTTTTGCTATTTCATCGACTTAGACCCCTGCTGGGCCTCTCGCCGGGTATTGTGACACCATTGCTTATAAACCATTAATAAACTATCATATCATTTAATGTTATGAATATAACTAAAAGTGGGGCTCAACCTCCTGAAAAATTTTCTATTGGAATTTTAGGATGAAGGTTGACTATTTCAAGCAATTTTTTGCTATTGCATGAACTTTGACCCTTGCTGGGCCTCTCCCCGGGGATTGTGGCACCACTGTTCATATACCATTAATAACCTTACTTATCATAGAATGTTATGAATATAACTAAAAGTGGGGCTCAACCTCCTGAAAAATTTTCTATTGGGATTTTAAGATGAAGCTTGACATTTTCAAGCAATTTATTACTATTGCATGAACTTTGACCCCTGCTGGGTCTCTCCCCGGGGATTGTGACACCACTGCTTATACACCATTAATAAACTATCATATCATAGAATGTTTTGAATATAACTAAAAGTGGGGGCTCAACCTCCTGAAAAATTTTCTATTGGAATTTTAAGACGAAGGTTGACATTTTCAAAGAATTTTTTACTATTTCATCAACTTAGACCCCTGCTGGGCCTCTCGCCTGGGATTGTGACACCACTGCTTATATACCATTAATAACCTAACTTATCATAGAAAGTTATGAATATAACTAAAAGTGGGGCTCAACCTCCTGAAAAATTTTCTATTGGAATTTTAGGATGAAGGTTGACCATTTCAAACAATTTTTTGCTATTGCATGAACTTTGACCTCTGCTGGGCCTCTCCCCGGGGATTGTGACACCACTGCTTATACACCATTAATAAACTATCATATCATAGAAAGTTATGAATATAACTAAAGGCGGGGCCCAACCTCCTGAAAAATTTTCTATTGGAATTTTAGGATGAAGGTTGACCATTTCAAGCAATTTATTGCTATTGCACCAACTTAGACCCCTGCTGGGCCTCTCCCTGGGGATTGTGACACCACTGGCTATATACTATTTATTACGTATCATATCATAGAATGTTATGAATATAACTAAAATTGGGGCTCAACCTGCTTAAAAATTTTCTATTGAACATTTAGGATGAAAGTTGACCATTTTAAATATTTTTTTGCCATTTCATCTACTGTACTTAGACCCCTGCTGGGCCTCTCCCTGGGGATTGTGACACCACTGCTTATATACCATTAATAACCTTTTATATCATAGAGTGTTATAAATATAACTAAAAGTGGGGCTCAACCTTCTGAAAAAATCCTATCGGATATTTACTATTTAGGGTGAAAGTTGACCATTTCAAGCAATTTATTGCTATTGCACCAACTTAGACCCCTGCTGGGCCTCTCCCCGGGGATTGTGACACCACTGCTTATATATCGTTTAATTCGTATCATATCATAGAATGTTATGAATATAACTAAAAGTGGGCCTAATCTCATGAAAAAAATTTCTATTGTGTGTTTAGAGTGAAAGTTGACCATTTCAAGCAATTTATTGCTATTGCAACAACTTAGACCCCTGCTGGGCCTCTCCCTAGGGATTGTGACACCACTGCTTATATACCATTTATTACGTATCATATCATAGAATGTTATGAATATAACTAAAAGTAGGGCTCAACCTCCTGAAAAAAATTCTATTGGGTGTTTAGGGTGAAAGTTGACCATTTCAAGCAATTTATTGCTATTGCATCAACTTAGACCCCTGCTGGGCCTCTACCTGGGCATTTTGACACCACTGCTTATATACCATTTATTACGTATCATATCATAGAATGTTATGAATATAACTAAAAGTGGGGCTCAACCTCCTGAAAAAATTTCTATTGGGTGTTTAGGGTGAAAGTTATCCATTTCAAGCAATTTATTGCTATTGCACCAGCTTAGACCCCTGCTGGGCCTCTCCCCGGGGATTGTGACACCACTGCTTGTACACCATTCATAACCTAACTTATCATAGAATGTTATGAATATAACTAAAAAAGGGGCTCAACCTCCTAAAAATTTTTCTATTGGATATTTAGGGTGAAAGTTGACCATTTTAAAGATTTTTTTGCCATTTCATCAACTTAGACTCCTGCTGGGCCTCTCCCTGGGGATTGTGACACCACTGCTTATATACCATTAATAACCTACTATCCTACTATATCATAGAATGTTATAAGTATAACTAAAAGTGGGGCTCAACCTCCTGAAAAATTTTCTATTGGAATTTTAGGGTGAAAGTTGACCATTTCAAGCAATTTATTGCTATTGCATCAACTAAGACCCCTGCTGGGCCTCTACCAAGGGATTGTGACACCACTGGCTATATACCATTAATAACCTACAATATCATAGAATGTTATAAGTACATGTATAACTAAAAGTGGGGCTCAACCTCCTGAAAAAATGCCTATTGGATATTTGGAGTCCAGCACTAACCAATGGACATCAAGCAGTGGTGTCACAATCCCTTTAGTGAGGCCTGAAGGGGGTATTTGTTTAGATCTTCAGAGAAATGTACATTCTCACAATAAACAGTCAAGCATAAAAATATTCAAAAAGTTGAGCCCCATCTAGGGTAACTATAATAACTTTCTATGGGTCCAGCACTAACAAATGGGTATGAAACTGTGGTGTCACAATCCCTTGTCTGAGGACCAGAGCGGGTATTTGTTTAGATTAATATCGGAGAAATGTCCATTCTCACGATAAAATTAATGGTCAAGCATAAAAATATCCAAGAGGGCGAGCCTCATGTACGGTCACTATAATTATCTCATATGAGTCAAGCACTTACCAATGGACATCAAGCCATGGTGTCACATTCCCTTATGTGAGGCCCAGAGGGGGTATTTGTTTTAATTATCAGAGAAATGTCCATTCTCACCATGAATGGTAAAGCATAAAAATATTCCAGAAGTTGAGCCCCATTTATGTGTACTTTAACTATCTCATATGAGTCTAGAACTAACCATTGGACATGAATTCATGGTGTCACAATCCCTTTTGTGAGGCCCAGAGAGGGTATTTCTTTAAAAATATCAGAGAAATGTCCATTTTCACCATGAATGGTAAAGTAAAAATATTCCAGAGGTTGAGCCCCATGTATGTTTACTATAATTTCCTTCTATGAGTCTAGAACTAACCATTGTACATAAAGCCATGGTGTCACAATCCCTTTTTGTGAGGCCCAGAGGGAGTATTTCTTGAAAATATCAGAGAAATGTCCATTTTCACCATAAATGGTAAAGTATAAAAATATTCCAGAGGTTGAACACCACGTATGGTTACTATAATCTTCTTCTATGAGTCCAGCACTAACCATTGTACATAAACCATGTTGTCACAATCCCTTTTGTGAGGCCCAGAAGGGATATTTCTTGAAAATATCAAAAAAAATGTCCATTTTCACCATAAATGGTAAAGTATAAAAATATTCAAGAGGTTGAGCCCCATGTATGGTTACTATAATTTTCTTCTATGAGTCAAGAACTAACCATTGTACATAAAACCATGGTGTCACAATCCCTTTTGTGAGGCCCAGAGGGGGTATTTCTTGAAATTATCAGAGAGATGTCCATTTTCACCATAAATCCTAAAGTATAAAGATATTCAAGAGGTTGAGCCCTATGTATGGTTATTATATTTTTCTTCTATGAGTCAAGAACTAATCATTGTACATAAAACTATGGTGTCACAATCCCTTTTGTGGGGCAAAGAGGGGGTATGTCTTGAAAATATGAGAGAAATGTCCATTTTCAACATAAATGGTAAAGTATAAAAATATTTCAGAGGTTGAGCCCCATGTATGATTACTATAATTTTCTTCTATGAGTCCAGAACTAACCATTGTACGTAAAACCATGGTGTCACAATCCCTTTTGAGAGGCCCAGAGGGGGTATTTCTTGAAAATATCAGAGAAATGTCCATTTTCACCATAAATGGTAAAGTGTAAAAATATTCCAGAGGTTGAGCCCCATGTATGGTTACTTTAATTTTCTTCTATGAGTCCAGAACTAACCACTGTACATAAAACCATGGTGTCACAATCCCTTTTGTGAGGCCCAGAGGGGGTATTTCTTGAAAATATCATAGAAATGTCCATTTTCACCATAAATGGTAAAGTATAAAACTATTCCAGAGGTTGAGCCCCATGTATGGTTACTATATTTTTCTTCTATGAGTCCAGCACTAACCATTGTACATAAACCATAGTGTCACAATCCCTTTTGTGAGGCCCAGAGGGGGTATTTCTTGAAAATATAAGAGAAATGTCCATTTTCACCATAAATGGTGAAGTGTAAAAATATTCCAGAGGTTGAGCCCCAGGTATGGTTATTAAAGTTTTCTTCTATGAGTCCAGCACTAACCATTGTACATAAAACCATGGTGTCGCAATCCCTTGTGTGAGGCCCACTGGCCAGAAGGGGTATTTCTTGAGAAAAAAAAACCCACATAACTTTCCATTCTCATCATAAATGGCGAAGCATAAACTATTCCAGAGATTGAGCCCCATGTATAGTTACTATGGTTATATATTGAGTCCAGCATTAACCTCGGGTTGTGATTTCACTTTTATGATGCTCAGAATCAGAGCCTGAAAGGTTGTTGGAGGGGGTCTAATTGATAATTGGTCAAGTAAATTACGAATAACAGGGGGTTGAGCCCAACACATGGTCACTTCATGGTTCTTATCATTTCAGCCCTATGACTTTATTTTGGTCAGATCTTCAATTTGAGAAGTACATCTATTCACAATATATGTTGAAAAGTGGCCCTATTTAGTATTTAGTTCAAAATGGTTTTATTTACAATGTTATAATTTGCAAGAGATTTTCATTTCTTTTTATGAGCTTTTCTAGATGCTAATTGGTCAAACGAAACAAGATATTTTAATGTTATAAATCAGATATGACATTGAAATGGTGCAACAATGTTGATATAATTAAATAAATGTTCACAGCGTAGCCTTGGAGAGCGGGTTAACAAAAGGTGCAAAACTATCCTGGTGCGAAATAAGCGAATGCAGAATTTTGCATCATTAAGTGTTATCACGTCTAAATTTTTTAGCCATGCAGTTTAGAATATCAATTTGTTCGTCTCGATGTTAATTTTAACGATTATGGACGAACTATTTCATTTATTTTGATATTTCTTGGCCCCCAAAAAAATCGTCATGCAAGGGAGATAAATCGGTTTTGTACAGATCTTTATTGGCAGAACGCTTGTTGGCAGCGGGTTATTGGCAGAACGCTTGATTTCGGTCCGCCATTGCTCTATACCTCTTTCGGAACACCTCGGTTAATTCTGTAGAATCTATATAGGAGAAAATTGACCGAGTTGTTCCGAATGCTCAATATGATTCATAAACCGCGGAGTTCCGAATGCTCCATACTTCATACAAATGACGTCATCATGACGTCATTTGTATGAAGTATGGAGCATTCGGAACACCTTGCTTATATTCTCGGTCTCAAAAACGCTGTATCAAAATCATCTTAAAAAATCTCGCTCTAAAGAACGCACCTCTGGTCTAACATGCGTCAGAAACCGCCAATGTTAACATTTAACCGATGAATCATTGGCGAAAAAGAAAGTAAATAATTATCATACACAGTTTCCTCTTTTCTCAAAATGTTTTCTTTGGTACGCTTTATACATACCGACCATTGGGTAATATTGATTTGATTGTTTTGTCAAGCCATTTGACATCTGATAAAGCTGATTGCAATTTTTAAGAAGTGAATATTGTGTTTGCAGTCTTCAAAAGGTTGAGTAAATACTGTAATCCTAGTATAAATATTTTTAATGAAATGTTTGACATTTTGTCGCTTTTCGACAAAGAACATCGTAACAGCAGCTTGTTTTAAGCTGCAGTTGCAAGGCCTTTGTTGAAAAACAGCGATTTTATGGCGACGGTTTTTGAAAAAAAAAAAAATCCCATCCTCAAATTATAACATTAAACGATTTAACACAAACAAAGATTTGGCGGGTTAATCTTGTTATGGCAAACTGGAGCAAATTGGAGCTGGGGGCGGCGAAATGGGGATTTGTTTTGACCACAACTTGATTTTTTTAAATCATATTTGATATACTAAGCAAAACAATCGAGGGATATTCAAATTGTACCATTTGTAAAAGTTATCTAAGACATATATTCCAATAAAAATCTAACGTTACAATTGACTTCATATGAACATATAATCATGAGATTAAAACACGAAATGCAGTGAAGTCGTTTCCAATTTCCCTACAATATCCGGTTAAACGCTGGTACCCTACAACTGAAAAGCCACACGTCGCGTATAACGGGCATCTTGACCCCGAAAGTAAACACAAGCCTTACAAGTACACGGGTGGTAAACAGAGAAACTAGCTCCAAAAAGAGGTAGTTGCATAGAGCGAAAATTTGTAGGTCACGAACACATTTTCTAAAATTATTACTTTTAAAGCGAGTTTTTGAGAAATCCGGCGATGCTGTAATATGAAGAAATGGTCGAAGTTTGTTGTGCACGGGAGTATACGGTATTAGTAGCAGGGTTTTCATACAATCATTGAAAAACATTTCAAAATCGAAAGTAAAAAAGGTTTTACTTTCGATTTTGAAATGTTTTTCAACAATTGTATTCAAACTCTGCTTAATAACACCGAATATTCTCGTGCACAACAAACTTCGACAATTTCTTCATATTACAGCATCGCCGGATTTTTAAAAAAAACTCGTTGTAAAAGAAATAATTGCAGAAAAATGTGTTCGTGACCTACCTTTGTTTACAGATTTTCGCTCTATGCAACTACCTCGGTAGAGGCCGGATGTCACGAGGAAACAAAATACCGTTGACTCTTTTTGGAGCTAGTTTCTCTGTTTACCACCCGTGAAGTAGCTTGCAAATGTATCGCAGATCGAATTACCATATATCGCGGTACATTCGGTACATTATTCCATCACCGGATACGTGCATGTTGGAACTAAGCCGGGTTGGTCGGTTGTTGTTGTCGGTCACGTAGACGTCTACCCAACGTGTTTCAATCAGGCTCGATTAGATGAAGGTTCTGTAAACGGGATGGCTAGTCCATAAATTCAACCCAAATTTGTTTAACTAGGTGCTTTACAATAACGACGCCAATTTATTTTACATTGGCGTCCATGAACGTGTGTTCAGCTCCATTTCACTATGTAAAAGTTGCAGGGTGTGGGTCAATCATGTGGTCAATAAAACGTTGGTCAGTCAGAGTGCCATTTAGCACGAAAACGTTAGTCTCTAGATTACATAAGATTTCCCTCTACTCCATAATGCTCCATCATCATATGCGACATGTGTAGGGACATTGCACTCGTGTTTTCTCTCGTTATTACATCGAAAAACGGTGTTCCACTGTTAACTTGCGCCAACCGAAACTAACCTTCGTTGGCAATGAGCACTGTCTTCAAATGCATATGGTTCCATCTCAATGGGTCTGGTCCATACGTCATTGTTGTCGTGTTAAAGTGTTCGCTTTCAACAGCTTACTGGAATTAAGTTCCCGATTATTTATTCTGTTTATCTGAGACTGAATTCTAAAGTTTATCTCTCGCACATCTGTTACACTCTGGAGGAATATTGGAGTTCTAGAACATAACGAGTTCTTGAGAATGTAACGGTCATTAGCCATAGACGTTATCTATTTACGTCCCCTGTCATGATGTTTCATAATTTCGACTATTAAGTGACACGTTTGGTATAATCGACTATATACACATTGCAAAATGCAAAATCTACCAGCGACGTGAACCTGACGTTCCCATACGTCCAACTTTTTAAGTCGAGACGAAAATGACAAACTCCAGTTACACGTGAACTGTAGTTTACCACAATTAATTTGATTTATTTGAAGGAGAACATGCTATGCTCTGGAAAATGCAAATGGCACAAAAATTATAAACGAGAAACAACGTTTGAATTTACCAACCTGGAGGGTAGATCATTTATGTCCATTGTCAGCACTCATCGATTATAAAGTATCAAAATGCGAGTCAATGAATAAAGTACGTCAAGTTTTTTGTTGTCCTTGACAATTACGTCAGAAGCACGACATTAATTTACTTTTATAAATAAACGAAATGATCTATGGTATTCTACACTTAAAGACACTTCTAACGTAATACTTTCCCTTTTGGTAATAACTTGAAATTTAATCAACCATTTTTCATGATTTTTTAACAAATTTAATTCATCCACAATTGCATAATGTCTGTATTTTTCACAAAGAAACATTGAGTAGAAATGATTGAATTTGCAGTTAATATAATAAGACTAGAAAACAAAAGTCGCAAATTAAGACGCGTGAGCAGATAACATAAATTCATGTTATTCATGAAACAGCAGTAAAGTTTATGATATTCTGCTGACATTCTGTGTGTCCGTCATGGACCTAAATGGCGCAAAGAAACCCTCTTCTTATTGATAAAGCATTCTTGATGATGCATCTTTGCGGGATAATTCTTAACTCATCCCTTTTAAGTTCCTGTTCCAGTTGTTGAAAATTCCTTGGAGCAAAAAGGCGAAAAAACAAATTTGATGATTTTTGTGCAATGCTGACACGTACACAACTTTATGTCTTAAGCAAAACATGTGCATCTGAATTCTAGTAAGGATTCGCAAATGCAAGCATGTTATCTAATCTTATAAAGCAGTGGTTCGAGATATGAGCATGATTTGGTGACGCTGCTTTGGTGCTATTGAATTCTGCAATTGCTTGGGGTTTTGTGACTTTTCATATTTTCATATATTCGGATCAATTGATTATGATGGAATTTACAGAAAATATGTAAACGCAGTTGATTTATATTTGCTGAAAATTTCATAAAATATACTTAGACCTTGAGCCACCAATAACCCCTGCTCCCCCCCCCCCCCGGGGGGGGGGGAATTTTGAAGGGTATGATTTTCTGAAAGCTTATACCAAATGCTACAAGATGAGCGTTGTTTGCACTCTGGCCATCGGGGCTTTTGGCTGTAACCCTAATCTAAAACCCTTAACCCTTTTAAATTTTTTATTCAAATATACAAACACTATTTGGTCATATCTTCATTGAATTTTGACCTACATATGTCAATATGGTATCAAACGAAAGCTTATGACTTGCTCTTTCATTTGTAGTTATTTTATGCAAATTAGCTCATTTGCATATTCATGAATACTAATGATTTTCCTGAAAATTGTCAATTTTTTATTAAAATTTGGTTAATAATTTCCAAAAACAAGGCGTTTTTGTCCAGGGGGAATTTTGTAAACATGGTTTATCAGTAAGAACGTTTTATTAGAAACATTTTTAGCCTTGTTGCACTCTGGCGGTTGGGGCTTTTCGGCGTGACCCTTATCTAAACCCTTAACCCTACCAAATTGTTCATTCAAATTTTGAAAATGAATTTGGTCATATCTTGGTTGAATATTTACAAACAGATGTCAAAATGGTATCAAATGAAAGCTTATGACTTGCCCTTTCATTTTAAGATATGTTATGCAAATTAGGTCATTTGCATATTCATGAATATTAATTATTTATCCTAAAATGACCTAATTTGCATAACATATCTTAAAATGAAAGGGCAAGTCATAAGCTTTCATTTGATACCATTTTGACATCTGTTTGTAAATATTCAACCAAGATATGACCAAATTCATTTTCAAAATTTGAATGAACAATTTGGCAGGGTTAAGGGTTTAGGTAAGGGTCACGCAGAAAAGCCCCAACCGCCAGAGTGCAAACAAGGCTCAAAATGTTCCTAATAGATTGTTCTTACTGATAAACTATGTTTACAAAATTCCCCCTGGACAAAAATGCCTTTTTTAAGAAAGTATTTATCAAATTTTCCCCAAAAATGGAAATTTTAAGGGAATCCATTAATATTCATGAATATGCAAATGAGCTAATTTGTATAAAATAACTTCAAATGAAAGAGCTAGTAATAAGCTTTCATTTGATACTATTTGGACATCTGTACGACAATATCCAATAAAATATGACCAAATAAGTATTGTAAATTTTAATGAAAAAAATGATAGGGTTAAGGGTTTTAGATAAGGATTACAGCCAAAAGCTCCAACGGACAGAGTGCAAACAATGCTCAAAATGCTTCTAAGATATTAGTCCGTGGGCTGGCTACACCCTAGGTCAACCCTACCGGGATTTTATTACACCTATATCATTGTCAAGCTTGATGAATTCCCTTTCAAATGCAACTTGTTGTTTGATATATAAGTGCTGGATAAGCATTATGCGGAACGATTGATTATCTCCCCTTGAATTACAAAAAAATACTTGTTTATAACTCCCCTTATACACATTCATGGGATCCAAAATAACCCAAAGTTAAGCGCAAATGACCATCTATGCTTATAGATTTTATCAATTCATATCGTTAAATAGTAAAAGATAATTTCACACCAAAATTAGCACGAATTATGCCCCTTGAATATGTAAAACAAGAGAAAAATAGTATAGATATTGCCTTTGTTTATATTTACTTTGCATTTGGAAATCATTTCCACAGCGAATAATTGCTAGAATTTGTATTAAAGTTTTTATTAGATGCCTTGTAATAAAAGTCAAAGTGTTGACTATCGACATTTTAGGATATATTCGACATTTCAAATGATTTTCAAAATGGCCGCCGCAAAATGACCACTTGACTAAATATCGAAATATCACTGCCCTATAATTTGTAACCATGTTCTGTATGTAAATGAGATCATTTCTTAGGAAAATTGGGTATATTGAATCTAAAAGTGTTGCCATGCTTATAATATGCTTTTTTGTCATTTCTTTTTTTTTTATTTTCAAAATGGCCGCCACAGTCTCAAATATGCAAAAATGATGTAAATGTTTTTCATTTCTGCAAATCTTCTGCTCTTTAAAATATTGTATTTTCAAATGTATTTCAACTTTTTATTAAAACTACATGATTCAACAAGTAAATAAATGAAATAACCTTGAAAATATATATTTCTAAAACAGTCCTAATTACCGTATAAATGGTAATAAATCCCCAATCCCATAAATTAAGTACTGAAGAAAATCCAAATTGATTATTTTCTAGTAGAGATAAGCATTTTCCCTCTTTGACAGAAACCATGTACCCGATTCTTTGATAATGAGTCCACATTGGAGTACATCATTGGTATCTTTTTGCATGAAGGTTTTAAGTCTTACATGGACAAGGGACGCTTTGGATAATATGTGTTATAGATCGTATAAAGACATTAAGGCTTATTCTGGTCATAAAGCGTTTAAGCTCTTTTTTGTGTGGTGGATATGTTTAATACAAAACACCCATATCAACACTTTTTCCACGCTAAAAATGGCTTCTTCACTGTTAATTTACATGACATATAATACAATACAATAATATGTATTTTATGTAATCTGCCTAAATGCTCAAATACGAGCATGGATCAATGAATAACTGACCTATTTTTTATGTTTCGATCGACATCTTTTCTCTTGAAATACTTTCCATCCAGGTCTATGCGCTTTGACCCAACGCTATGACCATAGCAGTTGAAAAGAAGTTAAACTCAAATTAATCAACGTTAAAGGTGGTCAAGTGACATCAGTCCAGAAGTAAAGAAGTCCGAGAACTTTCCAAAGAACCACATCTAAACTGCATCAATAACTTCTTTCATGAGACTTAAAATTGCAACCATTCGTGTCCCTTTTAGGAAAGAAGTCGATAGCAGCAAGGTCATGTGGATAGGAAGGGTGTGATCTAAATTGATACCCATTTTCTCGACAGCATCCATTGTACTTTGGCAATTGTGTACTAATGTAATTTCCAGTTGCAAGCAGCGGTCACATTTTGAGCGTTTGCCGCTACGTTTCTCACGTATGGTCTGCTTCAGATTGTCTAGCAACTTGGCATAGTATGCTTCGTTAATTGTACCTTTCTTGGGTAATATGTCCAACAAAATATTTTATTGCAACCCCCAATTGTCCCAAAACATTGAATACTGAACCTTGTCTGTAAAATATTGAATAATTTTCTTGGCCCATGGGATTCCATACCAACGTACCTAGGACTCTGGACCTTTTTTCGTTCATAAGAATGCAACATGTACTTTTTGTCAATCTTTTTGTCATTTGCTTATCGTTGAGGAATTTTAGACCCAACAGTCTGTAAGTTTGTGCATCCTTTTGCGATCAAGCAATATCTTGAAAAAGATAATGCATGGACAATTTCTTACTTTAATTCGCTCAGCAAGTATATCAGATCTGTGAATTTATGACACATACCGTCGACAGTGGTTGCAACTTTGCCTTCAGACCGAGCATCATCTTCTTAAGTTTCTCTGTCGCGTTATAACCCCCCCCACACACACACACACCACGATATTTTACTTGAGAATAAGATGGTACAGAAGACCAGTAAACTCATCATGCATGTTTTACCCTCAGTCCCTTTTCAATGCAAGTGTCGAACCACAGCAGGCTCTCCCTTTTTTCTGAAAAGGCTTTCTAATAACCGTATATTTAGACAAGTTTGTGCACATATAATGACATAATTATATAAATCGCGGATTCCTTGGTTGATTGGAAATTGCTTATATGTGTTATTCATAGCTAGCCCTTGTGTTTTATGGATTTTACCTCATCCTGAGGTTAGCTTGTTGTCTTCCACAAAAGTCAGAATTCCAAAAACTAATTTGTGGTGGAGATGTTTGAAATGAATTAAGAAATGCACGAGCATGTCTAAAAACTGATAACAAAACGAAGGATTTCAAATCTTTGGCCAGCGACATATTACAACACTAGAAGTTGGAAAATGATGTGTTTCCCTCTCATCATAATCAACAGAAATTGTGTTTGCCATTTAAACTTAATCTTTCAAAACAACATTTGTTACACGAATACGAGGATTCCTCACAAATCAAGTGTCTTCGAAGTACTGGTATCCAACCAATAAGGTACATATGTACAATTTATAACTGTTTATATTATCACATATAAGTATTCTGAATTATAAAGGTGTAAAACGATGTCACTCGAATGCAATTTGATAAAGAAATGAATAATTCAGTTGCTATTATAGGCAATTTCAAATGATCAATTAATGCACATGACAGTGCAAATATGAAATTGTCCAGTTTCAACTATCGCTTATGAGAATATATTTGGTAAACTGTGTTCCTGTAACATAGCATTCCAATCAATAGAAGTGGTTGGGAAGATTTCTCTACTGCACAGCATGTCTCCAATAGTATTGTTAAGTTTAAACTTGGAGCAAAATGTAAAAAAGCATGCATTACAAGGCAAAAATGGTATAAATCAAAGGTGACCATACATGTACTCAAATGGGAATTCATTATTAAAACGCTTTTTTTAGTACTTAACTTTTACAAAATAAAGTTTCTTGTATAAAAGAAAACTGTATTTCACATAGAAAAAAATCAAAGAAAGCAGGTTAAAGTTTTCAGCATGTCATTTGCGCTAAATGGAATTTTATTGACATTTATACGGTATTTTTTCAGAGCATATATTGTTAAGATTCTCCCTTTTAATGGGTAAATCATGAAATTTTAGTTTTCAAACACAACAAGTAAACAATTTAGGGAAAAGATGCAAAATGAAAGTCATTAACATTATTAGAGAATATTTGAGATTTTATTTGCCATTTAGAGAAAAGTATGCAAATAATTGTGAATGCGAATAAGCCCGTTTTTGCTTGTTCTGTGTAGCTGATGAATGGTTTATGAACTTATTATTGATCTATTAGTGTTCTTATTCATTTGAAACATTAAGCATTATAAAAACGTATCGCCTAAGCATATTTATTCCATAGAAAAGCCTTGTTTTAGCTAATTAAACACATATTTCTACTTTCTCATTAATATTCATGAATATGCAAATTAGCTAAATAGAAATGATTTCAAGAAAAATGTATATCTAAAATTTCAAAAATAGTCTTATGTTTTATTACCAAAATAAGTATATATTTCAAATAAGTATTTTAAAATATTTTATTGCAATTAATTGATCCAAGTACTGAAACGTAGGAAAATGAGCAGTTGCCATGGTAACAGGCCTACCGTTTTCTTTTCCAGCACTTTTCAAACAAGAACCTGAATTCATTAATATGTTTCCTGCGCTTCAAGGAAAAATAGGTCTTAAAAAATCCCACATGGTGGGGAGGGTTTCTATTCACTAGTAAACTAGTAAAGTCGTCTTTTTGCAAATTAAACACATATTTTCCACAATCTCATTAATATTCATGAATATGCAAATTAGCAAATTTTCTGAAAAATATTTTGTTTGTGAGAGAAATGTAATGACAACATTTTAAAACTAGCCTCAATGTTTTCTGACCAAAATAAGTAATTTTATTGCAATTAATTGATCCAAGCGCTGGAACAAATGAAAATGGGTAGTTACCATGGTAACAAGCCAACTACATGCTTCTCCAGCATTTTTAAATCAAATAACAAAGTGAATGTATTAAAATACATCATAAGCTTCAAGAAAATATAGATCTTCAAAAATCCTACCTGTTAGGGAGGTTTGAATTCACTAGTAAAGTCTTGTTTTTAGCAAATTAAACACATTTTCTTACTTTCTCATTAATATTCATGGATATGCAAATTAGCAAATTTTCTAGAAAATAGCTATATTGTGAGAGAAATATCTTGGTAATAATTCAAAACTATTTTGAAAGATTTATGATAAAAATTAGTAATTTTATTGCAATTAATTTATCCAAGCGCTGGATTGTAGAAAAATGGACGGTTGCCATGGTAACGAGCCCGCCATTTGCTTATCCAGCACTTCTAAATTGAACAACAACCTGAATTCATTACTACACATCATAAGCTTCAAGAAAATATAGGTCTTCAAAAATCCCTCTAGGGGGGAGGGTTTCGGTTATGGGCCCATTGACTAATTGTACTTTATGAAAAACTATGTGTACAAAATTCCCCCCGGGGGGGGGGGGGGGGGCAAACATGTTTCTGGCTCAGGGACTAACTGCACTGTTTATTTAATTATGATGGAAAATGTTACTGTTGCATTAGAAGTGTCTTTAAGTGTATAGTTGATAAATACGCTTACAAGAGTTCAGTGCTTCTACAAAATATACCTTTCTACACATTCCTCACAAATTCGGCCACATATTTCGGAGGTTTCCTACAAAAAGTTACGAAATTTGACTTCGTGCTCGAATATTTCGCATATCTCTCAGTTGAACTTGTACACGAATAAAGTAAAATCTTTCAGCGATATACGAGTCTCCCAAATTTGAAGCCGTATTTCCCAACAATCGCTGACTCTCGTCTGTCTTCGACGTATCCGGTTATACGGTGTGTTCAATGGAAATAACGCTTGACCTTGACCTTGTCTCGTTTTGAAGTAAACCACGCTTGTGAAGAATTGATCTATAGCAAAGAAAAGATGTTTATTCGCCGTGATTGAGGTTTTTATGCATTGCATTTTCCCATGTACAGAGTGTCCCAAAAAAACGGAACCCTATTTCAAAGTCAAATATTTTAAAGCGAAAGCATAGAATCTAATTTTTGAATTTGCAGTACTAAAGATACATTATTTTTGCATATGTGTTCTAAATTTCACTTCAAAATATGTATTGGTTCAAAAGTTATATGAAATTTAATAAAGACACTAAAAACCCGTTTTAACACGAAATCGATTTTTGCGTCTTGTTTGTTTGTAAAAGCGCACTGACGGTCAACTGTTGAGTTCTTTACCGTTGTACAAGTACGTACCAATTTTCTCAATTTATTAATATAAAAGGGCCGCATGTGCAAATTGAGTCCCGTAAGGTGGTTCTTTGAAATAATTTTAACCCTTTCCCAGACCACAAAGTTTGTGTGGACTGGATTGAAAGCTGTTGCTGATGACAAAATTGACGCTGATAATGACAGAATCTGCGTAAAATACTGCACAGAAAATATAGAGGCAAAAGGTGAAAATGCTAGTGACCATTATTTTCTTCTTTTGTCTAAATACTTTCTCAAACTAATTCTCTCATGGATGTCAAAACCAGGTCTTATTTGGGAAAGGCTTAAAGTACTTGGCATTTGAGGCTGACCAGCATGTTGTAGAGTAATAAAATGACTGCATATGATTACATGTATTATGAATCTTTGATACACTTTGATATTTTGTTTGTATTCATTTTTTGTTTTGGTTACATCGCAGTTCTTTACTTTAACAGTTTATTTGTTAGATGTAAAGATGAAATGAATTTGCACTATAGTGGGGCGCACAACTCCGAAAATTTGGCCTAATCGTTCACTTTGTGATACAAGCATGAATTTTGGTATGGTAAGTCTTTGAGGGTCCCTGAATCAGAAAAAAGTGCTAGCCACTTGAAATTCGCATCCGGTGGCCATTTTCCAAGATGGCCGCCATTCGGATAAATGTAGTCTATATATCAGATAGAAAGACATTCCAAATGCTGAAATCCGCCGAGATTTTTCTAATAAATCGTCCCAATATAGTCAATTTTGTAATTGATTAATAAACTAGCATGACTTTTTTTACAACAGTGCGGTCGTTTATCCGAGATGGCCGCCAAAATACTCCCAAAATGGCAGTTTCTTCAATTAGATATTATTTTTTAATAAGATATTATCAATCCTTGTCATAAAATTTCAACCAGCATAATGGAATGAAACACAACCCGATTTAGCCACATGAAAATCGCATCCGGTGGCCATCTTTCAAAATAGCCGCCATTCTCATGTATTAATTAGGCATATATATGAAAATATCAAATAGAAATGAAGCCCAAAGTGATGAATTTCGTCGGGATTTTATATAACTTTCCTGCATAGTCTTTTTTGTAACCAATATAAACCAACTTGATGTCTTTATAACATGGCTGCCTTTTTCCAAGGTGGCCGCCAAAATATTCAAATGTTCATAGTTTCTTCAAGGAAATCTTATTACTTTTAACAAAAAAGATATCAACCCCTCTCTTTAAGTATCAGCTAATAAAATGAATGAGATACAAACACAATTGTTCTAAGAGAATATATATTTTGCTATTGAAATGGCAACAATTTTTTATTATCTTTACTGTCTTATTGACCTCCATAAATAAATACCGATTATCGTCGATTACTTTAAAAAAACAGCAGCTTCATTAACATGGTTTAAAGCACTTTCGTGTCATTAGTCGCTTTGCGCTAAGTAAGTCAAAACCTAGTGTTCAAATCATCCTTGGAATCGTCCACACCAAATATCAGAAAACTCATGCATTCTAAACCAGATAGTGTAAAAGGAAGTCTTTCTTACATTAATAATAGATGATTGTAAAACAAATCAACAAAAATATGTAAAGTAAATGTTATCCCTGCCAAGAGGACAAATCTAATGATTTGCTTATTTCTCTTCTGAGTAATTTACAGAAAGAGCAAGATCTTAGTGGATACAAATGTACAATAATACTGCAACAGATATTCCTTTATACCTTGCCTTCAATGATATACCAACTTCGTTCAATCTAGCTGTATTAGATGATAATGAGGGCAAAGAGAAAACTTTGAAACTGCATAAGTCAAGTATCATAATAGATACCGTCTCTTATCTACAATACAAAGCTCAAACGGGCACAGAAACAATGTTCCATTACAGATGGAGACAGCTGTAAAAGGTCTATAGAACCTGATTTGCAAAAGATGCCACGTTTCTTATGCATTCGTAGCACGATTCGCATAATTTGAGACAAGCTTAATCAATGCGTTTACACTATGGACAATGGGAAGTTGCTTGTAAAACTCAGCGCAGTTGTACGTGTTGTCGTTCAAGAGTTAAAGGGGGACGAGCTAAGCTGTCGAAAATGCAAATGGACAATAATTACAAACCAGAAATAACGTATGAAATTACCAACCTGAAGGGGTAGATCATTTATGTCCATTGTTACCACTCGTCGAGCTTTATTAAGTATTAAAATCCAAGTCAATTAATAACATGCTGGTCGTCCTTGTTTTTGTTTTGTAACGGCTACATTTGCCCAACCTTCATAAATCAATTACGTCAGAGATACGTCATCTGTGCTCAGCGAGATTTAACACACCGTACAACCAGCTGCGTAAAAAGTCAGCGAAGACAGATTCGGCATCTTATGTCATGTGCATGGTAGGTCAAATGAATTTACTTTTATAAATAAACGAAAGGATCTTTGGTATTCTATAGTTGATAAATACGCGTATAAATGTTCAGTGCTTGTACAAAATAAACCTTTTCACGTATTCCTCGCAAATAAGGTCACAGTCATCGACACAGCCGGTTGTGTACGGTGTGTTAATACCGCGGAGGTGTGTCTCGTTTACCTTGACCTTATCTTGTTTTGAAGTAAAAATAGAATGTGTAAACACGCTTGTAAAGGATTGATCTATATCAAAGGAAAGATGTTTTTCGCCGCGATTGAGGTTTTTATGCATTGCTAATTGTTTTTCCATGCACAAATATGAGTTCCCGAACAGTTCGGAAGCATATAAACATAGAATGAGCCCCTTTAAAGTATCACCCAAACAGCTTAGTAGAATTGTATAACTCGATGAGGTCTTAACAAAATATGATACAACAATAGTTTTGTAAAAGATTTACAAGTATCATGTGGCTTTTTTAACTTGTTATATACCGGTATATCATGGAATTCGTGGCTTCTGAGAAAGTCCAGTTTTCAAACTTCGTGACTTAGTCCTATTGTATAAGCACCATATCAATGCGCAAAACAGGCTGCATACAAAGCTGGCCATATTTAGAGACTGTGTAATTTTTAGCGACCGAATTATTAATGCTGGTCGAAATAGGGATTGTCAAAAGAAAATGAATGTCGGAGAGTTGTTTGGGGACAGTTTCGTAATGCTGCAGAGAGATGGCTACGAATTGATGCAAAACTTGAAGTGGACGGTGTAAGTTCAAGAAAGCCGGGCTTTTCTGCACTTCACTCTATATCTGCGTCTGTGAAATATCACATGAAAGTTAAAATCATATATAAGCAGTAGTGGCCATCTATGTTATAGCTTCTTCAGTGTTGATATGACTGTGTTCACAAGCACTAAACCTTGCTTGTATTCGACATACCATCTCTTGTTGTCGAGGGACCCCATATGGGGTGAGGGCTAGTTTCCTTGTAAAGGCTGTTGATTTACAGAACTATTCTGGCAAAAAAACACACGAATAACCGGACACATGGATGTTGCAAATAGGAATCAACTGAGACGGCGTTAAAACAATAATTAGCCTCAGTGGGTTTGGCTGCCATCTCTAGTAGGCATATTGTCAAAATTGAAAATCGTCTGCTACTTTTTAGAGACCTTCTTTGAAAAAAGCTGGTTGGCTGCCATCTCTCATGGGGATCTTATCACATTTGAAAACTATATCACTGGGGTCTGGTACCAGATGGTTGCTATCTCGGGTCCACAAACACTATATCTTGTATTCTACATACCATTTCTCTTTGTTGAGGGACCCAATCTTGTAGTCTACTTGTTACGGTAGGTTCTGTGGCTCTAAATTGATTGTCTCACCAAACTGATATACACTACATATTAAATTTGCAGATATCTATGGCAATCGATTAAAAGAGTAAGAAAATAATAATTACACGGACTTGGTTGGCTGCCATCTGTTATCAAGTCAGTCGAATTTTATATAATTCGTCAATGAAATAAGCCAGTGGGGCTTATAAGTTGAAAAAGAAAAGATTTTTTCCAGTGGTAAAATCGCAATTTTTATATAAAAAATGAAGAACTTTGTATTGTACGGCAGACGTATGAGATATTGGTTGCCATCCCAAGCACAAATATTGTCTTTTTTACATCTGGCATTTATGTCTGAGTGTTTGAAATGAAAAATGCAAGTTTCTATTAATTTTAGTGCATCATATCATAACACAGGGAAGCTCTATAATGCCCAGATGGTGGCCATCTCAGAAAATGGCCGCCGTATTGAATTTCAAGTGGCTAGCACTTTTTTCTGAAAATGTACACTTGAAACTATATATATACTTATTATAGTGGGTTCTGTGGCTCTAAATTAATTGTCTCACCAAACTGATATACACTACATATTACATTTGCAGATATCTATTGCAATCGATTAAAAGAGTAAGAAAATAATGATTACATGAGCTTGGTTGGCTGCCATCTGTTATCAAGGTAGTTGATTTTTTTTAAAAAATTTATCAATGAAATTAGCCAGAAGAGCTTATTAGTCGAAAAAGCAAAATCAGAGATTTTTTCCAATGGTAAATTAGCAATTTTCATATAGAAATGAAGGACTTTATATTGTATGGCTGCCATATGAGATTTTGGTTGCCATCTCAAGCACAAATATTGTCTTTTTTACATTTGGCATTTATGTCTGAGTGTTTGAAATGAAAAATGCAAGTTTCTATTAGTTTTAGTGCGTCATATCATGGCACAGGGAAGCTCTATAATGCTCAGATGGCGGCCATCTCAGAAAATGGCCGCCATATTGAATTTCAAGTGGCTAGCACTTTTTTCTGAAAATATACACTTGAAACTATATATATGCCAAATTTCATGCTTGTATCACAAACTGAACGATTATATGAGTTATGCACCCTACTACTAGTGTAAGTAAAATGTTTCAATATTACTTTTGTATTGTATTAAACAATTGTGAAGAGTCAATACTGTGTAGGCGCGCGCTGCGAACGGAAAGATCGATATCGTGTTAAAATGGGTTTCCGGGTGCATTCATTTGAATACCACTATTTTCGAAACTAATAAACATTTTTCAACCAAATTTTAAATGCTGATAGAAAACTGTCGTTTCTATTGCATATTTAAATTTGGTGGAGATATATCTCTTGATACATGAGCAATTCACTTTCAAAAATGGATTCCGTTTTTATTGGGACACTCTGTAGAAATAGGAGTTCCCCAATAGTTCGGAAGCATAAAAAATCTGGCATGAGCCTATTTAATCTTTAAAAGAAAACAAAAATATATTCCTCATATATGGCACAATAGTGAATACTTTGGCTTGGAATTGTCATTAGATTATATGCTCTTTCGGGTAAAAATAAAAGTAAAAATTCTTATGAAAATATTTATGGAATGCATTTTCAAATAATTTCAAAAGATAAACAGACCATTTTTTCTTCATTTTTTGTTATTTTCTGTAGACGTTCACGTCCGAATTGTATCTCCATTATACATAAGAAATTCTCGTTTATGAATCGGAAATAACATAATATACATGTACGTATATTGCATTTTGCACAAACATATTGGATAGTTTAGAAGTACTGTTAAAAAGGTTAATCAAAGTGCTGAGAGCACTGTAATTGGACGTCTCTGATTGATTGAGCGGGATTGTACATGAACGAAATATATTTTACTCATTCTTCTGTGTTTAATTCTATAAGATCGGTTTCGGACATACGAAATCGGCTTTAATACCAGAAAACCCTTCTCAGGCTTCGAATTGATTTGATTGCCGTTTCAAGACAACTGATTTGTCGCTATGAACAATCACTATTAATTTGATTACCAAATTCAATTAATGCCATGCGATTAGCACTTTTGTCTTCTTGTTTCGGTTTACTATGAGTATTGTCGTCAGTTATACTTTTCATTGATTTTAAAAAGTACGCTACAAAGCAATTTATTCAAAATGTAAGCCAACGCGCTACATAAATGAAAGCCGCGATAGCTCACTTAGCAGAGCACTCACCTTGTACTCTTTACACATGTTATATCCGGAAGGCCCTGGGTTCGAATTCTACTCAGACATTGTTCTTTTTAATCATCTTTTTTATACGCCGCCGGAGGCGGACGTATATTGGCGTCATCTTCTCCGTCTGTCCGTCCGTCCATCCGTCCGTCCATCCGTCCGTCCACTTTTCTTGTCAACGCAACTCCTCCTAAGTTTCTGGCTGGATCTTCTTGAAACTTGGTCAATGTTATCACCTCAATTGGTAGATGTGCATGAAGGAAGGATTTTATGGTTCGTTGATTTTTGCCAGAGTTATGCCCCTTAAAAACTTAGTCTCTGGGGCTTATTGAAATTGCAGCCTTGTCAACGCAACTCCTCCTAAGTTTCTGGCTGGATCTTAATGAAACTTGGTCAATGTTATCACCTCAATTGGTAGATGTGCATGAAGGAAGGATTTTATGGTTCGTTGATTTTTGCCTGAGTTATGCCCCTTAAAAACTTAGTCTCTGGGGCTTATTGAAATTGCAGCCTTGTCAACACAACTCCTCCTAAGTTTCTGGCTAGATCTTAATGAAACTTGGTCAATGTTATCACCTCAATTGGTAGATGTGCATGAAGGAAGAATTTTATGGTTCATTGATTTTTGCCAGAGTTATGTCCCCTTAAAACTTAGTCTGTGGGGCTTATTGAAATTGCAGCCTTGTCAACGCAAGTCCTCCTACGTTTATGGCTGGATATTAATGACACTTGGTCAATCACCTCAATTGGTAGATTTGCATGAAGGAAGGATTTTATGGTTCATTGATTTTTTCTAGAGTTATGCCCCCTTAAAACTTAGTCTCTGGGGCTAATTGAAATTGCAGCCTTGTCAACACAGCTTCTTCTAAGATTCTGACTGGATCCTTATGAAACTTGGTGGATGTTATTACCTTAATTGGTAGATGTGCATGAAGTAAGGATTTTATGGTTCATTGATTTTTGCCAGAGTTATGCCCCCTTCAATCTTAGTCTCTAGGGCTTAATGATATTTCAGTCTCGTGAACGCAATTCCTTCCAGGTTTTTGACTGGATATTTATAAAAACCTTTTTGTGAACACAACTTTTTACAGGTTTTTGTGTGAATATTTATAAATTCTTGTCAATGTCATTTTTTTGTCTCAAGTTTTATAAGTGGCGGCGTATATTGTGACCATGGCACTCTTGTTCGACTTCTATCTCCACCATCGTTGGCGAAAAAACGACCGCAGTGATTTAGAATCGATCTTAACACAAATTCAACGAAATAAAGTAATGAAACGCCGATCATTTACATACAATTCCACTCAATCAATGAGAGGCGTCTAAATATAGTGCTCCAAGCACTTTGATTTTTATTCCTGTTTAGAGTAAAAAAAGAAAAAAAATAGCAGTTTTCCCTGGTTGTGGTTACAAAACAAATTCAATACATACTTTTCCTGAAACAAAATACCAGATGAATTGGAGCACCTAACCATGGATTCCTCATACAAGTACTACCGCAGCATCCTTACATCTACAGATGTGCATAAAAAGAAGAAATTGGTAACGTGCCGTCGGGAAAATGGCAGTGGAGTACAATAAGCAATTTAAATGTTCATATCATTATCAACGAAAATTTGACAATAGCAATGTCCCTATCTGTAAACATATTCATACGATCATCCAGGTACCATCTGTTGCAGACCCATTGCTTCATCTTCTTAGCTCAATACACGTAAATGGGTCGCTTAAACGAAATATAATACAGATCGCCGTCACTTAGTCTTATACTAGTAATAATCACTGTTGTCATGACCATCGATCAGTATGTAAATAGGTCATGATACTGTCGAATATCAGTGATACAGATGCTGGAGAAAAAAACTCGTAAGAGCAACTATTTTTCTGAATAGGTGGATCTCACTAGTGTCTCATCTGAGGCTGTTCAGATGGAACCCCGATTTGTCATCGAGTCGAACCCGAGTTGCGAAATGAACTCACTCCCCGATAATCAATTTCAAAACCCTGGTTCCAAAGTACGTCTCGTGGAAACCCCGTTCCTTTAAATATGTCAAAGACTTAAACAACAATGATCAAAGAAAAGGAACCTATCATACACAATACGTGCATTAAATTGGGTAATCATTCTAAAATGTGTGTTTTCAGTAAACACATCAAGAAAAACAAACGTTTTACAGAAGAAATAATCCGAACTGGTTTTGAACCAACGGCGTTCCAAATTTCAAACTGAATAAAGGTTGCGAGGTTAACCCTTTCCCGTTTGAGCTATCGCTGCTGCTGATGAAATAGGGTGTATGTTTACATTATAACCATAGTGTATGCATGTATCGCTTTCTAAAGAGCTTACCCTTTACACAATAAATATTACGAAAGTCAAAAAACTACAAGAAAATGATTAAATCGAAAAAAGATCGTAAAGTTGGTTAAGACGTGGCATGAATTGAATCGGCCAATGAATCTTATAGTATTTGTTAGAGAACACATAGAAAGTAGGAAAAGATACGACAGTTTTCCTGTATGGTCGCAAAATCTATTTTGAATTTTGGTCAACTGGCAATTGAGTCTGAGAAAGGGTTTTTTGGTAATGAAAACCCATTTCGCCTGTCCAAAAGTGGTTATAAGAATTGTACGTCCTTTCGGACGTCCAATTAAAAATCACAGTTTACATGCATATTAATCCAGATTATCAGGTATCGGGGGAAATATTAATATAACTTCCACTTCACGGTCAGATCAGTTCTATTGTACCAGCGAACAGTTTTCATATAACCAAAACATTCGTCTCCAGAAGATTTCAAATAAACGTGTCGTTGCTTTTCAACAAGAACTGCAGTTAAGCTGCAGTTACACGGTTTTCGTTGAAAATTGACAATATGATTTTTTGCATTATAGTTGCATTTGATTGATCTCTTTCTGATCATTGTTCCGTTTTCTGAAGTATTTAGTCAAAACAACGATAAAACACACTAGCACAACAAGTATAATGGCTATAACGGAATACTGTTGTTTGGCAGACCACATGGCCTTGACGTCATCAGCGGGCCAACATTTATCAACATGCCACCAATCAACGACGTTGTTATAAACTCTCTTGAAGGATTGTTTATGGTTGACCTTGATGCAGAGGTTGCACGCCCAGTTCATGTAGGCAAGGTCATACTTATCACGTGCTTGCAAATACTCCACATATTCAGATTCGGTGTTGTTTAAATGTATCAGATATAATGCCAGATCTCTCGCATTTCTGAAATGGTTTGCATTTATATGCGTATACTCCGGTAACAAATTGTCATAATCTGCACCGCCTCGCACGATTAAAACAGCATCGGTAAGAGTACGAAATTGAAAGAATTTCTCAGTAACGTAATCCATGCAAAATGAGTTCTCAAATGCCAGGAAGAATTTGTAGTCTTTGAGAGCCTTTTTAGTGGCCTCTGTTGTTCTTTCTAACTTAAACCCACAATTTCCATATATATCAACCGGAAAGTACTTCTGTAGTTGCTTCACATATTTCTGTCTCTCACTCATAGATATGCCAGTTTCGCAATTTGATACAATCCATGCGGCAAATTTGGTTTTCCGAGTAAAGACAGCGTGGTAGTCTGTGTTAGGGATCTTGCTTGGGTCTCGAGTCCGCAGAATACCGTACGGTCTAAATATGTCCGAGTCTAGTCTGAAAATAAATGAAGAAATTCAATTAGTTGTGTCACGTATATTGCTGTTGTGCTATGTGCTTATGATATCCGAATCTACCCTTAAAATGTAACAATTAAGGTAGAATACCAATGACATTCATTAAAGTCATAATAGCTGTCACGATTGAACTTTTTCTGTTACCGAGTTTTTATTATCTGATAATATGAACAAAGCCTACTCCAACTGCATAAAACCAATAAAACCAGTGAAAGAATGGTACATTTGTACATTTTCCCTTTCTTGCAATGTATGTCAGTATGTCATGTTTACAATGTCAAGGGCGAGTCGGAATTATCCGAGTCCTGAGCGGTTATAAGCGAGCGTCTACGGAATCTATTTTTAAATCGAGTGGAATGACGTCAGAGAATAAACAGTAAAAATTTAAAATTGTGAGATGTCTCTTTAAAAGGTACCTTTTGGGAAGTGTGTAGCAACCCTAAACAGTCTGCGAGGAAAGCACAGACTGATCAGGATCGGAACTGTTGACACTAAGTTGATACTCTGGATTTACATGTTTTTCCTTTCACACTATATATTATTATCTAAATACGGATATCGTTGGCGCTTGCAAAATGTGACCTGTCTCTCGAAATATGGTCTTCTGTTGACTTCATAGAAGCATGCTTTTAGCATGACGTGTCAAGCAGAATCTGACCCTTTCCCAATTAAAACCTTGTTTTGATGTCATCATTAGAAGGGATTGAGAACACATTGAGGTAATAGGAGAGAATCTTGATAACAAGCAATTCCCCCAGTTGCTTAGACATTTTCTCAGTTTTATTTAATTCAACAAATCCTATCTTAACGTGCATAGTTTGTCGTGTTTAAAACTTTCAAAATAGAATATCAAACTTATTGCCGTTTGGGAAAGAGTGAGGCATGACTATTAAAATAACTTAAGTTGGTTAACCCTTTCCCATACAAGACCTGCTTTGGACTTCCCTTTTGCAAAAACACAGGAAACATTGAGACAAAAGAAAGCAATGCTAATTGTTAGCAGTCTCTCCTATTACCTAAATATTTTCTAAGTCATATCGTAAATAATTCACATTTCCAATGTCATTGGTTATGCAGTCTTCAAACGATTTAAATTGAGAAGAGTTTTATTTTTTGTAATTTAGGGAAAGAGTAGAACATTTATTCGTAACCAGGTACGTGCAGAAATCCCGTGAAAATCGGAATGTTTCAAATTTTTTACCCGTCGCACTAAAAAGGAACCTTCTGCAAAGTATAAAAGTATAGACAATATCCAGCCTGTGCGGACTGCGCAGACTAACAATATTCGAGACTCATAACTCGTAGGTAATTTTCTGGGCCTCGAATAATTTCTCTATCTTACTATGTGTTCATTTTCTAAATGCAACATCTAGTTTACGTCTGCTTGGTATGAGTCGTTTCTCGAAATTGTGTTTTGTGGACTTCCCGTAAATTCCCTTTTAGCGTGACGTGTCACTTTTATTAGATACCTTTGTATCACATGATCGCCCGACTATAAACGAATATTTTCGGCTTTTGCAGGTACCCGAAATATGTAATATATAAATCTATATATAGACACAATTGTAAACACCCAGCAAACATATGAGCGCCGGTGGAAAGTTAAAATGTCAATATACATGCGCTTATTGTGGGTAAACAGCGCATGGTTACTCGCTTGAAATACGGTGTTTCTGCATCTTTTTGCTCATACTTTAATACTGTAAACCCTTTTTTTGGCAAATTGGCAGGTTTTTTGACAGCTATTATGACTTTAAATATCGGATTTGTTTTCGAGTCGTTACGTATCCGAACCTATTCGGGCGCGGTCCTAAACATTCTGCAGTGGAAATCTAGAGCTACTCTTGACATCAGAAATCATCCCAACGAACCAATACCTACAAAATAAAGAGCAAAAACAAAGTTAGGCAGTTTTGCAATTCTTCAGTGGCAGCTCTGGCACTATGGGTTGACTCTCTGTGGATGAAAAGGAAATCTAGATTATCCATTTTGATTGTCTAAAAGAATTTAAACCAGTACTCTTCAAATGGCAATGAATTTTGTGCTAAAAATATACTGGATTAACCGTTATATATTGATAAACCGTCTGTGTTGTTATAAAATCTCGTAACTACGGCTTGATTCAAGCCGTAGTTACAAGATTTTATAACAAAACATACTAAATACTATTGTTTGTCCGAAATTACGTCATGGTTAACTGGATAAAATTGTTCCCTATTCAATATCGCACAACTCTCGGGGCGTCCACACTTGTAAACGAAACAGCAGTTTTAATCAATCAATTCTTTTCAAAAAAAGACACGAATTTGTTATTGTCACTTTAAAGACTTTGTAAATATTTAGGAAAAAGAAAAAAATGCAACATGGATGCTGATTAAAAACAGATTTTTGAAAATTTAAGAACAGATATGCAGGTTGTCAGCATGGTAAGGAATCACGCGAAACAACAACTAAAACAACAATTGTGGAAATATTCAATATAAATTTTGTTAATACGTTATCGTTTTTTAAATGGTTTAAAGCAGAGAAGACGAAGACGAAAAATGTCAGGGATGGTGTAGATGCGATGAACCTTTTAAGGTTGTCCATCCGTAATGAGATTCACTCGACGTCGGATTTGTTTGTGCGACGTCGGTCACATTCGTTATACATTCGAAACTATTGGGGCGACGTCGTTTGCAAATATTCGACGGTAGAACGTTCCATCACCGAATGTTAACGACGTCCCCGGAATAATTCAAACGTCGCGTGAATCTCATTAGGGTGAACTTCCTTAAACAGCACTTGATGACGGGTTATTGATGAGCAAACAAAAATGTGTTTCCCACAACCTAAAAAACAGATCGAATTGCATCGATAGCTTTTTTTTGTCCATTACACTTGAAAAGGTTAATGAAACATAATCGTGTAGTTCAACTCTTTTCTAAGCAAGACTTGATTTTAGTTATGTCTTTAAAAGAAAAGGCTTGATGTAAGACTAATGAACAAAAAGTTTATAACCCGCCTTTTCTCCACATAGACTTGCTCCAATATTTACTGTAATTTATATATTATACGGGAATCCTATCATCAACAGATATTTTAGCAGACTAAACCTTTGTCGTTTGGGAAAGGGTTAGGCTTAAGAATGAACATACCAATCACGTCTGAACAAATAACAATACAGTGAATAGTCGCCTGCTCACGCGATCTGTCAACCGTTACTATTGTATAGACCTAGTCTTTTGAAAGGCCATATCACTGCTTTCCAACAAAAACCACGTAACTGCAGCTTAAAACAAGCTGCAGTTACGAGGTTTTGTTGCAAAGCCATATTCAACCCTTGCAGTCCTTCCGGTAACACAGGTGAAAAAAAAAAAAAAAAAAAAAAAAAAAAAGAAAATAGCGGCACCCATGAGGTACCAAGGTTCAAGGCGGATAACCCACGCGATTTTTTGCAAACGTTCACACCGAAAAAATCGTCCGAAATGCATGATCTCGCTTGAATGTTTAAAGAAACCATGGGATTCGATGTAGAGGGAGTTATAATCGGAGAATGGCACTCTCAAAGGTGCTTGGCATACGGTGCACTTCATCTCGTCAAAATTCGTAGAGTATTAGCCGAGAAATTAAACAAAACATACTTGAAGCGGGCGATTTTTTAGGTGTGAATGTTTCCTAGAAATCACGTGAGTTATCCACCATGAAGGTTGTTATGAATCATTTTGCAGGTATTTCTGTACTGAATTCAATGCACGATGCTCTCAGTCTCAAGACATGTGTAGAAAGATTGTAAACACGATTTTCTAAGGCTATGGTAAGGCAAAATGGCAACTTTTGTACCAAAACGAGAACTGGGGTTTAGTAAGACGGAAATCACCGCGAATCAGCTCTTAAAGGGACATTTCATTCCGATTTAAATTTTCTAATGCTAGGTTCCCACTGCCGATCAAATTAACTCGATCAAACCCGACCAAGCGATCGAGTACCGGTCGAGGTCGGTCGGCAAGGGTGATCGGGATAAGTCGAGATGGTCGAGTTTGGTCTGCATCGATTGGTAATCCTGCCAAATTGTTTAGACACGTCAAAAAAAATCCGTGTAGCGGTCGAGTAGAAAACACATCGGGAAGATGCTCGAGTATCGATCGTATAGAAGATCGAGCTGATCGACAATCACTCGAGTAGAGATTGTGTGTGCTCGAGTCGATGTCTTTTACCGGGATTTGATTGGATGAACAGTTGGAGCAGAAGTCGAGTTGATCGGGTATGCGTTCGAGAATAACTCGTACAAGTCGAGGTGATCGAGTGCTTCCAACTGCTCTATGGCAGCGGATCAACTCGATCTACTCGATCGCTTAAGTGCACTCGATCAATCCCGACCATATGACTTCTTCTCGATCTCTAGTCGATCAAACCCGACCTCTTCATCCGATTTGATTGAGTGAACTGATGAATCAGAGGTCGAGTTTATCCGGGTGTGGTCGGAAATTACTCGAGTACAAGTCGAGGTAATCAAGTGAACGCTCGGTGCAGGTCGGAATACAAATTATCTACCCGATCACACTCGATCTCCAGACCCGACTGATTCACGACAAGGTCGATCTTCTACCCGATCAATACACAATCGCTTCTCGATCATTTTTGTACTCGATCGCACTCGACTGTTTTTGCATGTCAAAAAAACTCGAGTAGGAAGCCCGAGCGATGCAGATCAATTTCGATCATCTCGACCGCTCCCGATCACTCTTTCAGACCTAGCTCGACCTGTATTCGACCGCTTGATCGAGTTGATCTGGTCGGCAGTGGGAACACTAGGTCGTGTGGTAATAAATGTGTACAAACAGCTCGAGATCCCGCGCAGAGTATATTAACAGAAATATTGAAAATTATCGGAAATTGCGTTTCACGTGTTTCCCTGCTCTGAGACATAACACGTACGATTGATATAATGATATTAAACGCCTTAAAAATGCATTAGTCTTTATATTTAATCAGATTAAGGATGAGTCAATAGCTAAAAGTACATTTTCGTCACATTTAAATTATGTACGAATTTAAACTGACAATACTAGTATTATGAAGTTATTATGAATATGTGATAATCACAGACGCTGCAAAAAGATTTTCATTCAAAACACCTAGAATAGAATCAGCTCGACCTGGTCGTGTACAGATCGAGATGGTCGGGTCTTGATCGTGTAGGGCTCGAATTAAGGTCGGGGTGATCGGGTAGAGATCGGAAAGATGGTCGAGCTTCAATCGGGAAATGATCGGGAGTGCTCGGGCGGGGGTCTAGTTTGATCGACTAGAGATCGAGAAGAAGTCGTGTATACACATTTGGTCGGGCTTGATCGGGTAAATTAGGTGGTCGTGTTGATCGAGTTGATCAGATCGGCAGTGGGAACCTAGCATAAAGTATGTCTTGATGCCAAGATTGGTTATTCTTATGAGTTTAAATACTATTAGTTTTTTAAGTTGTTGCCAATAAGCGAGAAACACGCAATTAAAGTTGAGACATAATCGATAAATTGCATATAAATCCGAACTATTGTCCACAACAATTTGTTCAATTTTAACACAAAAATATAAATTTCTCGTGAACGGCGCAATATTTTGGCTTGAATTTTTCAGAATTTTCATAAGGAAATATGCTCTTTCAGATAAAAATAAAAATAAAATTTATGACAAAAAATTCTGAAATGTCACTTCTAAAGTTCTTTTGCATTTTATAATTTTGTGGCTATATACTAGACTTTGAATTAATCCCTTTACCTGACAGCAAATTTTAGACTGGTCTAAATCCACAGATGTTGCAGACAACAACTTGAAGTGAATCGAATTTTGATATTTTTTCTATTTCTATGTAGAAAACATTGTGGGAAATGAAGAAGTTGCTCGTCAGAGAGCAATTTCTTCATTTCCCACGATGTTTTCCAAACCAATTATCTTGTGGGGAGTCAAAAGGAGTCATTGTGTGGTTATGGGTAAGTGAGTGTTCCCTGTCATCCTTGGTTAACTCGCTAAAACAAGATGGTATCCAGCTTGGCGGTAATATAGGTTTTCTGCGTGTAATCATCATAGTGCCCATCTGCGTGTAATCATGATAGTGCCCATCTGCGTGTAATCATCATAGTGCCCATATTTTCTTTCCTTTTATTTCTTAAAGGGGCCTGTCCTAGTGTTTTCATGGATCAGAACAACTTTGGGACAGTTTGCATCTTGTGATGTATTGCAATATCTAGGTCCAAAAAGAAAGGAACTTAGCACCGACAGGGGCGTAGCTGGCCCTAAATGTAAGAGTAGGCCTAGGCTAGGGGGTCCGGGGGCATGCTCCCCCGGGAAAAAGATTCCCCGTATATGCTCGTAGGTGTGTTTTCCGACATATCTGAGGTAAAATTTTTAATCAATTACAGGTAACTAATTGCATAATTTATTTAGCATTTTTATGAGTTTTTATTTGTAATCCAATTTTGGTTTAAACAGGTCCCTAGTTCAAACCCTAGATTAGCCTTATGTTAATTTCGGAGGGCTCAGAAACGAATCTCAAACCAACTGCTTGATAATCTTCTCTCAAATAAATAACATTTTTCATTGATCATTTAACGCAAACTGGTAACAAAAATAGTTGTACGATTCAAATATAGCACGTTCTCCATGATATGGGTCTATGGCCTGTTTACAACAGTTACAAATAAAAAGGAAAGAAGAAATGGTTCGTTGTGGGCTCGAACCCAGGGCAATGCGATTCCAAAATTTGAACGGCTTAGACTACTTTGCCATCAAGCATTAGAAATATTCTCTTTCAGATGAAAATAAATTTAAAGTGGTTAGTGACATTTCACATTTATTTTTCAGAAATTTCACTTATATTTTATCTGAAAGAGCATAATTATTTTCTTATGAAAATTCTGAAAATTTCAAAGCAAAATATTGGACCGTTTACGAGAAATATATATTCTTGTGCTAAAAGTAAACAAATTGTTGTGGGCAACAGTTCAGATTTATATGGAATTTGTCATTTCTGTCTCAACTTTAAAAGGGTATTTTTTGTTTATAAATAGCAACTTCAAAACACTGAGAGCATTTCTACGCATCGATCTTTGCATCAAGACATACTTTAAAAATGAAATGTGAATGTTATGGCCCTTTAAAATTTACGAAAAATATTAATGAAATATCACTTTTGGCGTATATCTTTTCACATATCAATACTATGTTCAACGGTAACGTCGCTTATAAATGAATCATCAACTTACTGGTCTGCTAATATACGGTGGATAATCACGAGACCCAACAATTTCAGAAATTCTTCAATAATTTGTCAATAGGAGAACGACTTGAAACAGAAGGTGGGCAGACGCCAGGCATAAGATGGTGTCATCACTGGTGGCTTTTTTTTAAAAAAAAAATCATGTGATAAAAAATTTATTGAAGATCAACCAATAGTTTGGCAGATCGTCAATAACTTTTCTATCACCTGATTTTGAAAGAAAATCCAAACAGATCAATCTAATTCCTGGCATTTTTCCACATTCTCTGCTTCAAATCGAAAGTCAAATATTAACAAAAACATTAAAGATTATCTGAGATTCTGAGTCCCGTGATTATCCACCGTTGTTTTTGGAGTGATTTCATTCTCAGTTTTTCTTGAAAATCAAAATTCTGATTTTATTGCAGAACAAAATCGGAATGTTTAAGATCTTGCAGAGGTAGATCTTTAGAAACCTAGTGAATCTATACTACCGTCGGAGGTCCATATCTCGACACTGCCTTATGATTCCTCACCATGTTGTTGTGACTTCTACTTGTTTACGTGTTTATGACGTATGTTTTCTAACAATGATGTGGCTGTCGTAATTTCCGGGATATCACAGCCTTTTTCGCTGTCATGAAAATTGCGGTACCTATAACATTTTAATCCCGTAGCAGAGGCAAACTTTGGTGCGTTTTGTTAATATATGGGAGGACATTGACAAGCTTCAGTCTTCTAAATGCATTTCTTTTAATTTTCCCTAAATTTTCAGTGTGAAATAAGGAAGATCCGGCATTTTTGGCCAACTTTGGGGAGAAGTAGCCCCCGAGCCCACCTCCACCCCCCACTCCTGTTTATCTAAGAGAACATCTAATTCTGTATGTTAGCATTCGACTTCTATAATAATGTGAGTTGTTTATATTCAGTCCAGCGAAAGTCGATCATTGAAATCATTGACTTATTTGCCGTTTAGCTTATTGGTCCCATAAAATGATAAAACAAATTATAAACACTGACGATTTTAGAGGGGTTGCGCGCCGCTTCCGCCCTCTTTAAATGCATTTTTGGACTTTTTTAAAAATCGCTTTTTGGCATCGAAGCGTAGGGCCGGGCCTACTGTGCCTATAGGGAGCTACGCCAATGACCGATACCAAATTTTTCAAATATATACATATTTGATCTAGAAGATCTGTTACATTAATATGGGTATATAAATGACAATAACGGGAAAGATTAGACTGACGACCTTTTACAATGTAAAGGTCATACGTTCCATACTTCTAGAACTATTTGAGGTCAGTCTGTAACTACGCCTAGTTTATAGGCCTACATGTTAAGATATTGAGTGGAATTCAATTAAAACATTTGGAGTTATACGTTCAACTCGACAGCTAAGGTCGTATGGAGACGGGACCTCGGTTTAATGACTGGAGAGGTGGCGGATCGAACCAGCGAACCATGTGTATCTAATCCAGCGTGTTACCACTGTACCCCCTTCCGCCCCTAGATATTGAGTGGAAATGTTGTATCAATGCACCAATAAGTATAAATTAACATGTAAAATGTTTTCAAAACTTTTCACAGAATATTAATACCAGTATCTGTAGGTTTCACATTTTACTGTGTATAAGTAACCCCACCTACCAAATGCATATTGACTAATGATCTTATAATTCGCTTGCAATGTGTTTTGCATATTTCTTCTAATCATTTAATCTTTTGTTGATCAATATGAACATGCACGTGCGTAAAATGTCTATTAGTATTTCAAACGATTTGACAAGAAAAGCGCTTGAGAAATTGCCACAGAAATGTAGAACCCTTTGTGGAAATGAAATCAGCAATACCTGTACGACATAGACCAGTTAAATTGTTCGTCCCAGCTTCTGTGTCTATGGTCCCATTTTCCATTTATACAGGGTGGCTCATAATCAAAGAAAATCCAGATCTGATCTTTCGGTCGCCAGGTAGGGGCGTGGCCGATCACTCGGTGAGAGATTTCAAATATGACAGCAGAACTAGAGTTGTATAAATTCCTATCTACAGTAAGATGACAGTTCTTATACTGACATGAATCAAACATAGAGTTTTCAGGTATAACAACATATTCCGGTCGATCATAGTAAAGAATTTCATGAAATCCCGTCCCTGTATCATTTGTTTTAAATTTTGTATGAAATTCTGTTGGATCGAGCAAAAGTTTCGAGCTTCCCGGGGTCCATCCGTCATAGTCTATTCGTCGAGAGTTGAAATATTTTACATCTTTCCCAGGTAAATCCAAAATTCTTTTTCTGTACAATGTGTTGTGTTGATCAATCCTGTAGTCCGAAACAACATAAACTAAAAACAAAGATATAACCCACAAAAACAACGCTAGAAAAGTCAATCCCGAAAAAAATGATTTTCTGCTGATCGGAAATTGTTCACAAAACATCGTCAATCTTAAAATTAAGCCTAAATATAATTTCAGTCACATTCCAATAGGGTTTCCATTGTAAACCATTGAACACTACGCTCGTCCAATTATATTCCGTAATCTGAATATCTGCTTTTTACTCGTATTTGAATGATCCCAGACTTGGTAAATGTCATTTAGAACAATTAGCCGGGTGCGATTTAAACCAGAAGAGATCTTCTGAAAGCTCTTACATTGTGTACCTCTTCTGCCTTTTCAGCAGAATAGGGAAAATAAAGGAGAACATGTCATGATTGCACGCTTGACAACTTCTTTCATTAAGAAATGTGCATTGTCTTAACTCCTTTTATTAGCTTGTTTGCAGTTTTACGATGCAAAAATTGTGCTTCAGTGTGCCGAATATTTGATAGGTAAACAGTATCCGTTTTCAAAATATGTTTCGGGTTATCTGTTTTCTGCACGTCTTTTATCACGTGATTTAACACCTTCTGTCACTCGAAATTCTGCTTCTAGAAGACCTAAATCGCATCCGCCTGTTATAGCCAAATGGCAATGAATTTTGTGCTGAAATAGACTTGGTGTACCGTTTTGTTTTGATAAACCGTCGGTGTTGTTATAAAATCTCGTTTGCTGGACTATACGAGATTTTATAACAACACCTACGGAAATACTATTGTTTGTCCGAAATAAAGTCACGATTAACAGGATAAAATCGTTCCCTATTGGATCGACCTGGGCTTTTGTTCAGTCAGATCAAAGGTGATATAGGTCTTTGACATTGTTTTGCATACCTTTTTTCCGTTCATTAGATATCAATATATACTCAATTCCAAAAGAAAGTGTGCACTTTTAAATTTTGAATATCTCGAAAAGAATATAGTCTACAGCAAGGAAATTTTGTACGACACATCTCAAAATCACATAGCACGCACGAATTTTCGGCTTGATTGCGATTTTGCATTTTTAGTGTTTTAGGTATGCCTTACGCGCTGGATGAGTTATTGATCAGAAATTACACTCACTGCACTCCTTTTGGCATATCGTAGCATAAAATCACATTTAGATTACATTTGTACATAGTGCATTAGCGTGAAACGAGTTACAATTAACGTTGGTGAGCAAGATCGATGCTGGTGAAAACAAAAACATTCCTAAAATTTGAATTTGTATGGTATGGTCATTTTTATGACATCTTAGAGGCAAACAAATTCGCTTTAGAACGTTATTGCGCCGATCGACGGCAAATTATTAGACTACTAACGTAGAGATTACTTAACGTTGACGTACACGTAACGTCAACAAGAAAGTTCAAGCTTTAACGTGGAAATGGCTTGGAAGGCCTGGCCAAACCCTACAACGACATATAAGCTTGTAACTCTATCCACAGGAAAAGCTGTAAGGAGTGCAAATCTCAACACCATCAACACCGTAATGATCTGACTCTGTGTATGCAATATGAGCAATTCTATCGACATCTGTTTTGATGCCAATTTTCTTTAGGGTCTAATTTGAAGTATGATATCACTTTTACTCCCTAAATTGCCATTAACTTTGTAAGAATTAAGGTAAAGGTAAAACGCAAAAGTGCACACTTTCTTTTGGAACTGAGTATATGTATGTATTAAAACTTCCTCTTTGAAAAGGTAAATGAAATTCAATCGTGTATTGTAACGCTTTTCTAAGCAAGGGCTGACTTTCAGTCTCAAAAGGAAAGGGCTTGGGAAAACGTCAATGTGAAAGAATAAGATGTAATCAGCCTTTTTCTCTTTGATTTTCTAGATTGACTGATATCTTTTGGAACAGTATAATTGTTCGTCGTTTGGGATATTGTTAAAATGAACACAATTATTCCGACTGACAAAGTAATAATACACTTAATATCTGTTTGCTCATGCGATCCTTCGACCAATAGTATAGGGCTATGGCCGCTTGCACCTCGATCCTGACTTAAGCCGTATACCGTTACTGACTTCTGCTTCATATAAGCCGGGCTTGAACCTAAGATTATATTTGCTCTATCGGTTTAAAACCTTATTCTGGACGATCTCGAGTTTGAGCCATGTTTCATGAAGTGTCGGAAGCTATCAGAAAGACAATGATGGTATTCAACGACCAGTCCAATTCCAAACTTACCTTGAACCCTTTCCCAAACAAGACCTGGTTTTGACGTCCCTAACAGAAATAGCTTGGGAAAACATTGAGGCAAAATAAGAAACTGCTGATAACCAGCAGTTTCTCCTTTTACCTCAACACTTTCCATGCTATATTGCACACTAATCCAATTTTCATCAACATGCATTTTGTTGTCTGAACCAGCTTTCAGATTGGAACACCCTAAAAATTTGTCGTATGAGAAAGGGTTAAAACTATACAACAATCTGTCCGATTGACCATGAAATGCTTAATTTCGCACGATGTAGAACCATCTAACTCAACAAATGCAGTCTAAAGTTCAAAGCAGGTAAGATGGGGAAATGCAAGGAATTAGCTGGATGTAGAAGATCTTTCGAAATCAGATGGTAAAAAGTAATTGAAGACAAAACAAAATGTTTAAAAGAACTCATTGCGTTCAGCGAATCATTGCCGTTTAAAGTCTGTCATATAGTAACGGAAGTATTTACGATATTCTGTATAATTTGGTATTTTGCGGTATTTAGACAAGCGTGCACTGAAACGACCCATTTGAAGTATAACCGAGATTATAAGAGCGTATTTTCATCTGTTAATTTGAAAATCTGTTATTGAAAAATGACCGTAAAGAAATAATCATATCGATAGTGTATAGAAATTAGCAAAATCAAATAGACTTATTTGGCGACTATGGTACCGACTATTGAACTCGTCATCGACCATCACAAACTTGAAACGCATATCGTCGGTGTAAATGCAAAACCTCGTATGTCGATTCTTGCGATTTTCAAAGTACAAACTTGTGTGTCCAATTAAAAACTATTTTTGCAGGTTTTGAGATATTTGTACTGATCGGTATTAATGACAAATCATTTGTGAACAATATGTCCAAATTTCAAGTAAAACATTTCAGTTTGGGAAAAGTTATTACTCTTATTTCCCTCCCCTTTAAAATTTTCCAAAAAACGAGATACGAGGTTTTGCATTTACAACGACGATATGACGTTCAATCGATAAATGCTCTTGCTTGATTGATGGTTGTTTGATTGCTTTATTGTGCTTCAACGTGCCTTCAAATGCTATGTTCATATAGATGTGGCAGTATCACACAGACTGAGTGGATTCCTGATATCTGTCTTACCAGTAATGTTAGCTGCGATATCGTAGCCACAAACTTGATTATGGGTATTTGTTTGTGGCTACGAGTGTACCCTATTCCTTCAAGTGAAGCAAGACAAAAGAGTGGAAAACACATTTTCCTGCATAAATTTTTGAATACAAACACATCTAATCAGATGTGCATCCCATAAAAAGATATTCCATGGCACAAATTCAGTTAAAGAGTATCAACAAGAATTGTTATCAATTATTTCTTCCAACAGAAAATTCAAGTCTCAGTAGAATAAAATGTGTGGGTACTCCGCTTAAAAATTGAATTGAACTTTATTTGAAGGTGATTTCAACATAAAACTACGCTGGATTGACAGAAAAATAGTTAATCTGTTGTCAGGTAACATTCTTACTACATTCCATAGATTTATTTTGAAGTTTGAATATGCCAAACTTGCTGGAATGAATCATTCCAGCACCTGCTCCATTGCAATGAATAGGAAGGAATTGTAACCGAAACCCAGATCAAAATTCAAAAAGGTTTCGGTTACATTATTGCAACTACAGTAATGTTGATCCGAAAGTTCGCAGTGAAATGTAACTTGTCACCATCATGAATACTAGTACGAGAAAGTGTTTAACCCTTTCCCAAACAAGACCTGGTTTTGACGTCCCTAATAGAAAAGGTTTGGGAAAACATTGAAACAAAAGGAGAAACTGCTGATAACCAGCAGTTTTTTCTTTTGTCTCAATGTTTTCTGTGCCATATTTTACACAAATCATATCTTTAATTCCATCTATTCTGTTATTTGTGGCATTTTTAAGTGGATCACCCTAAAATTTTGTTGTTTTAGAAAGGGCTAAACTTTGATTTTGGTTTAACTTTGATACAATTTTAGGAATTTCTCAAAGAATAGTCGCTTAATATAATTCTTAAAAAGCATACTGACTCCAAGAATTCTGTGAAAAAATTACCAACTTGACAAAAAAGGTTTACAATATTGAAGTATGAGCAAAATTATGCAGAACGACTGTAGTCAAAGCGAGTTATTGTATCGCGCCATGCGCGATACATATGTGGTATACATATTCTAATTTTAGAAATTACGTCATGAGGGATAATTATTTGTACTTGAAAGTCGTATATATATAACCTACACATAAACTGTTTACACGGTATAATTTTTCAAGCAGTACTATAAGTATACATTGAAGTTCGTTTAATCTCAGACCACGCTGAAAATTCGTGTTAACAAAATTCAAGTATAGTTTTATGCTTTGCATAGCAATGGAAAGTCCCTACTTCCGGTTTGCCCATGGTGGACATGTATTTTTCCTAGCCGTTTAAATGCAACGCATTTATGCATACCATTTCGGGTTGGACTAAAACACGCAATGGACCTGTTTTTGGCGCAAAGGACGCAAAGGACATGAAGGTGACGCAAAGGAGATTTATATCAGTCCAAACTCCTTAATCATGATTTTTTTATCGCATTAAATTGTTATATTCGTTTTACGATTAAATCTAGTCAGTAATCTTTGTTTTGGGACATAAAGTGTCTGATTTTTGTGTTGAATCCGATTTAATAGGCTACTCACGGACGAAAAGGAGCTGGTTGCGGCGCAAAGGAGATTCATATAAGCCCAAACTCCTTTATCATTAATTTTTATCGCATTTAAATTGTAATTTTCACGTATTCTAAGATCATATCTAATCCATAATGTTTATTTTGTTTGACAAAAGGCGTCTGTTTTCTGTATAAATTCCGATTTTCATATGCTAATCACAGGCGAGAAGGAGCTGGGTGGCGCAAAGGAGATTTGTATCTGTATAAACTTTTTAATCATAGATTTTCGTCACAATTGATTGTAATATTTATGTATTATTAGACCATAGCTATTCAATAATAATTATGTATTCTTTAGAAAAAAGTGTATGTTTGTTTTATTAATTCCGATTTTCATAGGCTATACTCACGGGCGAAAAGGAGCTTGCGGTGGCGCAAAGGAGATTCAAATCAGCATAAACTCCTAAATCATGAATTTTTATTGCATTAAATTGCTATATTCATGTATTGTAAGATCATATCTAATCAATAAAGTTTATGTTAGAACATAAAGTGTCTGGTTTTTGTATTAATTCCGATTTTCATAGGCTATACTCACGTGCGAAAATGAGCTTGCGGTGGCGCAAAGGAGATTCATATCAGCCCAAACTTCCTAATTTTGAATTTTCATCGCATCAAATTTTTTTAGCCCAACCGTACCATTTCGAATCGCAATAAGAAATCAAAGAACGAGAAGTACCTTACTATTGAATGACCACTACATGTTGAATTTGGACTGGTCAACTTGCATTGTTACAGGGGATCGTCTTATCTGACTAGATATGTATATTGCTAGGAGAACAAATGGGTTTTCTCAAGCGTTTTTTCAAAATTGCATTACAATGTGAATTCCTACTTTCGGTTTGCCCATGGCCTATCCGATTCACTGCATCGCTTCCTAAGAAATCAAAGCACGAAAAAGACTTACCCGGTAAGTATTGAATGAACACTGCATGTACAATTATGGATGATTCGATTCCATAATTTCAAGGGATCGTCTGAACTAAATAGGCATGTGTATAACTAGTAGAACAAATAGGTTTTCTCAATTATTTTTTTCTAAAAATTACAAACTGTTAGGGGTTTTCACATAAAAGAACAACCCAATTTTAATGTCTCAACAATTTTTGACTGGATGGATTTCAAAACCGTTCAAAAGAATACTTTATGCGCAATCAATTCGCCGCCACAATCAAAACTTTAGTCCTGTACTTTTTGTTACACTCTAGTAAATCTCCTCGTATGTGTCGCTCGTTCTTTGTGTTTTTTGTGTGTGATAAGTACAAATATAGGTCCCGATTTATGACCTGGAAAAGATGATCTGCCGGGTGAATTATTGAGACATATTCATGGTATTGCTTGTATTGTGTTACAGCTTAAATCCTAAACATTAGCGGCTGGTAGTTGTCACTTTATATGGCATTTCTGTATTTATCTTTTTTACATTTAATTTATTGCTCCGTCGGACAAAAGTAATAAGGATCATATCCGTGGCATTGTGGCTGCTGTGCGTTCGTTCATCTATGTCTGTTATCATAAACGTTTCCTATTCCTGCTGTTATCAAAGCATTTTTAGATTCCATAGACTAAGATTAGCGTGCACTCTGATCTATTCAACACAGTCTGTTCTCTAATGAATGATTATACGAAGAACAAATAAGCTATAGTGGTCAAAATGTTCCGGTTTGGAAAATTTACTTGATACGATTTTAATATTCAGAAGGCTAATGGATAAACAAGTACCTTTTTTCTATTTAATTAAAGTATTTTACCTATTCTGACCAAAGGCTAGCGGGGCTTATGCCACGGTCCTGTTTCCGGCGTGCGTTCATGTGAAAACTTCTCCAAAATTACTAGGCCAGTTTCAATCAAGATTCAAACAGGAATCGTCTAACACAGGAATCTAACAGGAATCTTCCTTGCATGGAGCCTTTCGAATTTTTTTTTTCGAAAAAATAATTTCATAGTGAACTGTGGTTACCATGGTGCACTTTCAATTTTTTTGTGTGTGTCTTTTTTTCCTTCTTTTTTTCCAAAGAATAATTTCACGGAGAAACGATTTAGGACCATCTTGGCCCTAATTCCTTGCTGAAATATTCGGTTTCCTTTCTTGTTTAAGTTAATTTTAATCCCCATTTATTCAACTGCAACATTTAACACTTTTGTATTTGCTTACTTCCCCTCCTATGTTGTTTGATTAATGTATAATCTGGCTGAACACACAAAAATAGACTAGATCTAGCACCAGCATATGCAGACATGCAATCCTGTTTCGGTTTTCACTGCATGTTGACTTAACCAGACACTTGTACCATTCAGTACTTTGGTATATTTTTTTAAGCGCGATACAATTCATTTTGCTGTACATTACAGCAATTTTTTACTTGTTATGCACTGTTTTACCAAAAAGAACGCATATATGTTGGTAATATTGTTAGATAGGGACAATGATCCAGATTTAGAAAACAAAGAAAGTGTGAAAAATCCTCATCCTAGTCAGCCTATGCAGTCTTCGAAGATTGACTAGGGATGATATTTCCATTTTAGCGAAACATGTCACATTTTATATGTGACTATTAATTATCTGTCAAATGCGTGCACACGATTTAAGAACAGATTGCGTCGATTTTCGCTTTTTACTGCCAAGGACTCGGATAATTCCGACTTGCACTTAGAACTGTAAACATGACATACTACACACATTTCAAGAAAAAAATATGCAAAATTGATACATGTATACCATTATTGAACATTTTTGTCAAAGAAAATTCTTCTTTTATATTGTCAGATACTAGTAATCAGTACTCCACGGTGGTGAATCACATGACTCAGAATTTCAGGAAATCGTCGATATTTTTTCAAATATTAGACCAATTCGAAATCTGTTTGAAGCAGAGTTCTAAGGCGGGAACATACCAGGAACAAGCTGGATGTGGTGGATTTTTGAAATATCAACTGATAAAAAAGTTATTGAAGATCAACCAAAGGTTTGGTTGATTTTTTATAACATTTTTATCAGTTGATATTTCAAAAATCCACCACGTCCATCTGATTCGTGATGTCAGTCCACCTTCTCTGTTTCAAACCGATTTCAAATCGGTCCCATATAAACAAAGTTATTGAATATATTCTTAAATTGTTGAATCACATGATTATCCAACTTTATTCGGTAACAGAAAAGATATTTGGGACGACGTATTTATTCGCTACCCGAGGTCAGCCTGCCTTTACATGTAAGTCCGCGTGATTTGCTTCATACGCTCGTACATGTAAATTTCATAATGTTAAACAGTCTGATTACGATCCATTTTTCTCAAGCTAAAGGTTTAACCATGATCTTTAGCAATTCGTCGTTGTAAATGCAAAACCTCGTATCTCATTTTTGGAAAATTTTAAAGGCGAAGGAACAAAGTGTAATACCTTTTCCCGAACTTAAAGGTTTAACTTGAAATTTGGACATAATTATTGTTCACAAAAAATGTGTCATTAATACTGATTAGTAAAAATATCACAAAACCTGCAAGAACTGTCTTAATTGGACACACAATATTTTAATTACTTTGAAAATCGCAAAAACCGACATACGAGGCTTTGAATTTACACCGACAAATTGCAATACAGTCTAATGGACCCTGTTCATAATCATATGCTGATCTGAAGATATATCATTAAAAGAGCTCTTTTCAAGGCCTCGGCTCATTTTTTTTGTATTTAGAATAAGCTCATGTTAAAACAATTTTATTTGCCTTTACGCTGTGGTCTCTGATTTTCAAATATTTTCTTTTATTCATGAGTTTAAGGTTTACGAACTGAGAATGAAATGCAGGGCCAGAGGCGAAATTTGAAAAGTGTCTGTAATTCCTAAACTGGTATATTTACACTCCAAATGCAAACATAAGCATTTTGTATGGTTTAGAATTTTGAATTAATGCATATTTATGGAAATAATTGACAAAAATGTTCATAATTACCTCCCTTGCATATGAATATAGAGTAAAATAATATTTGTAAATTATTTTCTTCTTGAAGCATAATCTTGAAATCCGGCACGGTGAATCAACTAATGTGAAGTGTATTTACAAGTATGTGTAATTTGATGCATTTCGTATGGCTAGAAAGTGGTGTTTTCATTCTCAGTTCGTAAACCTTAATTTTACTGCCCTTTGTGTAAAATTTGATGAACCGTATGAAATAAACCCTTTCAACAAATAATTAGTTTGATGTACGTCAATAATTGATAGAGAAATGAAAACGTAACTTCGGTTTGAAGTCTCACCGAAAGACCGGAGTGTAGGAGGATCGAACCTGCGACCCCTCTGCTACAAGTCCAATGCGTACACAATGTGCCAAATCTACTCCCTGCTATGTTTTTTTCCTGTTCATTTTTTCCTCTGGAAGCCTTTTTGCTCATGTGTCAGTTTAGACTGGCTACCATCCCTGATTAAACTTTTAATAAGAAGCGAAATCGTTTCAGATGTGGTAATCATTTTAACCCATTACCACACAATGACTCTTTTTGACTCCCTACAACATAATGACTTTGAAAAACATTGTGGAAAATGAAGAAATTGCTTGTAACAAGAAATTTCTTCATTTCCCACAATTTTTTCTACCCAGAAAGATAAAAGAATGCGAAATTTCATTCAATTCATATTGTCATCTGCAGCATCTTTGAATTTGGACAAGTCCAAATTTATGTCGTTTGGTAATGGGTTAAGTTCGCGCATGCGCTGAAATGCTTCCGGAGATTAAATAATATGGTAGGAATATAGCAAAAAAAGGGTATGTATGCGACATGGTTTTGTCAACGTGTTAAAGAATTTATAAACAATCGTTCACTAAGTAATGATAGAATGGACAATTAAGAACTTGGCAGTTGTAATTCGAAGAAGTATCTGTCCAAGATACAAAAACGCGGGCTGTTATCGTAATCACGTGACTTGTTTGTGATATATTTTCCTCTAGTAAAAGAGAATTGATCATTTCAAAGTCAGGTGATTACCACCAGTGAGAATGACACACTCGATCTCAAAATAGGATGTCGAATTAGGAACTATTATATCTAGCTAACTGTGACGTAAATTCGGACAGACACTAGTATTTCGTTGGTTTTGTTATGAAATCTCGTAACTACGGCTTGATTCAAGCCGTAGTTGAGATATTTCATAACAACACCGACGGTTCATCTGAACATAACGGCAAACCCAGTCTATATGTAAATCAAAATTCATTGCCATTTAATTAGCAAATTGGTAAAGAAAGAACTTCTTCAAAACCTTTGTTTAACAATTCAATATCATAGAACAAACCTTTGGTAACAAAAATGTGAATTATCAAAACTCAAATACAATGATTTTATTTTTTTTGCAATAGGGCTTTTAACGATAGCATAAATGTAATCTGCGTTATGAGTAGTATTTAAGTGACACCTCATTTTTGCAATTTTAGACAAGTGAGTCTCCCTTGAAATCCAATAACTTTTTAATTCGCTTGGTGGCATATAGTTTTTAAGTTAATTTTTACTTCTCATATATTTAAATATCAGTACAGAAAAAATAAAAAAATCTTACCATAGGAAATAAATGGAGGATCTGTCCTTAAGGCCTACACATTTAGCTATCACGCATTCGACAAGTCACCCAAACAATGATGATCTCCCAAAGATATCGAACGTTTAGGATTACGTCGATTCTAGTTTTGTTTGGTCAATGACGGTAAATTAAGGTTTTCACAGCCAAAGAGAATTTCTTTCAGATTTTTAAATTGTTATAAATGCACTTTTCAGCGAACTATTGGGAAATGAAATCCCACCAAGGCTCCGTCACAATACGTAATTCACGATCGGAATAACAAAGCTCGGTCGTTCCGAAAGTATAGCTCACGATAAGTGACCTTGCAGGTGTATCTCTAGCTATTAGCTAGGGATGCACTGCCAGGTTATTTATCCTGAGCTATGAAACGTGGTAAACGATTAGCGATGGAAAGAGAGTTTTAACTTGTTAGAGCAAATATAACATACATGTATTTGTTTTTTTTACATGGGTCACAGAAGATAACCCCTAACGGGTGGTTGTCAGATGTTACTAAAAGTCAACATCTCGGAATTTAATTAGATTGAAAGGCCTATCGGTATTGAAAATTTTAATCGAATTGTTGAGGGAAAAAAAAACAGCCTAGGAAAGGGGACATGGTGAGCAACATGGGTTCCCATAAGCTAAGTAGATCTATATTATGCAGTCTGATCAAGATGATCTATTTTATTTTTTAAAGGTTTCTCCAAGATAAAGAGCTTGATATCAACTGTAAGATGGTAGAATTCTAGAATTGTACTATCTTACAGATGTTAGTCAGCTCTTTATCTTGGCGAAACGTGTTGCTCACCATTTCCCCTTTTCCTACGCAAGCTGATCTAAAACGTTGTCATGATGGTCCCTTTTCCAGGTCCCGGTTCATTTTTTTATAAAGAATAATCTCATGTCAAAACATTCTATTTGATATTGGACAACGTACACTTATTTTCAAATATTTTCTTTTATCCGTGATTTTAATCATGCCGTCCTTTGTGTAATGATACTAAAATTAGTGAAACCTTTACCACCTAATCACATTTCTTGACGCCCCTCGATGTAAATGCTTTGGAAAACATTGTGAGAAACGAAGAATTTGCTTGTACCAAGCAATTTCCTTTCCCATAATGTCTTCTACCCATAAAAACAAAAGAATTAAAGTTCCATTCACATGAAATTGTCATCTGCAACATCTTAGAATTCGAATCTGCCTTTTTTCTGTCTTGTAATAGGTTAAAGGGACATTTCACATTTATTTCTTATTTTAAAAGTATGTCTTGATGCAAAGATTGTTTATTCTAATGCATAGAATTGCTATCAGTTTTGTAAAGTTGTTAATTGACAGTGCGGATTGTGCATGCTGGGATGGATAACGAATACGGACAAAAATTATCTCGAATCTTGTCGAATATTTTGCAATAACTCCTTTATTTCTTTGTCGATTTTCAAAAGGTGTGTTGCATGTACCCCGCCTTGAAAATCCCTTTCCTCTGATACATGGATTATTTGTGGTATCCTTTTAATTTTTCCACAAATTGATCCCAACTGACCAGAAAACGAAATGATAACGACTACGGCAAAATAAGCCACGCTTCAGGTAGGAAATTGTGCAATAAATTTCTTTTTTCTGTGTCAATTTTCAAGCGGTTTGTTGCATGTACCCCGCCTTACTGAGCGCTTTCCTCAGGTGTATTACTTATTTGAAAACTCTCCACATTTTTCCCAAAAATTGATCCCAACTGACCTGAAAAACGACCAGATTTTTTGTCGTTTTTTAAAGTCGGTTGGGATCACTTTTCGCAAAAAGTACAAAAAGGTTTCGTGTAAAGCATACATCGGAGGAAAGAGCTCAGTAAGGCGGGGTACATGTAATAAACCGTTTTTTAATTGACGCAGAAATAAGGAAGTTATTGCAAAATGTCTTACCTGAAGCGAGGCAAATTTGTCCGTAGATTTACCCATCCCAGCATACACAATCCACACCGTGTAATTTATAAGCGAAAAATACGCCTTTAAAGTTGAAACAGAAATGACAAATTCTATATATATCTCAACTGTTGTCCACAACAATTTGTTTAATTTTAGCACAAAAATTTATATTTCTCGTAAACGGTTCAATATTTTGGCTTGAAATTTTCAGAATTTTCATTAGAAAACATGCTCTTTTAGATAGAATAAAAGCAAAATTTATGTACGAATAATTGTGAAATGTCACTTTAAAATAATATGTAATAAATAAGTTTGTATATGTAATGAATAAGTTTGTCACCCTGTTGTACCTTGTAGCATGATAATGAACCAGCAAATTCACTTTTCATTTCGTAGGAAACGTAGTTTACGATGAGCGATGGAAAGAGATTTTACTAAATCGTCGCTTTTTAACGAAAGCCTCGTAACTGCAGCTTCTTTTAAGCTGCAGTTACGGGGTTTTTGTTGAAAAGCAACGATATACATGTTTACCGAGCAAATAATTAGTCCTAGAGGTTTTAACCGCAAGTTCTTGAACCAAAGAGTAGGTCAATCACCTAGTGAACATTAAAATTGTGGATATACAAATATTTGGTAGTTGTAATCCTTCATTATTAACATAAAGACAGTTTTGTACAACTTTCAAAGTAAAAATCTCGAGTGACAAGGCATGTACAAGGATAACAAGGCATCATAAACTACAAAATAGTTCGCAGTTCATATTCGGGCGTCATCCGTAGAAACGGGAATGGACGGTGGTATCCTTTGTCAATACCCGTTGGCACGGATGACACCCAGAAATTGAAGTGGATATCTCACGTTAGTATTCGTTGTCACGGATGACACCCGAAGGGTTTGTAGGCATAATCCTTAATGTTAAAATTATGAGATGCTGTGTGTGTGTGTGTGGGGGGGGGGGGGGGGTGGGGATGGCGTCAGGCAGTTTTTTAAATGCAATTACGGTTTCATAACCATAAAATTATTTACTGAGGCTACTACTAAGTATTGCTCATCAAAACATTTAAATTACCGTTTGAATTTAAACGGGGATATCAAAAGGTTATGGGCGTGATCTTTTGGTGACAAATAATTAAGATGCAGAGGGCGTTAAAGTGACATTTCAGATAATTATTCTTGTAGATTTAACTTTTATTGTAACTGAAAGGGCATATTTTCTTATGAAAATTCTGAAAATTTCAAGTCAAAATATTGCACCGTTTAAGAGAATTATAATTATATTTTGTGCTAAAATTAAACAAATTGATGTTCACAACAGTTCAGGTTTATATGGAATTTGTCATTTTTGTCTCAACTTTAAAGGCGCTTATAAACAACAACTTAAAAAACTGATAGCATTTATACATATTAGAATAACCAATTCTTGCATTAAGACATACTTTAAAAAAATGAAATTGGAATGTTATGTCCCTGTAAGAAGAAGAAAATGATGAAATGACCGATATTGAGCAAGTTAAGTTAAAAGCGTGCCATCTTAATACACATGTACAAACTATATATACCTGTACGTCATAGACCAGTTGAATTGTCCGTCCCAGCTCCTATGTCTGTGGTCCCATTTTCCATTTATACAGGGTGGCTCATAATCATGGAAAATCCAGATCTGATCTTTCGGTCGCCACGTCGGCGCATGGCCAATCACTCGGTGAGAAAGTTCAAATATGACAGCAGAACTTGAGTTGTATAACGTTCTATTTATAGTCAGATGGCAATTTTTATACTGACATGAATCAAACAGATTATTTTCCGGTATCATCATATAATCCGGTCGAAAGTTATAATAAAGAATTTCATGAAATCCTGTCACTGTATCGTTTGTTTTAAATTTTGTATGAAATTCTGTTGGATCGAGCAAAAGTTTCGAGCTTCCCGGGGTCCACCCATCATAGTCTATTCGTCGAGAGTTGAAATATTTTACATCTTTCCCCGGTAGATCTAAAATTCTTTTTCTGTACAATTTGTGGTGTTGGTCAATCCTGTATTCCGAAACAACATAAACAAAACGCGCAGATATAATCCACAAAAATAAAACTAGAAAAGTCAATCCCGAAAAAAGTAATTTTCTGCTGATCGAAAATTGTTCACAAATCATCGTCAATTTTAAATTCAAATCTAAATAAAACAAGATGTGTTTGTGAAACACAAATGCCCCCGAAATGGCCATTTTTCTAAAATGTTAAGTTTTCGTGGAGTAAAGGGTTATTAAGGGTTAAGGGATGACCTTGAGGACGGTCAAATTGCTTGGAACAGATAGATATCATTGAAAGGAAGTTGTATACCAAATTTGAGCTTTGTATGTCAGATACTTTTGGAGAAAAGGCAAAGGTTAAGTTTTCGGAGTAAAAGGTTAAGTTTTCGTAGAGTAAAGGGTTGATAAGGATTAACGGATGACCTTGAGAAAGGTCAAATTGCATGGAATAGATAGATATCACTGAAAGGAAGTTGCATGCCAAATTTGAGCTTTGTATGTCAAATACTTTTGGAGAAAAGGCCAAGGTTAAGTTTTCGGACAGACGGACGGATGAACGGACAGACAGACAGACGGACAGACAGACAGACAGACGGACACGAGTAAAACAATATGCCCCCGATCTCTCGATACGGGGGCATAAAAATCATTGTAAACCATTAAAGTTGTTAACCATTCAACACAACACCCGTCCAATTATCTATTGTATAACCTCAATAAGTGAGCCCGAATATTGAAAATCATGAAAATGACATTCAGGTTTATAGGGGTTTTACGCCGTTTTCAAATACTAAGGTCATATCGCGGCGACTGAAACACCTAACCATAAGTTCCTGTCGTTTCTCATACCAGTACTACCACAAGACCCTTACCGAGCCTCCAGTTGCCCCCCCCCCCCCCCCCTCATAGGTTAACGATATCAAACCACTGATGGGTGACATTTTTTCAGTAGAGGTATTTGCCGCGGCCAGGCATCGAACCCGGGACCTCTCGAATGAGAGGCAGATGCGCTACCAACTATGCCATGGCCGCGGCTTGAAAATGGCCTTCGGGGCACAAGAGGCCTACTTGGATCCAGATGGACTTGTGCCGGAGAGTTTTAAGATTCCACTGCGGTCATTCAGTAACTGTTAACACAGAACGTTTGAAAGATTATCGGAGAACAGTATGAATTTGGATCAGACTGCAATATGCAGGCTGATCTGGATCCATAGTGTTCTCGAATCCACGATGGCCGTTTTCCACATTCAGGCTCATTTATATACGTATAAAATTCTCAAATACTATATGCCATTTGAATATGCGACGAATCCGCGCATCTGATGTACATAATACAGAGGTACAGATAGACAGTGTAAAGACATTTCAAAATCGTTGTTATAAATCCAAACCATATGTTTCGGGTGCTCATTCGAAATAGGGTCATTACTTGTCACATATGCGGATGTCCCGGGTTAGGTTTGGTGCAATTTATGTAACCATTCTTGTTTAATTTTGAAAGCATTATAATACCATAAACGCTGTTTATGAGCTCGTTCTTTCGCAAGGGATTTCAGCACATTTCTCCGAACACGAACCGACCGTGGCCATAGCGCAGTTGGTATTCTTTCTGACAGAAATGTCACTCACCAATGGTTTAATATCGTTAATCTATGTGGACAAGCAGCTGGAGCTGGAGGCTCGGTTAGGGTATTATGGTAAGAGATGTATGAGAAACAACATGAATCTATGGTTAGTTGGTCCAGTTGCCGCGATATGGCCTTAGTAATAAATCAAACCGAACAAGTGTGAATATTGTACTGCATTTAAAGTATTTTATTGCAATTTACTTAAATAAAACAATTTCTTTTCCAATATTTTTTTTCACTCAAAAAGACTAAACTACTATTTTGAATCAAATTGAATTGAATTATGGCTAAAATGATTATAGGCCCTATTTTAGGAATTTATAACTTGTGTGTTTTCAACTAGAAACTGTAAAGTTTGCGCCCATACAATATTTTCTCTTAACCCATTCCCAAACGACAACATTTTCGGGTGGTCCTACTCAAAAGCTGCTGCAGATGACAATATTGATGTTGTTAAAGATAGAATTTGTGTAGAATATAGCTCAGAAAATATTGAGACAAAAGGAGAAACGGTTTGTTATCAGCAGTTTCTTCTTTTGTCTCAATATTTTCCCAGACCAATTCTATTAGGAACGTCAAAACCAGAGGTGCGTTCTTTAGAGCGGGATTTCTTGAGATATCTTGAGATTTCTTAGGATATTTTAGGATAAAGTTTTTATGACGTTCAATGGGAGGCGCCATTACCCTATACTTCGTGTGGAACCCCTCGGTCAACTCTGCAGAAATAATATAAAAGAGATTTGACGAAGTTGTTCCGAACACTCCATAATTCATTAACCGCGGTGTTGCGAA